>JAGFMF010011446.1:10726851-11033326 GCA_019455555.1 Galemys pyrenaicus | reverse complement strand
ATACTGCTTTCCATAATGGTTGGACCAGCTTGCATTCCCACCAGCAGTGTAAGAGAGTTTCTTTTTCTCCACATCCTCACCAACATTTGTTGTTGCTACGTTTTTGGATATGTGCCATTCTCACTGGTATGAGGTGGTATCTCATAGTGGTTTGGTTTTGATTTGCATTTCTCTGATGACAAGAGAAGTTGAGCATATTTTCATATGCCTGTTGGCCATTTGCATGGAAAATCTATGTCTTATTGAGCACAATAACTATAAGGGAAGTCAAGTGATGGAGACCTTAAGTAAAATTTCAATTCTTAGTTAAAGGGTCACTATCTAGAGTTTGGAATGAATATTATTCAAAATAATCCAAAATTTCCTCTACAACATACATATCATAAAGATTTTAATAGGAAGGTCTTTTTGTTTTTCAAGCTTATTTCAATACCTACCATGGAAATCCAATCAAATATTAGGGGAGCTAAAGAACTATCTAGGTACTGATTTACCTAATGGAATTAGTGTCGTACTTTCATAATCTGCATGAATGAACTACATAATAGGCAAAAGTTCATAACTGTATAATTGCATAAGATGATTTAATAAACTATGAAGGACTGAGTATAATTCTAGAAAACTACATAATTCATTCCATTTTTTAAATTCATTTACAATTCAAGGTTACTATTTTCCTAGAGAAGAAAACCAGTACATGTTTATTATCTGCCTTATAACCCTTGCTATATGTTTAATAAACATATTGCCATGTTAATTCATTAATTTTTATTTTATTGGCACATTTTTCATCTTTCTTCCCAAATTAATTTCTTCATACCTTATACATTACACATCACTTTATGTAAATACAAAATACAAAATCACTTTTTGTAAAAACAAAGTCTAAAACAATTAAATTAACTTGACTTTTACTATTATGTCAACATTTGAGGGGGAAAAGCTAGCAAAAATATATCTGTTGAATCCATTTTATGTTATTTTTTAAAGATATCATTCTTTAAGTTAACAAAGTATCTATGATATCATAGTATAATTGATTTTGTAAAACTGACCAGCAAAAGTATCAATTACTTTATATAGTTTATGGAAATCCCGTAAATATGGATAGTTAAGTGTGTTTTGCTTACTGTTTTCTTCTATGTCTCTTCATAGCAATTTCAATCTATTTGAAAATATTCAAGATTATAAAAAATTTAAGTCAGCAGAATGATATACTAACTTATTTCAGGACAAGATTTTTAAAGACTTTATAATAGTTGCATAATATTAAAAGATTTCCTTTTATCAGAGGTATTCAATGTTGACAATATATGAGTAAAGTGTATTTGTTTTTTCATGTGTGTTATAAATATATCTACATGCAAAAACTTCACATCTTACCTGACATTTAAGTTTAATACATACCCCCTATCATTATGTTGACATTTACTAAAGAAATTTTAAAACAAAACTCTGTAGCAGTCAGGATGAGTTAAAGCAAAATCATTTTGATGTACCACATGAAAAATGGATTATAAAAAAATTGGCTGAATTGAAGCATTTTAGATTGTCTACCACCTGTCTTTGCATTTTCTAAACTGAAAGCATCCATTACTTTGTATGTGATACTTCTGCTATTACAAATCAAACTTCTTTCCAAATGACTTTGAAACCTATTAGCCCATACATAGCACAATAGTTCCATGCTGCAAGTCCATGAAGTCCATTAAGAGGATGGTAATTTTATGTGAAAGTTTCAATAAACTGGGGAAACATGTGAATTAAAGATGGATGGGTTGTTATGGGCCACTACGAGAGTGTCATTGCTTTGTTTATCTTTGTTTCAAACTGGTACTAAATCAAGATAACAAGTAGAAAAATATAAAGAAAGAACATTTAATCACTGCATTACCTTCAGATGAGTATTGATCCCTGGCCAGTATTCTAAGATAAATGGAGAGCAAAAGATGAAACTTCTTTTTTGTGAATCATCTTAGATCAACACCTTCGATACTCTGGTATCAGACAGGGTTTCTTCTGAACTAAAGGGTCAGAAGTGAATTTACATCCCCTTTCTGGCTTTCCTTGTGGCAACAGTGTTGTTAGCTGGTCTTTTATTTCCATATATTTGCTTCACTAAGCAAATATTTAGTACTGTTAAAGTTTGATTTTCTCCAATCTTACTTTTAAACTTTTGTCCTTAAGTTTCATAACCAGCTTCTTAATATGGAAAATTTAGTGTAAAATTTTCAAGCTTTATTTTTACGTTTTTTTACTATAAAATGTACACTTAATTTAATTTTTTAAACATTATAAAGTCAATAGAAAGCTGCCCACCACTCTTATTTTATCATCCCCCTTACCAGCGGTAACAATTGCTGACAGTTTAATGGGTGTCTTTACACAATAATTTTACCCCTTAGGATATTAGAATCTAACTTATCATCTATTATTTATGTAAGTTTTTTTTTTGCCATGTACTAGGAAATGAAAAGCTAAATGCTTTGATGCTATCATTTTCCAGATAAATAAACTATATAAAAACTGACTCTCCTTAGGATTTCTAAAAATAAAGGCTTGTAGAAATATTTTAGACACAGCAAATGGGGGGATATACACAGCTTCAGACTGTGGATAAAGTTCCTAAGATTGTGACCATCAAAAGCATATTTCAGCAGAGGATGAAACAAGTTAAGGGGAAACATTTACCTCTTAGCTTGAGGTAGAAAATAAGACAATACTGAATTTTTCTTAATTAAAATTGCCATTTATGACATGGAACAATCTCCTAAATAAACTTGTTTTTTTCTGACAAATAAGAGACGTTCTTTCCAGAGTAAATTCTATATGGATTACGTATCTGACACATATTTACACACACACATACATATACACACTGGTAAGACTGAAACTTTCCTTCTCATATATGCATCACTCATGTCACAGAGAACATTGAAATCTAATCAGAATGCTTCCTAACCAAATCATTTTCAACAAGTGATATTAAGCCTCCTTGTTTCCTGTGTGATCATGTCAGATTCCATCATCATTTTTTCACTCCTGATTTATCAGACAAGACAACAGAAAGCAATTTGAAAAAATGAAAAGAAAATGACAACTACAATGAAGTGATGCTATTATTATTGAACACATTCAGGATACTGGTAACTGAATATATTTTCTTTATAGGGTAGGTAAGTGAGCAGTTAAACTCCATCAGAGCAATCCAGTACCAGGGATTACTTTAGTACTCTGATGGTGGTTAGGTCCGTGAAAACTAAGGTACAGCAAATGACAATGTCTGACAGAAATAAAGCATCCAAAAGTGTTATTGAATCTTTTTTAAATAAATATTTCATTAAGTTGTTTTTTTTTTGTTTGTTTGGTTTTTGTTTTTCATTTTTTTAATTATTGAAGTAGGGCCTCCCTGGTATCCTAGGGATTAAGTCACAGCTCTATCACTGGCAATGGCATGGGTTAAATCCCTGGCCAGGGAGCCAACTCACATAGGGCACAGCAGACCTCTCCTGTCTCACCCACTGCTCTCCTCAGCGGTGAATTTCAGTAGATTTCCCTGTTCTGCTCCCCACTGTCTTTAGTGAGTCCTCTCATCTCCTACACCTCTGGCCTATACCCCAGTTCTTCTACACATAAAAGATAAATAAATCTTAAAATAAAATAATTGAAGTAATATTGCATTATAACATTATGTGAATTGCACGTGTATCTTTGAAAAAATGTTGATCTCAATGATGCAGAACGAAATTTATATAATGTTATAATGCAGTATTGTTGTAGTAAAAAAAAAAGAAATCTAAAAACCAAGCAATGCATTGACATCCCATAGCTATACATCATAATAATATACAAATAGATGGTAGGGGACATAGCACCTTAAATTATTAAAAACAACATAATTCAATAATTTCCATTGGCAGAGAATATCAAGTGAAATTATACAAAGTTTTGAGTAAACAGAATAATAAATTATGATTATTCAATAGAAATTTCTGGAAATATAGATATATTTGTGTTGTTTACTATGACAGTTCATATATTATTTTATTAATGCGTTTTACTTTATTGTAGTAACATTAGATTACAACATTGCATATGATTTAAAGGTATAAGGTCACACTCCAGATGTATGTTACCACACCAAATCCATCACCAAGGCACCCATAGTCCTCTACCATTGTCCAGCATGCTGCCTCCTCACTTTACCGCTCCCCCTCTGGAAGCCTCAATTCTGCAGTCTGACAGTCTTCTAGAGATTGTTGCTGGTTTGGCTTTATCTAATCCTGTGTTTTAGTCTCTCTATATTCCACATTTTAAAATGGGATAATGTATTATATAATTAAATATTTTCTTCAGTGAATCAAAATCAAGAATTTAATAGTTAATCTTCTGTTACCTATTTTCTAGATGTGACCTGAGATAAATTATATTGACTATTTGCTCAAAGAAAGTTAAAAGTGGAGAAAGTCAACATGTGTTTGTACTATATTAAATTCACACTGACCATAGGACTTAAGATGAAATATATGTTCAAGATTAATTACATGCTCTAAGGAAGTCTAACAATAAAATGTCTGAAATTGTGAATAAAATGTTCTTTAAATACATTTCTAAAATTTAAGACTGATTGACAAAAGGACAACGATAATCCTTGGAGCAGATAACTTTTTATAAGCATTCACCTATGTTTTAAGACAACTGAAACCAACATTATGAAACTTTATCTTTTTTAAAGTCCAATACTACAAGACATCTAGGACTTTTAGCATACTACATCTCTAGGGCTTTCACTGATATGAGCCTTTATAACTTGTGTTCTAATTCAATCTTTTATTTCTGTACAAGTCTGGAAATTCTTCTGTACTTCTAGAAACACACATTTAGTAATTATCAATATTCTTCAAATATGCACACTTTACTCTCATCATTCCTTTATCTTCCCTCTCAGCTGAGAACACTGCCTGCCTACATTTCTTTTAAGTAGTGGATTGTTTTTAGTTGATCACCTCCTATACCGCTAACCTGGAGGTTTGTTAGCACCCTCTTTCTTTCCCCTATGATACTATCCAATCAATGGTGCTGTCTTGTTCCTAAAACCTATGTCACCATACCTTCCCTATGATTACCTGCCTATCATCCTCCACCTGTATTCTATGTTTCTGGTCATGACCATCATTATATAAGTCCTTTATTTAAGCTGTTAAATATATGGTGCTTCCTTCCCCTCTTCATATGCTTTTGGTAATATTCTATCCTGGGTAACTTCTGCATTCTGATCTAATCAGAAAGAAATGTGAAGATGTACTTTACATTATATTTGCAGAAAACTTTGTTATCTGTGATTATCATTTATTTCCAATATTTAAAGTTTTATTCATTTATTTCCTATTGTGATTTTAATGCTGAAAACTTTAGAAAATGATGAGTGTGCATTGCTTTTTTGTTCTTGATTTGAAATGTATTTAATATTCTCTCGTATTTCTATTTTGAAAGATACTTAAATTCATGAATGGCACTGAATTTTATCAAAAGTTGTTTTTAATATATTGCAATTATCTTATATTTTTTCTCCTTTATAGCTGTCAAAATGCTAAATTGCATTTGATGATATTCTAATTTCGAATTGCTTCTGTGATATGGAGATAAATCTAAATTTGTCAGTGTGTCACTGTTGTTTTTACACATTCCTATTTTAATTTTTTAAATTTTTATTTCAAACATTGGTATCTATGATTGTAAGATTGACTGTGATGTGATTTCCTATGCCCTTGTCTAATTTTAATATCATGATCTAATGAACTTCATAAAATTGACTGCAGTCCTATAAAAAAGTGCACACTTTCTAAAAGTGTGTGAAATAACTTGGGAGTCTATGTTATCAAATGTATGATAGATATCATTGGTAAAATAATATAATATAATTGCTTTTGGTCTACTTCTGTATTCAGTACACTGTTTATTTGAAAATTAAATAAGTTGTAAATATAATAAAAAATGGTCAAGTTGAGCACATTAAAATGAAATACTTTATGCATCAAAAGGACCTATGCCACAATCTGAGAGAAATATTTTCACACAAATAAATAATGAAAATAACCATAGTATAAATAAGTATAGCATATAAATACTTATTACTTATAGAAGTTATACAAATACAAAATTATTATTATATACCTGGGAAGTTAAGAATCAACAGGAAATGACTTGAGAAAAATTGATAGAATCACTTCTAGCAACAATTTGCCATTTTACTATGAATAAAAACTCAAAAGCCATAATCTGAATTTCAGTTCTATTACATAACCAATAGAAATTTTTAAAAAGTAGCACCAGATCAGATGCATGCTGTTCTTAATATTTGTAAAAGCTTTTTTCTCAATGGCAGAAATTTAAAAAGCAAAAACTTTTTGTTTCTGTAAACATTACAAATATGCACTGATAGGAAAATAAAATTGTAGCATATTCATACAATGGATTTTAAACTCTGTAGCCATGAATATATCTTGTGTGCATAGTAGCATAATAAATAGCACAGGTGCCATCAAATTCACTTAGTTTTATATAGCTGCTGTAATAAATTTTGAAAACCTATGGCTTAAGACTACACAAATTAATTTTCTTATAGTTCTGAAAATAAGGGAGGCTCTAACAGGGAATGCATTGCCTTGTCTCCTGTAGATTCTAGAACCTGCTTGTTCCTTGACTCATATTCCCCCCTCATCTTCCAAAACATCATTTGCCTCACTCCAACTTCTGATACTGTTATCACATTTCTGTCTCTGCTTCTTGTGCCTTTCTCACTTATAAAGACCTTTGTAATGGCAATGGGTTCTATAGTTGATCCAGGATAATTTCCCTATTTCAAGATCTTTAACTTAGTTGTTTCTGTGAAGTACCTTTTGCCACATAAAGTAACATATTCACATGTCCCAGGGATTATAATGTGCACATCTACCTTTCTTAAAGTACACTCTATATATATTTATTTATAACATTTTTATAAAGCTGATACAAAAATTCATAATATAATGTTTGAGTTAAAATAACTCTTGTGATAATGTCTTGTTTTCAAAAATCAAGGTAATATGGAGTCTCTGTGATGGCATAAGGGGTTAAGCCTCAGTACTACCAAGCTATTGCTAACCACTGCAGCACAAGTTAGATCCCTAACCAGGTGTTCCCCAACCAGGGAGTACCCACATGGTGCAACAGACTTCTCTTGTCTTTCCTGCTGCTTCCCTTAGCATTGCATTTTAGTAGATCTGCCTGTTCTGCTCCCCTCTCTGTTTTTGGTGAATCCTCTCATCCTCCCCCCTTACCCCGCACCTCTGGCCTATACCCCAGTTCTTCTTTGCATTAATAATTGAATTTTAAAAGTATTTAAAAAATTCAAGATAATGATGAAGGAAAAAATTCCAAGATAATGTTTTCCTCTATAGAATAGGAGAAGGCCTTGGAAAGAGAGAGCACAAAAGCACATAGCATTGGCAATGTTAAAAATTTTAAGTCTGCTAGTATGTCCATCAGTTTTAAATTATGTGTAATTATTAACTTAAGTCTATTTTTATGTATGGTATTTTGCTTCTAATATTATTATGTCATTTTGTATGATCTATTACAGTCTATTTTATTATATTAACTATTACAGTGAGAAAGTTTAATAAAAATCAATACAATTAGGCATACAAATTGAGAAATATGTTCATTTTTCCCAGAGTCTATAATATTTGTTTTAAACACTATACATATATTGTGCTGTGTAGTTTAGTATGTATAATGATAAGTAAGTGAATTATAAAGAAAGCAATGTGGGAGGTACAATATTTCTGTTACTATAAAACTCAAGACGCCTGCCTAATGCTCTTCAATTCCTATTTTATTTGTATAATGCATCTTAAAAATTTAGTGCCAAAAATGTTGGATGTCATATAAACAATTGATATTTATTTGGCACACTTATAAAGGACAAAAGACCATGAATAGGGTGTCAGCATGATTGGATTCTGTTGTGGGCCCTCAGATAGCCTACAAATTGATTGATGTGCATTGTATTCTCATATGTCAGAGAGGAAGCAAGTTTTCTTAACAGTCCCAATCATGATTTGATGGTTCCACCATTATGATCTCACTTAATACTAATTACATCACAAAAAGCCAATATCCTAACACCATGGAGTGGGGGTTAGAATCTCAATATGTAAATTTGGGAGAGACATTCATTCAATAACAAAGCATTCTCTACAAATCCTGTTTAGTACTGAATGATATGATACTCTGTTCTTAGGAATCACTGTCTGAATTCCTAGAATGTGTACCCAATGATTTTCTATTGCTAGTGAATAAAAACAGATGCCAGCTTTATTTACACTTGTTTTTTTTTTCTAGCAATATGGATATATTAATGATAGAAGTCTATTAAATACAAGCGATATACTAAGATAGTTCCCACTAAAGTAACTTTATTTGGAGTAAGGTGAAGAAAGAAAGTAGAACAAAACAGAAACAATACCATTGTAAGGTAGACAGCAATTGATAATATATAAGCAATATAATGTTGATTAATATCAATTTATAAAATTTTCCTATAAAATTGTTTTCTTTCCCAACAAGCAAGTATTTTACATGAATTTTAAATTTTAAGATGCATTTTCCTGATTTGAATCTCATATCAATCTTATGTTTTAAGAAATATGCATAAATAGATATCAAATTATAAATATTTCAAAGTTTAATTGTTGAAATTAATAACCAAAAACATGTGTGAATGTGAACCATCCTGCTGCAGCACTAAATTATTTAACAAGCAATAGCAACATCAAATTACTATTTGACCCACATAGACAGACAGAGACAAATCTAGATTTACTCACAGTGGATCAATTTAACAATCTCATTCCATGACCCACACCCTATTTTATGCACATCTATACCCAAACAACGCATCTCCACACTAGTTACCACATTTGATTTATTTTAATCATGCCAGAATGATGGAGATTAAAAACCTTTTCTTAAATAACTGAGAATTTTCATTTAAAATAACAGTGGCTATCAATCCTCCTTCCACAATAAATTAAAGTAACTATTGCTGTTTACATTTATTGTTTTTGTTTGCCTTATATTTATCAATTTATTCTATCCTTTTAGTTTAAAATAGTTAACCAGTCCACACAGAAACAAAGTATAAAAAGGATGATCATGAAAATAGGCAGCCTGGAAAAATGTGCATGTATTTCAAATTATTACAAATTTGAGACCCACTGATCAAAAGCAGAAAGAATTCTACTAAGTGTTAAAACTGTTGAAAAAGTTCTCCCCACCCCCAAGTCCTACTTTTAAGTTTCTTTGATACAAGGTGGCACAAAGTCAAGAGAGAACTTAAAACAAGCTTCACATTAATATTTGAAAAAGGGCACCCACTGTGTTTGATGTGGCGCCCTTCATGCAAATCATGTAGTCCAAGAGAAATCCCAGTAGGAAAGATGCTGCTTTCTTCTTAGCATGCTCCTTTTTTTTTTCTGCTGGTTAATAATGAACTTCTCATACTCCCTTTGCAAACTGTCCCTCCTCCCCTGACCCACAGCCATACAAAACTAAGTTACTGCTAGCAGAAGACTGGGTAGATTATTAGAACATCATTTTTATTACTATTTCATTTTTGATTAAGAGAAAATACTCAAATTCTTAACTTTTAAGATGAAACATTAACATTTTTCTAGTAACAAACAACATAAGTTCTGAGCAAATATGGGCAAAATAAGATATATTCACATAAATTAGTTCAATACATGATTAATATTTAAAAAAATCATTCTTTTACTTATTGGCAGCATGCAGGGACATTAACTTATGTGAAGATGGGGAATTATAAACAAAGCATCAGTGCATAGGAAACATGCCACTATCTGACTGTCTTCTCATAAAACATTTCTGCTTTTGAGGGGGAAAATGCAGAAACTAAAAACCAAAGTTAGAACCGTTACTGTATTTACATCCTTCAATTTGCTATGAATTTAGTAGTTCTAAATATTTAGTACCTATTGAATATCTACATGTATTTAGGAATACATAGAGAGCTGGAGAAAAGATAATTTCCTTCCTGAATAAGAATATGAAAGTATTTAATCCTCCTCTCTCCCCCCAAGCCACCTTTCCCAACACATCTACATCCAATGCTTCTAGGGACACCCAGGGTAACTTTTCTTTGACCTCTCTAAAATAGCCATCTTTTATATTGTAGGCTATCCTGAAAGTTTTACATTTATATTATTAAATATAACAAAGCATATATCAACTGTACTTCATCTAATTAATGGTTTATCAAGCACTCTCACATACTAATTTTTCTTTTGCGCTTCACCACAACTTGATGATAAAATTACTGTTCACATTCTGTGAATAAGGAAATTAATTCTTGGAATTATAATATAAATTACCTCCATGATTTAAAGTGTGGTCTAGCACCTTTGTCCTCTGACTCTAAACTTGAATGTATTAGAATGTTCTAATTTCCAAAAATCAAAGAATTAAGAAAAATCTGTTGGCCTGAATAGAATTGCCTGAAATATCCAAGAGACACTGAGTGAATTACTTGTCTTTATATACTATTCACATTATTTCTGGAGTGTGAATTTGAGAATTTATAGAAATAAAAATATGCATGCCAAGAACCAGGCAAAAAATTATACTTGTCTTTGAGGATGAAATGGTGAGACCTATTTTACTTCATATTAAATCACCTAAAAATTATGTCATGGGACTCATTTTAAAAGGTCCTCAACTTCTACTATGATTTCATTTCACCCTCAAACTTTTACTCCTACTAAATATAAAATATGGAAAGAAATGTGCTATTGATCAAGTTTTTTATATTTTTTCAGTATTGTACTACTGCCTAAGAATTATTTCCCTTAATAATGTTTCTTGATTTTTAAATTTACTTTTAAATATAAATAATTTTGGCAATATCTAGGTTTTATATCTGTTTTTTTGTATAACTGCTCAAATTGTACTCACATCATGGATACTCTTTTATATAGTTTTTTCAATTGATAATTCCAGCTGAGATCAAATTTAGAAACTTTTGGAATGGTCAAAATAATTGATTTACTATATCAAAATATGAACACTGGGCTTTTTTGCTATATATGTATATACATGTTAGGTTTGTAATAAATAATTTAGTCTGATATTAAAATTACAGTGAAGGTATTTATTCTTTTGCAATGCTCCCACAGTTTTTGTGAATCCTGAGTTGATAATTTCAATGTGTTGCTTTCCTCGTATTTCTTAGTTACTGTTTCTAATATGATATTTTTTAGAAGTTATATTGCTTCTAAAGCACTGCTTGTGTAGAATATCACCATAACACAATTTTTTAAATAAATCTATTGTTCCTGATTTAAAAATAAGAGCCATAGCTATTAAAAGGACTACTTAATTATTCTGCAAAAATATCACAGTAAAGCTACAAAGACACATCAATAGTGCTGAATTTGAACTTCAGAAAAAAATCATGAACAAAGAATTTAGTTTCCATTTTGAGTAAAATTAACATATGTACTAACAAAGAAAAATAAACTCAAGGAAGTAAATAGATATAAATAATGATGAAAAAGGATATGCTTGTCAAAACATGTACTCCAATGGTTATTTTACGCAATTACCATCACTTTGATATCCTTTAAATAATGATTTCTCATCTTCTCTTAAAATATGACCATGAATTTTAATATATTAGATCAGACAATTAGTGTATCTAAACTAAAACCTGCATGTGGTAGGTGCCAGTGGGCTGTTTGAAGGAAAGGCTAAACGAATTTACCTATGTACTGCTCCACACAGCATGTGATACTATACTGACTTAAACAGATGACATGTATATGCCTAGCAGCTTCTCATTACTGTTTTAATGATCTTATCTTTCATAACAAAAACATAATGGCAGTTTAAAGTTTGAAAAGAGAGCTGTGCTTCACAATCACGTATCTTCACAGTGTCTACTACTATTTAAGATTTCATTCTAATGCACATGTACATTTAAAAAATTATTAGCATTACTATTGACTTAGAACATGAAGCCATGACAGAAATAGAAAGAGGAAAAATATACTTACAAATTAATGAAGATGTTGTTAGACTACCAAGACAAATATTCTTATTTTCTTAGACCCCTCAATAACTGAATGTATGTAATAAGTAATTTACTCCATAGTTTTGAGGTTGTTTTTAGAAAACGTGAGTAAAGTCCAATTAAGTTTAAAGACACCAGTTTAAAAACTGTCATATCTTTGTGTGTTCTTCCTGCTTTGTGCCTCCTGGTTTAGCCTAATGCTTCAACATATACTCTAAGAATTATACTTGCAGAAAATACCATTATTTGGTGGTAATTAGTCAAATTAGTAAGTAGCCAGGGCACATAGCCCTTAAGATTATATATACTTAGTAGAGAGAGGGAGATTTAAATCATAACTTGGAACATTGCATTTCATTTTTTTAAATCTACCTTTGTACTTTTGGGATGTTCTCAATATATCTCTTAGCAATGATATTTTATATGTAATTATTGCCTAAATGTTGACAATTTTAAATGATACACTTTTTGTAGGTATCTAATTATCCTCAAAAATTTTTTTATAAATCCAGGATTATTATCTTTGTTATTCCCATATAGATGTTTAAGAAGCTTTAGAAGCTCATTGAAAGTTGAATTATGAGTCATTTATGGATAAATTTTATATTTTTGTTTACCAGTGTATTTTAACCCATAATAATTAATGGGAAAGGAAGTGCTTGTTATGGCTCTTTAAAAATTCATGTGATTATTTTAAATACAAAAGTTGATCATCACTATAAATTTGTGTTAGTGTGTATGCCTTTCCCAAAATAAATCTTTAAAGGATATTACTATTAAAATAAAAAGAACAGAGGTAATATTAAGCTTTTATGTAGACATTATTTATGTTACAAACAAATACTTTAGGCAGATAAGTAGTTTTACTTCTTACTAGTTGCTGTTTTAATAAGTAAAGAAATGTCAGGTCTTAGTTTTGCAACTATATTAATCAGAGAAGTTATTGTTTTATTCATTATGTTTTCAAGTAGTTTCAAAAAAGTCAGTCATTTGATTATCTATAAATTGCTTAAAAAGTATGCATAGTTTTCAAATCTATTGGGTGAATCTATAGTACTAATCTATGTACTTCTTTAGAACAAAAAGGCCTATAACCCCAGTTGTAATTTTTAGAAGTCATTGTGTCCAACTTCAAAGTTGCTCACCAAAAATAACACATAAAACATTAAATAGTGTCAATATCTGTAATGTAGTCTTATTTCCATTATAAATCGGTATTAAAGTTAGATAGAGGTAAGGAAAATGAGAATAAATGAGGCATTGTCCTTTAATGGCTCCACCAAATAACTCCTAAATTAAAACTTTCTGAGAGGGGGTGGTTTAAATGTGCTGATCTAAGAACTTTCAGAAATAAATCAAGTCTTTAACACCAAAAGTCAAAAGAATCTTTATATAAGCACTTTATGCACTCTAAGTGATCTCATAAGTGTTATGGATAAAGGTTAAAAATTCTGAAATCTCTATACATGTATACATGTACTGAACAATAACATGAAGTCAGGTTTCTCAGTATTAGAGTTGGAAATTACACATAACAAAGGAAGAAAGCTAGTAATGAAATTACTCATAGCAAGTAACCCATATAGTAATGACTTGGAGATAGTATGAACTTATGTGTATCTTAATGAAGATATTGGAGAATACATATAGAAATATTTATAGACAGCAAATATATGTGCATATATTTCCTTGCTGAAAGGGCCTAGAGCCTATAACATCCCGTTGCAAAAAGATCTTGATTTATATTATAAGGAAAATGAGACACCCTTACACAAATGCTTGACTCTAGGGATGCAGTAACATATACACAAGGTGATTCCAGAGTATTTTGTAGTAGCAAAACCCTCTTGAAGAGCCCTCCACCCACTTCTCTCCCTTTCAGCACAGAATGCATATGAGCCTGCTCATTTCTGATTTTGGAATGTTACTCATTATTAAATTTCTTTAATAGCTGTAGTACTCCAGATCATCTCTTCTTCTTGTGTGAATTTTGGCAAAGTGAGTCTTTTAAGGAGTTGGTCCATTTCATTTAGGTTATCAAATTTATGACACAGAATTATTCATAGCATTCTTTTATTATTAATTTATATTCTATGGGTATTTATTTTTACCTCTTTTTTATTCTTAATTAGCTGTTTAGAAACTTATTAGTTTTATTGATCCATTCATTGAATCATTTTTTGGTATCATTGATTTTATCCATTAATTTATGATTTTAAATTTTATTAATTTCTGTTCTAATTATTTTCTTCTAATTACTTTGGATAAATGCCTCTTCTTTTTCAGTTGCCTATTTAGATTATTGATTTAATTTTTTTCTGATATGTATATTTAGTTCCATAAATATCCCTCTAAGCACTGCTTTTACTATATCGCAAGTGTTTTAATAAAATAATGTTTTCATTTTCATTTAGTTCAGAATATTTTCAAATTTCTCTTGAGATATCTTCTTTGATCCATACGTTATTTAGAAGCATATTGATTCATCTCCAAGTGTTTTGGGATTTTCCAGTTATCTTTCCTTTATTGATTTCTCGTTTAGTTCTATTGTGCTCTGACAGAAGATGTTGTATGATTTCTAGTTTTAAAATTTGTTAAGGTGTATTTTATAGACCAGAATATCTTGGTGACTGTTCTATGGGAACTTGGAAAAATGTGTATTCTGTTGTGGTGGCATGAAGTAGACTATAGATGTCAATTATTTCCAGTTGATTAATAGTATTGTTTAGTTCAACTATGTTCATACTGATTTTCTGCCTGTTTGGATATGTCCATTTCTGAGAAAGGGGTGTTGAAGTCTCCAAGTGTTATAGTGGCCTCATTTGTTTCTCCTTGAAGTTTTTTATTTTGTGCCTCAGATCACTTTCTGTTCTTTTGTTAGATGTAGAACTATTAAGAATTGTTATATCTTCATGGAGAATTGACTCAATAACCATTATGTTATACTAGTCTTTATTTTTAACAACATTCCCGATTTAAAGTTTGTATTATCTGAAATTAATATATCTATTCCTATCTTCTTTTTTGTTAGAATGGTATATTTTTCTCTAGCCATTCACTTTTAACATACGTCTTTATATTTTAAATGGTTTTCTTGTCCACTTTCAAATAACAGTGTACTATTTCACAAGAATTGTGACTACATTAGAATATAAACATTTTGCTATTATAAAGTAATTTCTTCCTCCTGTCCTTTGTATCATTGCTATCATTCATTTCACTTATATAACTAAACAAAGCTTGATATAGTTTTATAAATATATACTGATATATACACAAATTTTATATAATATATGAATATATGTATATGCAAATATCTATATCTCTGTTATCTAGCTACATTTTCCTTCTCTCTAAATGATCCCTTTTAACATTCCTTACAACTCAGGTCAACTGGCAGTGGACTTTTTCAGGGTTTATTTTCTGAAAATGCATTTAGCCTTCCTTTTGAACAATAATTTCACAAGATAGACTTCAAGATGGTAATTTTTTTTCTTCAATACCTTAAATATTTAACTTCACTCTCTTCTTGCTTGCATGGTGTAAAGCCTCAGCTACAAGCTTGCCTGATTCCTAATGGTGGCAAATGAGAGACGAGGTCACAAAGCCAATATGTGGGGCTAGGAACAAGTCTCTGTTATAGCAATAAGAGGCACACATGTAGCAAGCCTGACAGGAGCAGCCTGGCCAGTGGCTCAGGTGGTGGCCACCCCGTCCCAGTCTCATCAGTGGAAGTCTTCTCAAGTGTACTCAAGTCCCCCTGCTCTCTCAGGCCCCCTGGGCTGCGCCAAGCCCTTTGCCCTGGCAGCAGTACCAATAACAACAGTGACAGCGTTCAGCAGTGGCCCTCAGTCCCATCAGTGGGTGCCCTGCCCCCAGCCCTGTTAACTTTTATAGGAGATATATAGACAAAACCTGCACAGGGCCAAGTTTAGGACTAGTTTACACAAGTATGTTTCCAGCATGTGAACTATACATCAAGATTACATATTATTTATTGCTTTCCAGATGTGTGAACTACATCTCAAGTCTACCCATTACCTGCTAGGCCATCTTGTGTCAGAAACCTCTGAGAAAACTATGTTTTTCACAGGCCCTACACTTGGTTTCTGAGAGAAATAGACAATTCTTACTGTTGTTCTCATATAAGGTGTTGATCTTCTGACTCAGAATTTTGTCTATACCTTTTACTTCTGTAGTTTGAAATTAATATGTCTAGGTGTAGGGGTACCTGTTGTTTTTATTGATTTTTTTTTTTAAATTTTTGTTTTGCAGTTAGCCTGCTTAGTGTCCTCTGAGCTCTCTGTATATGTTGTTTGGTTTCTAGCATTTGAGAATTGGAGGAAATTCTCAGTCATTATTTCAGTTTTTTTTGTCTTTTTGCTTCTTTCTTCTTCCTCTGGTATTCCCATTAAAAATAAAATACAATTTTTGTAATTGCCCTACAAACTTTTTCTATTCCATTTTGCTTTTTTCCCCTCAGTTATTTCTTCTCTTTGCATTTCAGTTTTTAAGAAATTCATTGATATGTTCTATGGCAAAGAGATTCTTTCCTCAGCTGTGTTAAGTCTACAAATTAGACCATCACAGACATTTTTCCTTTCTGTTATAATGATTTGTAATTCCAGCACTTTTTTTTTAGTTCTCGAGGATTTCCATCTCTCTGCTTACATTGTCCATCTGCTCTTGCAACACTACTTGATACATTAGAACCTTTAGCACATTCCTCTAAATATTCCATATGTGTAAGGTAAAGGTTGATCAGGTATTTCCACCCTCCCACCACTGATGATGGACACCTGCGGTGCTGCGAGCATTCCAAGGTGGGCATGCGCAAGTGGGCGCACCTGTGTGGGACAAGGGCATAAATGGGCGGCATCATGAAGACGCCAGAACTGTGAGGATCGACCAACAGAGAGAACTGCGAGAACCGATAGTACTGATGAGCAGCAGCAGCAAAGAGAAGAAGCAGCCGAGAAGGTGAGACGCGCTGGGGGCTGGGAGGCCTGCCAGCCTCCCGGCCCCCCGGCACCCCTGCCTGCCATGTACCTGGCCACCTCTACTAAATAAAGCATGAAAAGCCACTGAGGGCTCCAAGACTCTCCTTCCCTGACCCGTCTGCCCAGAACCATCCTGAAACCTGCCTCCAGTGCCACCCCCCCATCCTGCCGCTACAATATGATAACTTCAATATCCTTGCACATGTAGTTTTGATGCTTGTGCTAACTCTTCAACTTGTTTTGTTGCAGTTGCTTTACCTAATGATACACCTTGTAATTTTTCTCAATAGCAGCTCACAATATAGCAGAAAAAATTACTGCCATAAATAGGTCTTTGATAATATTGTGGTGACAGTTGGAGGAAGATAATTACCCTATAGATATGATTAAGTCTTAGTCTTTTAGTAAGACTATGACTTTGGACTGAACTTCACAAGTGTTTCTCAGTTTGTTATTGTTTTCACTCCTCTCCCTTTCCCTTAAGTGGGAATAATTAAAATCAGCTGGACTTGGGTAGTCCCTTTTCCAGGTCAGCTGACTGATAAAACACAGCAGGTCAGGTATGGTTAAGTTTCTTTTGAGAGCAGAGAGTTCTAGTATATTTCAAGGTGATTCATTTACCCTTCTTGCCAGAAGTTGGAGGGGATTTTGTTCTGATATTTACTGTGGGAATCATGTGGAGCTCCTGGGTGTAAACTTCAGAAATCTATAGAGGACCTCTTATGATTGTTTCCTTCTGGAGTTCTTAACATTCAGTGTTGTCTACAGTAAGACATCAGAAATTTGTCATTTGCAGTTCAAGATTTCTTGACCTATCTATCACTAGTTCCTGTGGTGGTTTTTGCTGAAGAAGCTCTGTTCAGGTAAGTCATAACTCCATTTATTTGCCTGCATTTGTCTGACTCTTCAATCTTGGGGGCATTGGTTGACCCTATGTGTTTCATCTTCTTAATGATCTAAGAAACACTGTTGATTTTTCAGTACATTTGGCTTTGTGTTTGTTAAGATAGAGTGGGGACTTTCAAGCTTCCTACATGTGAAACTTGAGACAGAAATTAAGTTTTCTAATGATTTTATAAACTGTATTTTGTTTTACTATATTTAGATTTATAAATTCTAGAACTGATATAGTTAACATATTTCCAGAATTAATTTTTGTATGTAGCATGAATTAAACTTTAATTTCATTTTTAAATATCTAATTATACAAAAATATTAAATGATCCATCTTTGGCAATTGCTATATTCTCTCTACTACATACTGGCATCCATATTATATTCATTCATATTCTATTATTTTGTATAATGATCAGAATGTCTTTTGGCTCCATGTTGAAACTATTACATTTTCATAATCAGTATTGCTATTAATTTCATGAAAAGGCCTCCAAACTTGGCTGCCTCTTCAGGATTGCTTGAATATATTTTTGACTCTTTCTCTTCATATTTTGAGAATCACATTGAAAATGTCCTTTTAAAATCTTGGTATTTTTAGTAAAATTTCAGTTAATTTATGTATTAGATGAATTGACTTAGTTTATAAATTACCCTTTTAAAATTATAAAATTAAATATCTAGAGTTATCTTTTAATATCCATACATTTAGATTTTTTTGTGATTTTTCAACACTTCATAATTTTCTCTGTAAAGTTCTTGTATATAATTTGTTAGAAATATTAAGATGTACCTAAGTATTTATGTTAAAGGTAAATCTTCTAACTACATTTTCAGATTTTCTTGTACACTCAAATGGATGTACTTTTTGTAGATTAAAATTTTAGTGGCAATTTAGTTACATGCTCTTTTATTTTCTTGGAAATTGCATTGTATATTTATTTCAACAATCTTTTCATCTTAAATAGTCATAGTTCTTCTCAGTCATCACATGTTTCATTTTTCCCCTTTTCTGTTAACTCTCTAAAACCTCACCTTTAATGTGACTGGAAACACAATAGTAACTACCATGCATAACTTCTTTCTGATTTCAATCTAAAAAATTCTACTGGTGCCAGTTACAGTTGATAACAGGTATTTTGGTGTTGTAGATAGGATATATCATTTTGAGAAAGTTACTTTCTTGTTAAGAAATATATATATATATATTTATAGCTATTGAACGTTATATCACTTTTAACAACTATAAATTATAAATGCATATACATTTATAGACAGTTGTATTATATGATCTTTAGATATACATATGTATATGACATATGCATATACATGTCAAGACTTTTGAGGAGTTCTAGTTTTTAACCTTACCTACCTGTTACTGATTCAGAGATGACAATAGAAGACAGAGTATTCTCGAGCTAGCGACAAAGGATTTTATTGCTCAAGGCAAATCAAACAATATGAACATATACATTTGTTTGTTCCCCTTGCTTCCAAGTACCACAAGGTGATGTGGGCACATAGTCTTGCAGTCCCATAGTCTTAAGAATGCTGTGGATTTATGTCATATTTTAGGAATGTAGAGCAAGTGTCAGTAATTTTTTAATTAAGTAATAGACTTTATGACAAGCAGAAAAAATGTTCATCTTCTGTGCCTTGAAGTAAGCAGTATATGGCAGTCATATTGTAGTTGCCTGGACATCTAGAAATTATTCTTAAAATATATAAACTGAATTGTATACAAGGTAAAATGTTTGATATGTTTTGCTAATATATTGTGGAGAGTTTTTACAATAATCTGAGTTGTGCTTCTATTTCAAAAATAATTTCATAATATAAGTAGCAAAATTAAATAAGCTTATTAGCCCCATAAACTGAATTTTCTATATATATTATCACGTCACCTGAAAATAGTAAGTTTTACTTCTTTAACAATTTGAATTCTGTGTATTTCTTTCTCTTCCTTAATTGCTCTAGGTAGAACCTCCAATATTACATTGAGAAGTATTAGTGACAGTGGATATCTTTGTCTTCTTTTAATGCCCTTGCTTATAATTGGTCTATTCAGATTTTCTATTTCTTCTCAATTCAGTGTTGGAAGGTTTTGCAGTTCTAAAGCATGTGTCTTTTTATTCTAGATTATTTTTTGGCATAAATATGTTCACAGTAGTCTCGTGATTTTTTTGTATCTCTTTGGTAGCTGTTGTGAGTTATCTTCATTAATAATTCTCTTTATTAGATTTTCCTCTCCTTTTTCCTAGTGAAACTAGCAAAAGTTTCATCTATTTAGTTTATCTTTACAATGAACCAGCTTTTGACTTCTATTTCATTTATGTCTCTTCCTTTTACTGGATATTGGCATTGTTTGTTCTAAAGTTTGTGATTCTGCTGTTTTCTGAGACATTTTAAAAGTTTGTTTTTTATATTACAAAGGCTCTTAGGAAGTTATCTTGTTGTCACTGACTTCTAACTTAATTTTTATTTGTAATTTATGATATATTTTTCTTTTTATTTGGTAAGACTTGTTTGATTTTTTACGATACGGCTCTTTTTCAAACATTCCACCCATGCTAGCTGTATTATGTGTAACCATTATGTTTATTAATTAATATTATCCATCAAGATAAACTATTAACTGTGTGGCACCTCTCTGCTATATTTTTTCTGTTTAAACTTTGATTAATGTAAGGTAATAAATGACTGATCCTAAAGTTTAATACTAAGGATGTCTCACATTTTAATTGAGATCATACTGGTTTAGAAAAATGTGTCTGATTTAGGAGCATAATATTACATTTTTTCAAATATATGTTGCTATACCACACCACCAAATCATCCACAACCCTCACCATAGAACAATGAGTCCCTTTTCCTTTTATACCCTGCCCCACCTTCCTTCTCTAGTTTCTATAAGGGAATATCTCATTTTAATTATGTGTTTGAAATTAAGTATGCCTATTTGTATTTATAATGTTATATCTTATATGAAAGATAAATTGAATTTTGCTTCTCTATTTGTTCTTTTTCTTTATTCATTTAGAGTATATTTCTCAATTTTGAAGTAGAGAAGATTACCATTTCTGTTTATTTAGTAGCATTGCTAATGAAGTTATTGTCCTTTTTATACCAATTCCAGAGTTTTAACTTTCTACAAGTTACAACTTTCTACAAGGGGATTTTTACATTAATTGGTATAGCTTACTAAATTTTTCATTTTAAAATAGTTATTTTCAGAGATATCTCTTGATAAATAGTTCATTCATCCCATCTGTATTTATTGAGTCCCAGGCATATAAAATATTTAAAGTTCTGGGGATACAGTGATTAAAAAAAAATCACTCTATTCATGACTTTAAGAAAGTTATATTCTCTTTGGTAAAGACAGTTTATAGCAAGTGATTTATAATAATATAGGTGGTTTTGTGTATATGTAAGATGGTGGAGGAAAGGAAATGCAGGAGAAAAGGGCATTTGTGTTTTTGTTACTACATAAAGGATTTTCAAAGATTCTCAGTAGTAGGTTCCATTAAATATATAAATTTCTACAGATCATATAGCCATTATAGTAAGTTTTTATTTTAATGCATAAGCAGGTGATATTGTTCCATTTATGACTTATTTTATTTCTTTGACAATCTCTTACAGTATTTTAGTTAAAAGACACTTTTCCTTCTTCACTTTAAGCATACACCCAAGTTACACTATCGTTTTTCATGCAGTTGAAAAGGGGATTTTTACTCTTTTTTGTCCTTGTATAGTAGCACCAGAGTAGGGTCTATGATTCTATGTTTTATTTTATTTGCTTTAGTTATATCATTTCTTAATTTTTATTTTCAGTAAAACAGAGATCAAGGCAAAAATGGGACCATCTCTAGAGAGTAAGAATTCAGTGTGATATAGATTCCTGAAAGATATGAAGGTTATCCCATAGTCAGTTGTTATCTGGAACTTCTGAGAGCGCTATGCTGTCAATTATTTTCTGGAGCTTCTGATAGAGCTATGCTGGTAGAGTCGGCCTTGACAAGGCAATGCTTATAGATCATTCTGCCCTTGTTGTGTTCTCATTTTGTTCATTTATTGTTCCCTTAACTTAATGAGCTTCATTAAGACTGCTACTTTGGAATCTTCTTCCAGCAGTTTGCTTAGGTTTGTTGCATTAGAATTTTTTTCCTAGGCTTTTTGTCTTGGTTCATTACTTGGGTGAATTCCTTTGCCTCTTCACTCTGATGTTGTTGTTTCTTTGGATTTAACTGAACATATTTTCTTCACAGCACTATTCTAATCATTTTATGTTACAATTGCAGTTCACAGGGTATAGGCCTAAGGTTGTGATTTTTAGATGTGTTTTCTATTGTTACATTTGTTAAAATCCCATCACCAATCAGGATGACTAGAACTCAAGAGAACACTGGGTGGTGGCCCAAGATATCAACCTACAATTATGACTAAAGAGATGAAATGTAAGGTGTTTGATGCTGTGGTGTCAAAAGAATAATCATCCCTGGTTATTTTAATGACTTGAGCTTGTGGAGGCATATTTAGAGGTACTCAGCATACACTTCAAGAAAATATGTAAAATCTTTAAAAGAGTAGAATAAAATATGAGAATTTTTTTGCAAATGGGTTTATTTTATTAGATACAGTGTCAAAAATGCAATGCATAAAATAAACTAACAAGCTATTTTTATTGAAATTAAAAATATTTGCAGTTTGAAAAATGAAGAAATATAAAAGAAATTGCAGGGTGAGAAAATTATTTGTAACATACATCTCACAAAGGACTTGTAAGCATATTATATAAAGAACTGTCAACACTCAATAATAAGAAAGCAGCCCAATTTAAAAACTCTACAGATATTTCACCAAAAAATATTTGTCTAATGGCAAATATGCAACTGAAGTGATGCTTAACTTTAGTGATTATTGGAGATAAAAAAATTAATTACAATAATATACTAATGATCACCTTTTATTTATTTTTTAATTTGTTTAAAATAGATTAGAATATTGAACATTGGCAAAAATGTCCTAAAGTTTCAGATATGATGTTTCGTTATTATATAAATATAATATAAACTTTTAACTTTTCCTATTCTCAGCTTCTACATCTGTAAAATCTAACTGTTAATTCATATGCTGTGTGTGCTATTGGATGTTGTGAGAAATACAATGTGTAGAAAACATTTTGTGAAATACTAAAATGTTAGACTATTACAGTAAGTATAAATTGTTTGAAATTTATAGGAAAGATTCAAAACAAATGCTGAATACTGAATGATGAATCATTTACATCTATAGTCTAATTATGGCATTTCTTATACAAAACTCTTAAAGAATATAATAATTGTAAGAATCATCATTATCACTTAAACATGACAATTATTTTAATTATGATAATTGCTTTTTAACCATGGAATTATTGCCCTAAAACATTAAGAAATGTAACTAACCAAGTTAATGCTATAAATACTAATAACCCATGTACAAGTTATACTATGTGATAGTTAAAGCAAACATATGTCAATTAATTCAATGTTTGTCTTCAAAATGACCTTAATTTTAGTAAAAATGCCCAAAAATATTATCTACAAGTAAATTTTCCTTTGCTTCTATATCTGATCATTCTTTATAGAGCAGACTGTTAATACATTGAGCTATACTGTTCCATAAAGGAAAGATAAAAAGAAATAACAACTCCCAAACTAAAGAAAAAATTAAAATGTCAACAGTCCCTTGGTGACAGTTTTAAATGAATCTTTAAAAGAAGCTTATTTTGGAAAGCCTTCTGGTCACCCCCAATTACTATGGTTGCCTTGGTTGTGACAGCTGGTGTATAATCTTTGATTACACTGTCATTAAAATGTCTTTTATACCTTTTTTAATGCCATCAACACACCATTTGCTTTTCAAATCACACCCTAAAGTGGGTGGATCATGGGCATTGAGGTATCTATGAAGTTTCTAAGCCTTTTTCACACTTTTAGGAGCTGGTAAATTCAGACACAATGTGGGAATCTGATGCTGCTCCAGTTCTGATATACTAAATTTATCATAGAATTTTTTTAACATATACTCACATTTTTGATCTTTTTCTTTTACCCTCTATCTCAACAGACTATAAAAGTATTGATTTCATTAGAATTCATCAATTTACTTCATTGAGAGATAGTAATAATGAAGTCAGGACAGAAATACAGCCACCCATCACATAAATTATAACTTCACAAGGATTAAAAGCACAATTGTTTCATAAACTTAAATCAATTATTTAACCCACTTTGCCAGCATGAAAATGTGTACCACTGAAGTAGAGGAGCATGCAGATTCATTTCTGGGATGTGAATAGTAAACTTAATGGGAAATCAGATTTCTTTCCCTGATTATGTGGTTTAAAAAAATAAATTCAGATAACTTCATTGTGTCCTATTTTCTTAAAAGTAAAACAAAATGACTTATTTTTACTTCTTGGAATTATCCTAGTCATTAATAGATATGAATCTTCAATCTAGAAGTCTCTGAAATTTGATGCATTGCTAATATTAATGTACTTGTACAGATAAATTACTGAGAACAAGTGTTCAACTTCTAGTCAGGGACTTCAGTGCCACAAAAGGAGGACCACTGGCTAGAACAACTGAGGCTATATCCACTTGTGTCTACAGCCACATAGCCAGGCAAAAAATAAGATGTCAAATTCTCATCAGAAAATAGTATTTTAAGCCTTTCTCAAAAATATTTTGAAAAAGGGTATTTACTGTTACCTTTTTTTTATTAGAGACACTTTTAAATAATACAAAAAATTATGATAGATCATAAAAACTTTGTTAGTGTAAGCTTTATGTTTGTGAAGTTTGTTTGTAAGAGCTCTCCAGATATTAAAAAGTCTTTGAAACAATAATATAAACTGGAGATAAAGAAGTTTTAAGATTTCAAGGAAATTGAAAACAATATTTTTAAAACAACATAGGCTAAAGCATCTTGCATTTTAATGTTTTCAGTTACTTATTGTTTTGAATTTTGCTATATAAACACTTTTTAATGCTGGTAAAAATACTTGATTGGTAATGTCTTGGCATAATGCAAAACAAACAAACTAAAAAGTAATTTAATATTCTCAGTTAGTAGAGAAAAAGTTCTAAATCATGAGGTTTATGTGGAAAATGAGTGTCTAATCAAGAAAAAGGCTAATAATCATCTAATTTTTGAAGCTTAACACAATTATCCATGAATTATATTGAAGTTATATTAGTTGAAATGACTAATCTATTTACTACATTTCTTATTTTAACCTCATATATCACTGAGATTTCTAGATTCCCTTTTGCATATGGGAAATGTTTCAGTCAGCAAGTGCTTATTGCTTTTAAGTTATATCCTTGTCAATATCATTGCTATTTCACACTGTATTTCCTCCAAACTTCTTCATAGAGCACTCAGCCAGCTCCAGTGATTTACAACTAGTGGATTTCTAGATTGTATCATAAATTATTTTCTTCAAGAATTTGATGTATGTTAAATGCACACTGATTTTCCATGAAAAGTAAATTTGGAATTGGAATTTTCCCATTGTCATCTGTGGTAGTCTCATGTAAAATGTTCAAGTTTGAATCAGTTCCCTTTTTACATGTTATGTATTTAGAGAGTCTGTGATTATGAATTATTAGTTTAATGATATATAGATTCTTAGATAAGTTATCTTTTTACCATATTCTGAATAATGAGACTTATATCAACTGTTTATAAAAATAATATGAATTTTAGATTAAAATAATTTTAGGAATAAGTGAATTCTAAAAATTGCCATCTGTTATTTAACTGAATTGATAAGACTAAAGTATATACTATAATAAATATAAAAAATTGGAATTATGATTGTTTTCAAGTTTGTCCCCTTATTATTAGAATAACTTCTATATAAGCATAACTACTAATCAATTATCAGAGCAACAACTAGAAACACTGAGAGGAGTTCCAGTTTGAATTTGGGATGGTTACATTTCTCTGACACTTTCCTGGTTTCCAAAAAATGTTTCCTCAATGCTATGGGATCTAAATGTCAAGAAATAAGTGTTATGGAACAGGGGCCAATTCTTAGTTAAATTTACTTGTGTTTTGAGTAGGACTATGCTATAAAGGCCTATTTTTGATTGAGGCTGAGATAATTGTACTTAAGTAATAGACAGTATAAACAATAGAGGGAAATTTAAAAAGTAGAAACATTAATGTTTGAGAGTTTAAATGTATCCTGATCACCAGAGTAGTGTTTTGAAAAATAGCTAAATCCCAGTATCTCCTGAAGACCCATTCACCAACTATTTGAGGGTCTAAAGGTTTGATTGTGATGACAGGCACATAGTTTATGTAAGTGAAGAAGTAATAGCCCTTTCTACTTTAGTTTGTGAGATTTAGAACCATTTTAGATATATAAAGATTTGCAGATTACCTATCTAGGGTATGTATAAATCAGCACAAATTGAGAAAATATTAACAGAAAATGAGTTAATGAAATAAATAATATAAAAATGCTTTTGGACCTCCCTAGTGACACAAGGGGTTGAGCACCACATTGTGTAGATATATGACAGATATCAGTGATAGTTGATAGATACACAGAGAGTTAGATAGACAGACATCTTATGTACTGAATAGCAATGAAATTATGGTTAATAGCACACTGCTGAAAGGAAAGTTATTGAATTTTCATTTACTATATCCTAAGTGGATTCAGATTTTTGTGTGAGATGCCCAGTCTCTTATATGCTCAAGAGAAACCAAACTGGTACCCTTTATTTTTATCTATAGAAGATATTAGAGTAGTGTAAATGAAAGTTCTGAGAAGAACATTTTAAGTGACTATATAAAGAGTCTGGCTTTCTCTTGGGAAAGCTTTGTATGGACATCAGTCTCTTAAAGCAATGAAATATACTTTAATAGAAGGGTGCTCCATGATCCTGGTCTGGAAATTTTTAGTTTCAGGTATACAAAAATAGCCCATAGAAAGGCTTCCATGGACCAAAGTTTAGTGTGCCTAAGGATAAGAAGATAGAGTTCCCTCCTTTCCACTTCACTCTTAAAACTTGAAAATAAACCTGGATAAAGTACTTGTGGTTGGTCTTATACTTGTGCTGAGTGAGAATGTCAGCCAACCAATTTCGTGGACTATTCCATATGGACTTAGTCTGTGAAGTTTAATCAAAAGGGAAGGACATTATTGACATGTCTTACTTAGCCTCCTTCTGAATTCTGCTCCAGAACCTTGTCAACATAATCATTCTATACTCTCACAATTCTTTAAGTGAATTTATTAGCTAATAAATAATTCAAAATAAGAAATTCTGATATGATTTCAACCAATAAGTGTTTTTATTATGTGAGGGATATAAGAATGTAAGGCACTATGGTCAGGCTAAGGAGAGAAATAAACCGATTTTTTTTTTTCTTAACATTGATTATGTGGTGAGCAGTACACTCAGCTCCCTGATTTTTTTTTTTTTTTAAGAAAGTGCTTAATCTTTACAACAAACCTATAAAACATTACTATTGCAATCCATTAAATGAGGTTTTTAGATGGCTGGACTAATTTGCCCAATATTGCACCAAGAGGTAAAGACAGACTCAGACACAAACCTGGGTTTGTCCTTTTCTGGAGCAGAAATGTTTTTTGTTATTACCTACTTTGGCAAGTAAATGTTTTCATCAGGGGAACTTTATATGTTAAATTTAATTTCCTTCTCATTTATAAAGTGATCACTTTTAAAAAAAATATTTATTAATGCATACAAGAGTTGGGGTATAGACCAGAGTCCAGGGAGGTGAGAGAATTCACCAGCAACAGAGCCCGGAACACAACAGGCAAACTGACTGAAACACACTGCTGAGGAGAGCAGCAGGCAAGGCAGGAGAGGTCTGCTATGCCATGTGGGGCCCCTCTCTGGCTGGCGGCAGGTATGGAACTCATGCTGCAGTGGCTGCGGTTTGCTTTATAGTGTGTTGCTTAACCCACTGCACCACCAGGGAGGCCCTAAAGTGATTACTTTTATGAAGTACTCTCACCATATCTATGTGTCTTAGATTATAAATACTTAAATGATCTCTAAATGGTATTCATATACTACCCTAACATGTTTCTAAATGTATATGTTTTTAATATAGCTACCTATTTGTAAATGATATTTGATATTATATTTAATAAAGGCTAAACATGCCATATAGTTTTCTTTGCATTTTGCATGTGTTGACTGATTAAAAGATCATGTCCCTCATTAGGCAGGTATTATTTTCATACCTATTTTAATGATAAGGTACACAGAAGCATTTTTCAAAGCTTTATTTTGTAAATTATTAAGGGAAAATTCTAAAAACATACCCTTAAATACTTTGATCTTTCATTGCTCCTATTTTTCTTCTAATATAATTGTATGCATTGCATGGTTATTATACAATGTATACAAAATAGAAATTATCAAATAATTAAGTACAAATACATGAAATATCTTCTGTTATTTTATTTTTAACTCAAATGGATTTGGATAGCAACCTCACTTCGGAAAATATCAAGTTATTTTGGAAATTTGATCTCATCTTGGACTAAAATTTTGATCTCATCTTATTTTTCATAGTACTGATGATTTTTTCAGCTATAATTTGAGAAGGGGATTTTTTTATATATATAAAACAAACAAGAGATTTTTTTTTTTTTTTGCCTCAGAAGGTTTTGTTGACTAGACCCTGAAGATTATCTCTAAAATAAGAAAGAGGAGAACATATGGAAATTAGAAGCAAACATTAAAATAATGATATTACAGAAGCAGTAAGCAGAGTTTAAAAACCATCTGTATATTTATTGAATATGTCTAAATAATAAACATGCCTTGCAGGAGATCAGTTGGGTTGGCAGGAGTGGTTTTATCTTCATTGTTTCACTGGTTAGAATAAGTATCCTCACCTTCTAAAGAAATGCCTTACTATCAAGAATAGAAACTTAAAAAGAAAAAGTACTAATTAAATATTTATCTATGTTAAATGCATAAGCCTTAGCATCATAAAAACAGAAAAATTATTTCATTTGGTTTAAAGAAATTCATACTCATATAGAAACTTTTATATAATAAACTACATGATTTCTGCTATTTGTCCAATTTTTGCTTTTGGCAAAAGCCTGAGTTTTAGCTTCATTGCTCATTTCCCTCTGAGTTTTCCCAACCACAAGTAGACAGGTAATTCGTAAGTCTCAGTGGGGGTATTTTGGAGCATGTTTCATGCACGATTTCAGAGAGAGAGGCAAATGAGATAACCAGGAGAAATCCCAGGAGCTAATTCTTCTTAGGCAGAAGCTCCATTTAAAAAGCATAAAATTATAATAAAAATTAAAAATGCACAAAGTGCACAGAAGCAATGTTTGTGGTTAGAGAAAAAGAAACCTAATTTAATCAATCTTCCTGTAAGAATTGTATTATTTATTGCAGATATGACAGGGAATCATTTTGGTTATAGAATTTAGCTAGTAGGCAAATGTCAACATGGAATTGCCAATTTAAATCATCAACCTCAGTGTCAATATCTTCCGTCCTAAATAGTTTCATCTAAAATTGCTAATAAGCATAAAGGAGATTATTGAGTTCCAAATACTTTGACTTGATATACTAAAAATATTTTAAACCAGTTCTTCAAAGCTTAAAAAAAGCTACCCATTCTTATAAAATCACTTTAATATAATGTTCTGTTTATAATCATATCACTTTCTAAAAATATGGGTTACTCCATTTAAGGCCCAAATCAAAATCTTTTATGATGAGCATTTTCTAATTTTTTAAAATGAATTTGGGGCCTCCCTGGTGGCGCAGTGGGTTAAGCAACACACTATGAAGCAAACCGCAGCCACTGCAGCATGAGTTCCATACCTGCCGCCAGCCAGGGAGGGGACCCACATGGCATAGCAGACCTCTCCTGCCTTGCCTGCTGCTCTCCTCAGCAGTGTGTTTCAGTCAGTCTACCTGCTCTGAAACCCATTCTGTCTCTTGTGAATCCTCTCACCTCCCACACCTCTGGCCTGTCCCCCAGTTCTTGTATGCATAAATAAATCTTTAAAAAAAATGAATTTGGAATATAAATATACTCAGCAAATTTTCATATATACTTAAACCCACACGATTAGCATTAGATTATGTTTTCTCTGGAAAGTTTTAGATTTTATCTCCTAGGAAAGAAAAACATTTCAACAAAAAATTATTTTTTGGAAAAAACATTTTAAGAATATGTTAAATTCAATATAAATTGTGATGAATGATGGAACTAGTTTCTTAAGAGAATCTATAATTCATCCTGTGCAATTATGTCCTCCAGCTGTTTCTATAGCCAAACCAAACTAGTTATTCCCTTTCTCTAGATAAATGCCATGTTTTATCAGCAGCAAAATAATGATAAATTCAGGATCCTAAAAGTTATTCTTATTTTTCCATATTTTGAATTATGAAGTATACTATTTCTATTAAACTCATAAAGATGGACTCCAGAAATTATCCAGACATGCAAAAAAATTCAAGTCTTGTGTAAACAAGAAAAATTGATTAGATGCAATCTACTCTTTGGTGTGGATACAGTTAAAAGAAATATATTATCTAAAAATGTTAATGCCAAAATTATTTCTCAAAGATGGCACATTATTTTTTATGCCATCTTCCATATATTATTTTGCAAATGCTATTTGTATATTTCAATGTTCAAAAAGGTTAATTGGTCAGTTTTAAATGTCTAGTAGTCATTAGTATTACTTTTGAGTGAGATTTTAGTAATAGTGCCTTACGTTAGTAGTAGCCTGCCCTTGGCATGATTTGTTGTGTTCCAAAAATGTCTTAAATACCTATGAATTTACTTTGTTCTTAGAGAAATTTAATGCATCATTAATATAAAGACCCAACAAATTACAAGCTCCATTTAGGTTATAAAGATGTATTACATGTCTAATAAGTGAGAGACAATATTTAAAAGCACTGAAATCATTTAGGCATAGCATGCTGCCTCATTAAATAACCTTTAGATATGCCTAGTTCAATAGCCATTGGTTGCAAAATGTATGTTGGTTTGTTTTCTAAAGCATAGCCATTTTGTTCAGTGAGTACTCTGTAGTTGGATCTAGAGAACAACTGTATTTTCCATCCCCATTTAAAACAGATATTTTTCTAATTACTCCAAAAGCTTACCTAACTTTAACTTTCAAGTGCTTTGTTTTTGTTTAAATCAACTTGGATTTGAAGTATACCAAGTCTTGTCTCTAGACTTTACCTTAAAGCAATTACATGGATACATGTCATACTTATAATAGGATTGCTCTTATTTCACTATTGTTAGATCTTCTTAAAGATATTGTCATTTTTCCATCTCATTATTTTACATTTTTTCTTATTCTAGACTAGATGAAAAGAGATACTCTTAAACAGGACCCTCTGTGCATAAACAATTTAAAACATCCCAAATAAGCATTTCAGCACATTCTGGAAGCCTGATTTTGTTCAATCCTAGAGAGAATTCCCACACTGGACAACAAAAGCAGGCTTCTCCCTGAGTCATGTTCCTGAAACCATTTCAATCACAAAGTCTGAATAAGCCAATGTGTGAGACCAGTGGCTTCTTGGGGTATCTGGTTGCCTCTAAGCAGGAGAGTGATAAAGGCTTATACAGCACAATGAAGGGATCCAATCAGAACATGAATGCCTTGCTCACCATGGTGTCTACCCTGGCAGATGCAGGACACCCAAGAGAACCCTATATAATGTTGAGCACACCTAAAGCACAAGCGTCACTAAAGTCAGGAGAATGGAATAGAGACATTATTTACTGTATTGAAGAGTGATATTTCTAGGGAAGGCCTTTGTACTTTTTTTTGTCGATATTCTTTAATGACCTACTGTCATTCAAAATGTGACTAGTTGGGAAACTATATCACAAGTACATAGCTCTCTAACTTTTCTTCTTTCATCATTATAATTAATGCTGAAGAGCTTTTATTTTAACTTGAGTTTTAGCTCTGAACTTCAGGTCAAAGTGGTTTTTCCCCTAAAGCTCTTAAATGTAATGTGAACAGATGGAAACTGAACAATTTTAAACATAGTTAAAAATGACTTCCTTATAACTGTCCTGCTTTAATTAACCTTACATATCCCCCTTCTTTGAAAAATATTTCATGATATTCATTGATGATTTTAGAATTTAAATGTTGCAAGGCTGATTTTAGTCAAATTTATAAAGTAGTAGTTATTAAAACCATAGTGTGTTGGGTATAATAGGTGCCTAGCATTGTGCTGAGTTTGAATGTTAATTTTATTTGTGTTGCCTTATGTACTCTTTTGATAACTTCCCATCCTTGTCAATTAGTTTATTCATTCAACACACATTGTCATATGTTTTGTTTTGTTTTTTATGTACCACACGCTAGTACAGATCTGGATATACATCATATACCAAAACAGAAAAAAAAAAGTTCATGCGCATTCACTTCCATCAGGATTCATTAGGGAGGGCTTCCTTACCTACACCTAAAAGCAATTTTGCTTCCTAAATTTAACTCCATACATGACTTCTCCCATCCATATATTCCTCATTGCTCTCTTCTTATTCTCCTTAACTTGAAACTTACCTATATCTGACCAGAATTCCCTGTCTTGGAAAATGTTTCATCTGGTTAAACAAGCTTTTTGGATGTCAAATTGATCCATCATCCTAATACCATACATTCTTTCAGCTTTGATCATCTGGACATATCACCACTGTAATTTTTGCTGATTCTTGAGAATACTGTACTGTGTAGTTCATTTCAAATATGAGATAGAGCAAAGTGAAAGTTACTCAGGTTATGGTACTGTCCACCAGAGACCTTATACTTGCTCTCATATGTTACTGAATTATGTTTAAGATCCAAGCATTGAATTTTCCTGAACTATTAGTACTTAGAAAAGGGATAGATTAGTTTCCTTATATCTGCATTCTGTTACCATTTATCTCTGTTATATTTTAAATAAATAATTTACAGGCATAATTGCCATATATTAAACATTTTAGTATATAGCTAAGTAGATTTGTAGAAAGGTATATGTCCATTTAACCACCCACCCAATAAAAATAGGAAAGAAATACCTCTCCAAAATAGGTTATCTTGTGCCACTTAAAAGAAAATCTTCCTTTGCTCTTGTCCTAGAAATTCTGATTGTCTTTTTGTCATTATATATTCAATTTATCTTTTCTAGAGTTTTATAAAAATGAGACAATACTTCATGTATATTGTCCTATATATTACACTTCTTTTACCCAAAATATTTTTGAGATTCACTCATTTCTATTAGTAGTATGTTCCTTTGAATTACTGAGCAATATGCATTTTATAAATACATTGAAGTGTATTTATGTTCTCAGCTGGGGATGGGTACTTGGGTTGCTTCCAGATTAGGGCTATCAAAATAAAGCTGCCATTTCATTTCCATTCAAGTTTTTGTTTGGATATATAATTTAATTTATCTTGGTAAACATCCAAGAATGGAACTGTTGGGCAATGTATAATCTAAATATTTTAAAAATTACTAAAATGTTTTTCAAATTAGTTGCATGTTTTACATTCCCCAAAACAGTGAAGGAGGGTTCCATTTTATTTCATTTTCAGGTCATCTTTAATATTCCCAATTTTTGTTAATTTCAATGATTGTAACATCAATGTAATAGCTCACTGTAATTTTTATTTCATTTTCTTAACTATGTAGGATTTTAATTATTCATATTATGCTAAATGAACACACATGTATATTCCTTATTGGATTGCATTTTTTATTGTGTATATATATTCTTTGTATATATATATAAATTCTTTGTCAAGTATATGTATAATGAGTATATTTTCCTAGTATGTAACTTTTATTTTTTCATTTTTGATGGTATCATTTAAAAACAGAATTCTTTTTCTAATTTTTTGCATAGAAGAACTGGGGTGTAGGTCAGAAATGCAGCAGGTAGGAGGAGGTAAGAAGATTCACCAGAGACAGTCAGGAGTAGAACAGGCAGTTGTACTGAAATACACTGCTAAGGAGAGCACTTGGCAAGGCAGGAAAGATCTGCTGCTCTGTATGTGGGTTAGCTCTCTGGTCAGGGATCAAACTCAGCTATGGGGGTGACAGTGCTGAGACTTAACCCCTAGGCCACCAGGGGGACCCCAGAATATTAATTTTGATAAAATACAAATTGCCCATTTAAAAAAAAATGTCTTGTATATTTGTGTTCTGTGTTATAAATCCTTTTGTCAAAGCTTGTAAATACATTCTGTGTTTTTGTAAAGGTTGTATTATTTTAGCTTTTGCATTAAGACTGAGATCCAATTCAAATTAACTGTTGGTATGATGTTAGTTAGTAGTAAAGTTCATTGTCAATAGGTATAACACTTATTTCTATACCTTTTATTCAAATCCTTTCCCCATTTAATTCCTCAGGACCTTGTCAAAGTTATTTGACCACCTATGTATGAATATAAGCATGGGTTCTCTTCTGTTCCATTAGTCTAATGTTTTCTCTTGTGCTGATGTTATACTATCCTATTGATTGCAAGTATATATAAAGGTTTGAATTCAAGAAGTACAGCTCACTAACGTTGTTGCTGAATTTACATTTCCATATATTTTAGAATATGTTACTTTTTATCAGGATGGGTAGGTTTTTGATTAAAAATTTAATCTATTTTAATTACTGAAGACCTTTATGGGATTTTTTTACTTTTACATCAGTTTTGATATGTGTACCTTATAAAGAATTTATATATTTCACTAATACATAAAATACACTGACAAAGTTTTCTGCAATATCCCCTTGTTATTATGTATGTCTTGATTCTTATTGCTCACCATTGTTAAAGATGAAAAATCGTTATGGAACATTTTTATGTTCTGGAAGGTACCTTCCTAAGCTGTAAGCTGGTTATTTTTCCTGATAAAAACTGGAGCAAACATTTGACATAGCTCTTAGTTTCCTGTTTTCCATGTGTTTTCTCTCACTCAATATCTGAAGACAATCATTTGGCATTTTTGCATCGCTGATAACTCTACAATTCTAGGCTTTCCCTTTGCAAGGCAGAAAGATGAGGTCATGTATGTCTGCATTGAAAAAAAGTCATCATAATTGTTTTAAATAAAAGGTTATTCTACTTACAAGAGATGAAAATTTTGACTAAACACACACACACATATACTAACACAAACACATTTTGATTTACTATAAAGATATTCTGCCTAAATGTAGTGTCAGGACTACCTTCAAGAGTGATAACAATATTTCAGATGTTCCCTTGGGATCAAAACCTGGCCATTTGCAAACAATTTGCAATAACCAAGGGTTTAGAATTTAGTAGTGATGTTGCAAATTCACAGCTTTGCTGTGCTTTGTAGAAAAGTGATCATATGTCCACTACTAATTTAATATAATGTGCTTCTCCACGCTGGAGAGCACTGGAGGTAATGACCTGAATTGTACTTCTGCAGCAGTACATCATAAAGAATAAGAAAATGCTCTAGGGGCTGCATACATAGGACACACTTCACACACTGCTAAAATGATACTTCCTTTCAACTGAAGTATAACAACTATTTCCAGTAGTTATGTAACATAATACCTAAAAACTAGTTTGGAAAGCAAATATACCATGGCAACTTGATGAAATTCAGCAAATTAAAATTTAACTGAAAAAATTTTTTATTGTATTAACATAATAAGGCATGTGCCCAGATAATGAAAAAAATTACCTGCTTGCTTTTATAGAAAAGTGGTATTAATCTTAGGGACTCCAAATAATGTTAGTGCCCTGGAACTTTTAATTTATGTTAGATATGAATATAGTGTCTAAAGATCATAACATGATGTTTTATTGGGCTATTGTTAACTGATAGTAGCAGTTTTCTTCTGAAAACAATTTGAACAAAACCTCCTTCTACTTTAAGAAAAGATAGAGAAAAAAAAACTATAATCCCTAAATTGCACAGGGAACTTGGAGTTTCTGAACTACAATAAATATGGCCATATTATTTCTACCATTAACTGTCCTCATTATTTAAATATTTAAATAGTAATTGGCACATCCTATCTTAGTTTTCACATTTTATGTTGTTTTTATAATATCAATTTTCCCATGCGTTATTGGCAAATAGTATGGAATAATCATATCTTGTTTGTGCTTAGATTCTAAAGGTCAGTAAGATTCAGATTAAATCAAAGGAAAAGTCACTGACAGTACTATTAGGATATATTATTTCCCTTGCTTTCCAAACTCCTAATTGCAAAATCCACCATTTGCTACTCTTTAGGACTTTCCATCTGAAATATATATATATATATATATATATATAATTTTAAATACTATGGATTTTCCATTCCAACTATGGGGAATGGCCTTTAAGTGTCACAAGTGAAATGGATAAAGCAACAAGATATTCTGTAATACATAATATAAGAAAAAGACCACTACTCATGTTGAAAATGCTTTCCACATGAATCCTTTTCAGTCTTTTTTTCTTAATTTCTTAAAGAGGTTTATAGTTATTCCTAGTGAGTTTTCTCTTATAAAAATAGGTATTCAAGCATTTTATCTGATTTGACAGCATGCAAATAAAAAAAGAACCAAACAGTGTGGTTTTCATTTTCTTTGACTTTTCAAATTACAAAAGACTGCATTAATATTGCCTTTTATAAATTAAAGTAGACCCCGTTGCTTCTCACAATTGATCTTACTGCAATTGTATTGCATGAGTTTTGTAGATCAACTGATTTCAACATTATGGGAAATGCAATTCAGAATTACATTCTATGTAAGCAGAAATATATAGAAAACTAGACAAAAGAGCCATTTATAGCATGACTATGCGCCTTGATAATATTCAGATGTCTGCATCTGTTAACAATTCTTTTGCCAAAACCCCTAACTTGAGTGGTGTGCAACATTGTAAATTTAGCCCACCCATAAACCATTTGCTATAGAATAATCTACAGAAGCAAGTGGCTTTTCTGTTATGTTTCTTTCCATTTTATTAAGATGTTAGAAATAATGGGTCAACAAAAGTCCTAAAAACTGAAGCATTCTTAGAAACTGAGTATTCTCATATTAAATAAGAATGGTGACTGAAAGAGAAGTGTTTCATCTAGCCTCTTCCACAAATTTTCTCCTTGCTCTGTATGCCCAAATAGCATATGTTGAATAGTGTCTGAAAGGTGCAGTTGAGACTATAATGGAAAAGGGTACAAATAAACAATGGATTTCTTTGGGGCAAAACATCGCTCCCTCTATTTTCCTATATTTCAATACTTGCTTCCTTGTTTTGTTTTGTTGTAATATTTACTCTTTATATAGTACTGAATAATACAGCATCTCAATAGGGAACATCGAGACAATAAAGAAGGCTCCTGTGTGGCTATAAACAGGTAAAAATAAAAAGTGAAATGGCAAACTTATCTAGCTTCTGCATCTTGGTAGAGTCATGTTTGAATGAAAGAGCTAACCATTTGACAATCTAAATACTACATACTTTTCTATTTAAAAATGCCCAAGGAAAACTGAATCCATTTCCTATTTTAAGTCAGTACTTAAAGATTATAGCTGTTATATCAACTGCTTTAAGTTTCATGGGTTGGGTCAATATATCTTTAATTCACATCTATTTAGAGGATATATTTTGAAATAGTGCTTAAAATATGCTTCTTGTATTTGTATTTTTTATGGAATAAAAAATTAAGAAGTGAGGAATCTATGATACCAAATCAGTATATATGTATTTTGATCTAGTTTATTGCAATAGAATTAAAAAAGATTACTAAAATTGTCTTACCCTCTTTTAGTAAATTTTTTGAAGCAACCAAAGTAATCAAATAAACAGGAACCTTTAACGTAAATTAGGGAGTGAAACCACTCCTAGCTTGTTTTGAAGGACAATACCATATACCATTCTGTGTCTGAATTTTGATTGAGAGTACAAAGGATGCCACAGGAGCTCTACCTGTCTGATTAGCCTCTCTGGTTTCCATTCTTGACTACTTCTTTCAAAGCAGAAAATATTGAGACCCTGTTTCCTCATCTACTATCCAGTACCCAGTAGGCAAACAATATATGATTTCACCTAATAAATGAAGAAAAAAGTTATAAATCAATTATGTCTTATTTCCAAGGTTTTAGCAGATTTTATGCCATTCTAAGATCATTAGACTCAGTTGTTCATGTAACTACCATAGATATAGGAGAGGAATATATATTCCTGTTTTACATCACCACATTTTATTCACACACACAGAGACACACACACACACTTATGTTAACTGTTTAACTGTGTATATTAACTATATATAACATATGTATGCATATATAACTATATTTACTATACATACACATACAAACTATATTTACTATATATACACATACACATAGTTTAAAATAAATCCTATTAAAAGTCCCTATTCTCCTGCTACATCCACCACATATAAAACTACTTGGAAACAATCAATTTGATTTGAAGCTGAACTTCAGGTTTTATGTCCACCTCTAACCATTGACGTTTTGACAACATGCCACTGTATGCTATGCTGACTGTATCCTCTGTACTGTACCACCTGATAAGATACAGCTAAGCAGAAAATAAACACTAAGATATCTTTGTAACTCTCTATTTTGCTGAAATTTAAAATTTAGATTTCAGAATGTTATATATGTTGTGATTATAATGATTCTGATTGATTAGGAAATGGGTGTGACTGAAATGGAGTATTTCTAAACATTTAAAGCACAGGACTTAAAGTCTCAGTGCTGTCAGACTATCACCAGTCACTGTGGCACAAGTTCCATCCCTAGTCAGGGAGCTAACCCACATGGCGCAGCAGACCTCTCCTGTCTCACGCACTGCTTCTCTCGATGGTGTATTTCAGTAGATCTGCCTTTTCTGCTCCCTACTCTGTCTCTGGTGAATCCTTTCACATCCCCAACCTCTGGCCTGGACCCCAGTTCTTATATACATAAATGTATTTTAAGAAAAAAATAAAGTGAAAGGTACATATTGTTTATGAGGATGTAGTAGATAGATGCATGAAACAAGGTCTAGGTATATTCAGAGGTCATGCCAAGTTTCCTGAGGAAGCATTGCTACACTACCTGATGAGCTGATGCCACAGGGAAGTTCTGGACCCTAAATACTGGCACTGTCCTCTTAGTCTCCTGAACTTTAAGTGGTTTATTGCCACCCCCTTTTACTACCAATTGAAGAATGAACTGTATGCTAATAGTATTATAATGTAGATTTCCCCCAATTATTCATACTATAGTTGTGTGTGATTTACTTGAGTTACAAGTAAAACCTCTTCACCCAGGTGAAAGTTAGCCTGTTGTTACCCAAAGTGCATATTATACAGACATAGAGATGCCACATTAAAATATGGTTGGAAATGTATCTCATGTATTTACTCTCTAAGGCTGATGATTATTGGAAATCATAAAACACAGGAGGAATTCACTTCTAAATTATTATTTCATTTTTATCATATTTTATCATTATTTTCATTTTTATCATATGCCTGAATACATCCAGAAAATAAATGGCAATGTGACCAATGGCAATATTAAAGAATATACCAGATGAAATGTGTTTCTAAAAGAAGTTGAGCTGCTGCTCCTTGGGAATTCTAGAGAACTCTCACAATGAACACCATTTTTCAATCTAGAGTTCCACTCAGTCCCTGTCTACTCCTTTTATTGCTTTAATTTGAAATATCTTTGCACATGACATTCTCTAAGTATGTTATAAATTCCTAGTGAATAGTGACCAAGGTCTTATCATCATTGTATTCTAATGTTCTTGAAGGAGACAAAAACATAGCAGTTGACTCATAAAGGTTAGCCATATAATTCTAACAGATGACACATAATACATAATACATATGTATCTTATTTAGATAAGTCTTTCCCAGAAGAGGAGGCAAAATATATATAGGTCTTGTCAAGTCTTTCAACCTTAAAAAATTAGGGTGTTTTATATTTTTCTTTCACTTTTCATGAAATTATTGTCTATTTTCTTACTAACAACCACACCAAATCTATAGTTGTCAAGGCCATGTTTTGCAGAAGATTGATGATTCAATCTTGGGTCATATTGCCAAAGCATCAATATACCAAAAAATTGGCTACTTCCCCAATTTAAACAATGAGACAGTTTACAGCAACTTGAGTACAACAATGAAAATATTATGCCATTGGAATGCAAATACAGACACAGCTTGAGGCTGTTTGATTAACACCAACAAAATTATATTTAAACATTGTAAAGACTTTCTTCCCCTAGGGAAGATTTATTCCTGCCCAGCAATAGGTTGTGTTCTGTTGTCTACAGCACTCTAACATGGCATCCCTCTAAAAACTTGTATTACCTCTAATTACCTATAAATTGGTGTATTTAACTACAACATGAAGGACTTTGAGCTTGGCTTCTGTAGGTCAAACTAAACATTCTGGTTCAAGGTCTATTAGTTCAATAGTTTAACAATCATAACCAGGTTCCTATAGAATCTAGTTTTATTCTCTGGCCAGTCAACAATATATCACACATTATAAACAGACATAAAGAGTCACTTATGCTAGCCATGTAATTAACTGAAATATATCAGCTGTTAGTAAATCAAGAATAAAATTAAGTAGAAATTCTAAAGTTTTAATCAGGAATTTCTTTGATTGGAGAGACAAAGCCTGTTTATGGTTCACCCTCATTATATTACAGTGCTTAGGCCACAGCCAGTAAATTATAGAAGTTAAATAATTACAAATAAAACCGAAGCTGTCGAGATGACTAGGTCAGAAAGTTTAGGAAAAGAAATATACCCCAACTTATAAAAATCCTTTAATGACTAATGCAAACATGTAATGTGAAGAAAAAAAGTTAGATAATACTTACATGAATATGCAATATCAGATAAACATATCTATATGTAGCTATATGATTAATTGCATATCTAATAACAAATCAACAGTTTAATCATTTTAATAATTATACTAATGAAACAAAAGATATTTTTAAAAATATTAAAAAGTGCTTGAAAATTAGATCATTCTAAAAAGTTCAGCTTTCTGGTCAACTGAAAGAAATTATATATTCATGATTCTTATACTTTTAATATAACAATAATTAAATGAGAGACAATTTATATCAAAGTAATATTAACTAAATTAATATTAACCTTAGCATAAATAAAGATAATATTAATATCTCACTTTGTTTTGTGGTCATACAAAATGGTTTTTGTATGTATGCCAGTGTGGATCAAGGAAGGAAATAGCCTACATCCTATATTATGACATGTTCTAAAAGTTACATTTATAATAAATTCATGAATATAGTTTCCTATTCAGTTTCCTATTTGTTCTTACATATAAAATGTTGATGAAGAGTCTTCTAAAACCTTAATCTGTTTACTAGATTCATTACAAATAGCATACAAAATATGGAATAAATATTGAAAAGTATCGTTTGCTTCTTCAAAGATGTATCTTGCTTGAAATAAGCATGTTAATGTCATTTTTGCATTATGGAGCTCAGATCACAATATGTTAACCTCTACCTAGGTGGAGAGGTTTCACTTATGAGTGAAGTAAACTACAAATAATTATATTTTTAATTATTTTAGGAAAATCCACATTATAATAATATAAACATATGATTAAATTGGCAGTAATAGGTGGTAGCATGGGGGATTACAAACCCCTTCAGACAAGGTTCAGAAGACCAGCAGGAAAGCAACAGTGTTCAGTCTTACTTCTCTTGTGGCGTCAGTAAGCAGTAAGGGCAGGGCAGGAAGAAAGAAGTCAACCTGCTTCTCTGAGTAGAGCCACTGGCAATAGGTACCAACATCTATAGAAGTCTTTGAAGGCCCATTAAGCATGGAATCCAAAACATCTCAGTTTGACTTACTTAAGGTCTTTATATTGCATCAGAGATGTATTATCCGAACCACTCGTTAAATTATTGGGTTTAGCCTCTTAGCAAGCTAGACTTTTATCTGCCCTTGCTATATGATTCACCTGTTTATCAATGTCCTCATATAAGAGATAAGAGATTGCTTTTATTTAAATTGCTTGCATAAATTACTCAATTTCTTTTTTAAAAAGATTTATTTATTTATGCATATAAGAGCTAGGGTACAGGACTGGGTGTGTGTGTGTGTGTGTGTGTGTGTGTGTGTGTGTGTGAAAGGAATCACCAGAGACAGAGTGGGGAGAAGAACAGGCAAAATGACTGAAATACATTGCTGAGGGAAGCAGCAGGCATGGCAGAAGAGGTCTGCTGTGCCATGTGGGTTACCTCCCTGGCCGGGGATCAAACTCATGCTACAGCAGCTGCGGATGCTTTATAGTGTGGTGCTTAACCCCTTCTGCCACCAGGGAGGACCCAAGTCACTCAATTTCAATTATACCCACTTTTTGGTCATTGTAACATCAGTATATATAACAATTTTCAAATTTATTTTAAAAGTGTTAGACCATTCTGAGAATAAAATTATTGAAAAAGTTATTTTCATAAATTATATATGGGTATGGACATGTGCAGAAAAACTTAGAGTATCTAATTAAAAAATGAACAGACTTTTCTTATGAACCTACTCTGAATAAATCAACTTGATAAATTCTGCATGGGCTTTCAAAAGTGCATGAGATACCCTGACATCATAAGCCTGGGCCTCTGCTGTCTGTATTGGGAATGTGAAGTATAGGTCGTGTATCTCACCTTTTGGAAGCTGATACTCAAGGTATGAAAAATTAATCTAACATGCAGCAAACATTTGAAGAATAATAATGAGAGAATATAAATACAGCAGGAGAATATTGAATAGGGAAAAATGTTCTAATCAAGTGTTTTTGTTTTTGTTTTTTTTCTGTTTCAAACTGAAACCATGTCATTGCCAATGTAAAATGGAAAACTGGCAATAAAATCACCCATTTACATGAGAAATTACCCAAGTGCCCCTACACATACAGCCTTTCGTGCACAATACAAAGTGGCTCCATTTTCAGTAGAACATATGCTAAATGTTTAAGCTCAAAGATGATTTAGACAAAATGGAAAAGATTTTTTAAACATTTATTTTACACTTTACAGGATTCATTTAGATTGGCAGATGTTCCAAAACCCAAAGAAAAGTAACTTAACTAGCTAGAGAAAAAGACAGCATTTGAAGAGAAGGCAAGAGCATGCAAAGGAAATACCTCACCTTGTACCATTCAGTATCAGAAAACATATGAATAATCCAATAATAATAAATAGACAAACAAATGAACAAATAAATAAAATTTCAGAGGAAATCTAATAGTTAAAATACTGGAGGGCTTCCAAATTCTTTCAGGTACCTTCAGTAAATGATGTATTGATTTTGCTGTTAAACTGCACAGCTGTAACCAACACATTAGACATGGAAGATAAAAGCAATGACTAAAAGCACCTTATTTCATCTGTCACACCTGAGGCACTGCCTACTTCAACCTTTAGTGTATTAGCACAGAAAATCAATTAGGTAAAGAGCTAAACAAATGAAGAGAGAATAAAAAAGTCCTCATTCACAAAGTGTCAGAGATGTTGACAAGCCCAGGTGATTTGGGGAAACTCTATAATTTCACCAAATAAACCATAACAACTTTCTCTGAACTTTTAAAAGTCAGTAATTATATAGTACAGATATTTCTAAGCCTATTTTGGAATGTCGTTAGCCATTGAATAATACATGATCACTCCAAATTGCTGATAGACAAAAATGAGTCATTTATGATATACTTTTGTTTCAATGTTTTGTTTAAAGGTTAAGTGTGTGTTTGTGTGTATCTTTAATAGTAAAAAATCTGTATCAAAAAGAATTTTAGTATAGTTATTTCCCTAACAGATTCTCAAAATGATTGTATCCATGAGTCTTCAGTTACAGAACACTGCTGCTTAAATTTGTATGACTTCTTCTGTGCCTCCATATGGCCCCCAAATTTGCAATGCAGTCTAAATGTTTATTTTTTAGTCAAATAAATAGTATTTATCACAACAGTAAAATTGCTTCTTGTTAGGTAGCATAGCACTGAGTATAGAATTGATGTCAGGGAATTTAAGTATCATGGCATTAATCTTTCTTTAAAGAACTTCTTTTATCCTGCAAAGAAAATCAAGCTGCTTCTTGAAAGGGATCTCATAAAGTATCAGAGAGAATGAAGCCACGTTTGGACATGGAGATTAAGTTTTATGAACAATGCTTAACAATTCTGTGTAACTCTACCAATTACAAAACTATTTCTTAATTATATCTCTTTATTAGAACAGTAATATATATCAACTTGCCAATTTTCATGTCACTGCCTCTTCATCACATTTAACCATAGATGTTAATTTGGAATCATATTTGTCTCCTACCTTCCTTATCCTTATCTATTTTCTTCCCATAAAACAATTTAAAATTCAATGTATAGAAATCCACAAGCTCAACTCTAGCCTCACCAAATTCTCATGACCTCCTATATTTATCTATATATTCATTTATAGCTCTTCTTTCTATATTAACCATGATTATCAGAAATGTTCCCATGCAGGTGCAGTTCTTCTAATTCCTTTCTGATAATTTGTTCCTTATTCCCCAGGTCTAAGATCAGCCACTAACTCTCTGCATCCTATTTTCCCAACTGAAATTCAAATGAACAAATATACATTTAGTGTGTGTTATATCTCAGATACTGTGCACCCACCTTTAGATGTGTGAAAACTTATGTAACTGAATTATTTGAAATTCAAATCAATAATTTGATTATTCATTTTTACAGATGACAAACAAATTTAGAGAAAATAAAAATCTTTCCATGTTACTACCCCTCCCTGGTCATTAAAGTCTTGCTCTTTGTTACCTCCTTCAAGAAAATACTTCAGGTATCCTCTTTGTACTTAATAGTTTATCAGATCAATTCTTCAGCATTTGGTTTGTTATGAAGTCCCAAGTAGAACTAGAAGTTCATTCCCAAGATTTTCTTATTGTCTATTCATTTTATATTCTGTACCTTCTTTTAGCTTTATTGAGGTATTATTGATAGGCAATATTGCACATAGTGAATGTGTACATCTGGGTGAGTGTGGACATACCCATGTATCATGATATTATCACAATTGGTGCATTAAACATCTCCAATATTTTCAATGTGTTGTCTAAAATAGCTAAAAAATGGTGGCAATTGAGATATGGTCCTTTAGAGATCAATGGATTTGTGTGTGTGTGTGTACATGCATTTATGCATCCACATACACATATATACACATAAGCCAGGGAGAGACAGAGGCACATAGATAACAAATGAGATAAAGAGAAAAACAAAAAAGGCCTAATGTGTGTCGTGTAACTTAAAACTCATCTTAAGTTGGTATTCAGGAAATAAACACAAAACAAAGTCAGGATTAACAGGAATAAAGGTTAAAAAAAGTTTCACCCACTTCACAACTTCCCTAAGGTATGATGTTATTTAATATATAAAAATTATATTTTCAGTTTTAAAAAAGACCACTAGTTCAGGACTCAATCCTTCTATCAATCAACAGAAAATGAATTTGGTTATAATTTGTAAATTCAGATTTTCTAAGATCAAAATAAATATTGAAGAATATTTGCTGTCAGATATGTTGAGAAAATGTTACATGCAAAAATTCTGCTTGATGGATACCTAATACTCAGTGAAATAAGTTAGTAAGCAATATTTGCATAATTTATGCAAGTTTCTATAGGCTCATATAAAAAAAGATAGTAAGCTTCTATAATTTTGTGTATCTGAATTTCATGACTGTCAATTGCTTGATTCAAAGTGTGTGTCATGTACTCAATGATTTACAGTGTATAGCCAGAGGTTTTCAAATTTCTGCAATCGATTGTGCTGTTGTAAACTATTACACTACAATATGAGACTGTTTTCTTTTAATGACAATAAGTGGATAGCTCTGAACCTGGGCTGCTGAACAATTTCTTTTTTTTTTTTAAAGATTTTTATTTATTTATGCATACAAGCACTGGGGTACAGGCCAGAGGTGTGGGGGGTGAGAGGATTCACCACAGAGAGCAGGGAGCAGAACAGGCAGATCAACAGAACTACACTGCTGAGGGGAGCAGTGGGCACAGTAGGAGAGGTCTGCCGCACCATGTGGGTCCCCCGCCTGGCTGGCAGCAGGGATCGAACTCGTGCTGTAGTGGCTGCGGTTTACTTCATAGTGCGTTGCTTATCCCACTGCGCCACCAGGGAGGCCCTGCTGAACAATTTCTAAGATTTCTGATATTGTATAGTGAATGAAATATCCTGTACCTTTGAATATCTTCCCTTGACAGTGCCACATAATTTACACTTTTTTGACCTTTATATCCTGTTACTATCCACTTGATTTGTATTTATTTCCTGAACACCATCTTATGTCACATACATTAGCACTTAATTTGTGCATAGATGAGTATATCAGAAATGCACGTTCTGGTGGTATCATTTTAAGCACTTGCTCAAAAAAGAAAGATCCATGTCAGTTTTAGATTGTACCAATTTCTAATTGCTAAAATAAAACCAGCATCTTGACCCATCACTTAAAATTGAATAAATATGTTAAAATTGATATCTCCCAATCACCCTGGACAATTTGTAATTTGACAAGACAATTTAAACTGCACTAGGGGTCCCAAATGTTTAAAAGTTCACCTTTTACTAGGATGACTTAGATATGTGGCTAAGTACATTATAGGCAGAATAGAACAGAATGACTTTCTAAGTGACTTCAGATATTCAGTAAAAGGCCTGCTTCAAGCCTGAAATGTCTCTTCATCAACATCTATTCTTTTCCATAAGTTAATGTCATAAGTTAATGTCTCCAAAATGGATTTTCTGAAATGCAACTCTATAGCTGGGAAGGTAGTACATTGCTCCATTAGCCTATGAGAAGGGATTACTTAGCAAGATCCACAAGGATTGAATACTAATAAATAAATTTTAATACAAGGGGAAAATGAATTATCAGAAAAAACCTTACCATGGATCTTTGCCCAACCAAATGGGTCCAGATAGGTCACTTTTGAAAAAGCAGAGGTAAAGATGAGACCTTACAAACACAATTTTCCCAGAGTTTAAAAAGACTATAGGAAAAAATGTAAGAACATTCTTCATTGTATGGATCCAGTCTTCTCTACCTCCACTTCCTTTTCGGTAAATAGGGATAAAATAGAATCTGTCATGATAGATAATTCATTAAGATGACATCTGTAAAACCTTTAGAACTGTATATGTAAAAAAATGTTAATATTTTTGTAGAGCTGCATTAATACAAAGTGGACTGTCCTGGCACCTTTTCAATAGTACATACCAAAAAGTACTATTATTTTATGAATTAGTCATATGCCCAAAAGACAGTGCTCTGAAAAGAAAAAAAAATAATTTTGTACAATGTTTCATTTTATGATCAAGGGTGCTTGATTTTTTATTTCCTTTAACCAAGTGAAATATCAAAACTTTGCTTTCTCATGTGAGAGAATGAATTTGAAACCAATTATAAGGAATTATCCTCAGTTTCCATTCCTAACAAATGAACACATTTGTGTTCATGATTTTACAGGGTATTTTCCACACCACTTCTAGATGATAGACAAATTCTTTAGGTACTTCTCATTATCAGGAAATGGAAGCTCCTGCTGTTCCAATAAAGTGAACATACACACAAAACTCTCTGCAACACTGATAATCTCACAATTTTGTCAGTTCCCTGTAGCCTATGAGTTCACCTTCAAGGAAACTTCACCTGCATGAGGATTTCAGGATTAGATTTTTCTATATAATTTCACTCTTCATAATGGGATTCTGTGAGAACTTTCTTAATTATTTCTATTTGCTATGGTCATACTACAAAGGTAAATGTAAAGATTATGTTCTTAATTTCCTGTAGATCAATATGAAACTACCCACTTTTGTCCATATCTTTATTTTTGAAACTGCTACAAAGTTGATATTTTTTCCAATTTGCAGGCTGTCATAGTCACTTAATTTTTTCTTTCTCTTTTCTCTTTCTCTTCTCTTCTTCCCTGTTCCCTTCCCTCCTTTCCTCCTTCATCCTACCTCCTTTATTTCCAATATTTAGAAAATGGGTATTAGTGTTTTAGTTCTAGTATAGCTTCCTTTGCTTTTGAGAAACAGCCCTGCCTCTCTGTGCATTTGAAGACCCTCATATTATATGCATGCACACTAAATTCATGCAGAAATAAAGTCATAGATAAAACTGAGTAAATTCTCAATTATTTATAGTAAAACTATTTGAACATGAACTGACTTTCCCTTTAGCAATTATCTTCAAAACTATAAACACGTATGTTAATGCCTCTCTTAAGAATATAATGTCACATTTATTTGATTTCTTATGCTTTGTTTATTGTCATTCCAATTTGCTTTCATCAGTCATTAGACATTCTGATATTTCCTTTTTTGAATCTAATCTTTCTGGTTCAGTTCTCATTCTCTTGTAACAATGGAACAAATTCTTAATTCTCACTAAAATCTCTATTAATTTCTTTCTATTTTCTTGCTTGTGAAGAAATAGGAAGTTTCTTCAGAATCAAATGGACCTGTCATTTAGGATTAGAGAAATTTAAGTTGTATTACGTTAGCTAATTATGTATCTAATATGAAGCTAATTTTCCCAGTAGAGAACAATGGGATTAAATGACATATAATTCCCAATTTTGTCAAAAAGCACTAAAGGTAATATCTACAAGACAACATAATGCCTGGCACCCATTCAACCATTATAAATATGCAGGAAAATAATCAACATTGTCACTAACTATATAATTAATTCAATGTCATCTTAATCTCCAACTAGCCAGTGAATCAGCATAAACTATTTTTTAATATTGTTCTCCAAGTTTTTTAATTAAATTTATTGAGATATAATTGATACATAGCACAGTTTAGCCTAAGTGTACAATAGTATGAATGTTTCAAATGCATATGCACACTCACAATCACAGTCAAGATAAAGTAGTTTCATTTACATATAAAATTCACGTTGTGTTAATACCCTAGTCCAAAATTCAACCAATGGCATTCACTGATGTTTTTCTTTCTAGGTTTGGGAATTTTTTTGGATTGTCTATAAGTGAGATTGCCTTCCTATAATTAGCATGAAACGTTTGAAATTTGTTCATGTTATAACATGTATTTGAGGTCTACCTAAACTCCATTTTATTTTATTTTCAGATTGAATATCTCAAAGATTTATAAATTTCTCCAATGATGGACATTTTGTTTATTTAGTAATAATAATGATTATACTTCATTATATATATCACATAAATATTTTTATATGGGCATATGTCCCTATTTCCAAAGACCTTGTAGTATCTTATTTTTGTAAATATTGTCAAATAGTTTTACAAATTGATAATAACATATCTGTTCCAAAATCTTCCAAACAATTAATATTGCCAATCTTTTCTTGTTATTTTAATTTGTCCATCTAAGTTTGTAATTTTATCACATTAATAAAACAAATAATAATTCTAATGTTGAACATTGTTTCACATTAATGTCCATTTTGTATATCTTCATTTGTGAAGTATAGACTTAAATCTTTTGTCCATATTTAAAATTGGTTTGTTTCCTTGATAGTGACATTTTATAGTTTTATATTTTAGATTACAGTTCATTCTCATATATGTATTACAAAATTATTGTCTCCTAGTCGGTGGCTTTTCATTTAACTCACTGTGCCTTTTGGGGAGGTAAAACTTTTAATTTTGATGCAGTCAATTATTTTTCAAACTTTCTATGATACATGTTTTCTGTATTCTACCTACGTTTTCTTTTTTCTTAATCAATATAACAATACTTTTGCATTTTTTAAAAAACTATTGTATTTTTATTTCTGTATCAGTTTATGTCCATTTTGCTTGCATTTTTATATGTGGTATAAGGTTACATGGTATGGATTGCAGTTATCTTTTTTTTTCATATGTGTGACTACTTGTTCAACATCATTTGTGATATAGCCTAACAACTTTCCATTGACTTGATATGTGTTGAAATAAGTTAAAAGATTTGTGTGTGTATTTCTTCATTTATTTTATTCTGTTCTACTGATCTATGTTTTTTCTATAATAAGTCCATGATACACTAATTACCATAGCTTTAATTAAGCCTTGAAATTCAATAAAAATTCTGTTCTGTTAAAAATTGTTTGGATAGAATACTAGTCAGCTATTGAAAAGTTGAACTCTTCCCACTTGGAAAAAAAAAATGGATAGAACTGTAGCGATATGAATCAGAAGGCGAACGATATATACCAGATTATTTCATTCCCATGTGAAATACAGAGAAACAAAACAGGAATTGACAGTTATAGCAAAGCAAAGCCTAGAAACATAATAGCAGAAATGAGGGTAATACAGAAGATACAGCAAGGTAGTAGAGGAAGGAAAAGAGGAGTCCATGGTCTATGGAAAGGAACTATGGATGGATGTACTGGGTGTGGTTAATGGCATACATCTGAGGAATGTGAACCTATTCCTTTAAATCATATGGAAGGGTTTGTAAAGACACTAAATCTTTTTTTTTTTTTTAATATTAATTGTTATCCAGGTTCTACTGGTTTGAGTCACATGTTAATGCCTTTCAGATTATATATTTATAATAGTTTATAATTTTAATAGGCAGGATATTATTCCTGCATTAGTAAAAGTAGAAACCTCTACTCAAAACACTAGTTATTTTCTACATTTGTTTTTTTTAAAAAGATGAATATCTCAACATAATGACAGGCATATAGCAAGTGTTCAGTAAGTTGCAATAGCAATTATCATCATTACATTACTGGGGATTAAATGAGGATTTATACAGCACTTTAAAATAGTGAAATATTCTCAGGGCGTATTAATTTCATGAATCAAAGAAAACGTTAAAATTAATATTTTGTTACTAGTCTAGATAAGTTCTTATGGAGATCAAACCCAATCACATATGTGTTTTAGTCAGTATATTGCATTGTGTCCTTAAACATTTTTATTAATTAAAAATCCATTTGCTTCAAGGAACATAATAGATTTTTAAGGTAAATCTGCATAACTGGTAACAGCTATCATCTATATTTCTTTACAGCAACAAAATTGAGGACTGTATTTTGAGCAGAAATTTATCTAACCTATATCAAAAACATTTAGCCCAGTAAATTGGAGAATTTGAATAAGCATTATAAACTTCCCATTCTCTATGTCACTTTCTCTCTAGTCTCTTGAACAGCAATTTCAGATTTCAAAGAAGCAATATTGTTTTATTTTTCTGTTCTTACGAGATAATGTTGATGGTTTTGAATGCTACATTTCAAAGCATTTTCTATTTACAATGTAACAGCTCTTACAGTGTCCTTGTGAAGTTTTTCCACCTGTGTGTTTTTTACTGTGCTAATGGAGATTATCTACCCCTTCTCTTTAAATTTTCCTCTGTTACTTGGAATAATGAATACACATAACAAAACCAGAAATTGCATTTGATGGAATGTTTAAATATAAAATGATTACTAGCATTATAGTCATCCTGGCTCCAGTTACTGAAGTTACCTTGAGAAAAATATAGAACAGCTTCGCAGAAATCATTTGACAAGAAATTAGCAATGCTGATTTTTACACACCTGTCTTAGAATTAAAAAGAAAAGTTAAAAAAAGAAAGGAAATTGCATTTCTTCTGGAGAAATTTTCTAGGGTATACTTTTGTTTTGAATTAATTTGGGGTATGTTATTCTTTAACTACTGTTAAGCCATCTCATTTATTTCTGTCTATAAAATGCATAATTGTTAAATACTTAGAAATAGTTTAATGATTATAAAAGGTAAAGTATTTATATGTATATATGTATAAATATATGTTGTATAATTGGGCAGGCACAGATCCATTACGGTTAGCTCAGGTACTTTTTAGCCTGGTTTAATTCCAATAGACCTAAAATTATTCTTCAAGACTTCTTAGCTTTACTAACTATAAGAATGTGATTGTGAGTTTGTCAACAGAGATTCTTAGGGAGAATAACATTTATGATTTAGGAGTGTTTGGTACAGGGGAAGAAAAAAATTCATGATTATGTGTATGAGAGATCTTGCATGTTCATGTGTATGTATGTTACAAGTAGACTTGTATGGAATACAATAATAATTTAGTATACAAATAAAATGCAACAATATATAATGATACCTTTTAATCTTTGAAAATGGCTTGTAACTGTGTAGAACTAGAAACAATCTTTCAATTGATTATAATATCAACAGAATTAGAAATAAGCATTTATTCAGGTATTCATTTTCTGTTTTCTATTTGAAAAATAATTAATGCATTTTACAATTATTTTAAAATCATAATTTTCTTAAGAATAAAATATGTTTGATATTTAAAACAAAAAATAGCTCAGGGCAGAAGGTAGCACAAGACCTGTTTTCTATGTCCTTGTAAGAGGGAAAAGACACAGGTGTCCAGTTTCACTGAGCTTCTGCATAATCCATAAAAATAAGATTGTATACATTTGTCAAGAAAAAAAAAACTTTCAGAATACTCTATTCATATTAAAAGAGACTCCTGACTAAGATTTCTTTACCAGAATTAAAACTCCTCTTCTGTAAAGTATTAAGAAACCCCATACTGCTACTTTGGACTGACTACCCGAGTTCTGCAGAGTTATAATAATTAACTCTGCTGTTACATTAAATATTTTTAAAAATTTTCAGTATATTTTAAAATAAATTTTAGGGTATATAAATTCATTTTTCTCTGTATTTTATGTAAAAATTCTTTAGAAGTATCAATATTTTTTTAAAGATTTATTTATTTTTGCATACAGAAGCTGGAGTTCAGGTAGAGGCGCAGGAAGTGAGAGGATTCACCAGAGACAGAGCAGGGAGCAAAACAGGTAGATGGACTGAAACACACTGCTGAGGGGAGTAGCGGGCAAGGCAAGAGAGGTCTGCTGCGTCATGTGGGTCACCTCCCTGGCTGGGATCAGACTCGCGCTACTGTGCAGCAGCAGATGCTTCACAGTGCGATGCTCAACCTACTGCGCCACCAGAGAGAGACCCTCAATCAAATTTTTATTATATTTAGGCATTTAATAGATTTCTTAGAAATTTAAAATCTTGTCATATTTTAAATCTATCATTATTAGTTTGTCAACATCTCTCATACAGTATCTCTTAATAAACAAACCAAAGACATACAAAAATGACACAGAGCAAATAAATATAAATGATGCTAAATTTCAATTTTTATTAATCTAAATTATGTTTATATTTTTAAAAAGTTTTCTCAAGTGTATTCCCCATAGAATTTTCATCACCATATTCCCTTGTGCTCTTTTTGATTCCCTTGTGCTCTTTTTTTCTCCCTTATTTTGATCCCTCTCTCTCCCCATCCCCTGCAAAATGTCTCTGATTTATAGCTGTCTGTTTATTTTTCTTGTTTTGTTTTACTTTTATTCTCATTGTTTTCCCCTAATACCTTATTTTGTACCCCTATTTTCCTTGTATAAGTGTAACCATCTGACAGTTTTCTTTTTCCTTCTTACTTATTTCATTTAGCATAATCCCTTCTAACTGTATCCATGTTGCTGTGAATTACATTACTTTATCTTTTTTGATTGCTTAATAGTATTCCATTGTTTATATATGCCACATCTTCTTGATCCAGTCATCTGTTTCTGGGCATTTAGGTTGTTTACAAGTCTTACCCATTATAAATAGTGCCACACAAAAAAATAGCTATTTCTAATAAAAAACAGTTTATTCAATTAGACAGTTGTGATGCACCAATGGACAAAGCAACAAAAACTTCTACTCATAGGTGACAAACAAACATAAAAAATAAGTAAATGTATATAGCATTTTAGTATGTGATACATAGTCTTGTATGTACATACAGGTGTGTGTGTATAGTGTGTAATGTTTGATGTATATGAAAAGGTAAAGTAAAATGGAAAAAAATATTGAAAATTAAGATGCTAGAATAGATGTGGGAAGATGAGCAATAGGAAAATCAGTTTAGGACTGTCTCATTGAGAAAGTAAAATTTGCACAATAATGTGAAAGAAAGAGAATTGCCAATTCATATTTTTAAGGAAGGGTAGACCAGACAGAATGAAGAGACTCTGTAATAGGAACATGCCTAACATGTTCAAAAATAGAAAGGAATTGGAATGTGTAGAAAGAGTGAGGTAAAGAATAGTTAACATATAAGTTCAGAAAGATAATGAGACTCAGGATCACAATGTCCTTGAGATTACTGCATTACTTTGGTATTTAAAGTGAGATATGGAACATAGCAGGTTTGGGCATGATCTGTTTCCAGTTTAAAAGATCAGGCTCAGTGATAAGAAATTGTAAGTGAGCAAGTGTAGAAATAAGCATGCTGATTAGAAGGCAATGACAATGATACAGGCATATCATGATGATGTCTCAGACCAGGGGAAATGTGGTCAGATGGTCTATTAATTCTTACCATCTCATGTGGGCAAGTAGAGAGAAAAGGAAGTCAAGAACAATGTGACTTAAAGTTTTTTGACATACACAACTGAAGAGTGGATTTCATTTAAAATAACATGCAGAAGTTTGGCTATAGAGGTTTCTAAGATGGTTAGGAAGATTTTTTTTTTTAATTCATACTAACTTGAGTATGTGATAGATTTGCAAGTAAAGATGTCAAACTGGCAATGGATTTGTCAGACTATAGGTCTGAAAAAAGATCTTAGCTAGAAAAAAATACAGATATAATTGACCCTAAGTGAACAAAATCACTAGATTAAAGGAACAATGACAAGGAGAGAGATCAAATGGGGAGAAACATCTAGTGTGCTTTTTAAGTAAATGAAGATAAAGTACTTTCCAGGAAGCCAAAGAAAGGAAATATTAAGGAACAAACAGGCCAGTTGTTATCAAAGATCAGGTAAATAAGCCCAAATGTTGGCCATTGAAACTAACAATATGCAGGTCACTTATGATCTGGCAAGAAACAGTTGGGATGGTTATAGTTAAGAGTAAATATGACAGACAATGGTGAAAGACAAACTGAAGGCAGAGAGAAACCACAGTGGTTGTCAATAGGAAAAGGCAGGACGAGTGACTTATGGGAGTCTAGATTCTGATGAGTAGAGTTGGTGGTAAAAAGAACCATATGTTTCAATCATTATGTACCTTATCAGGAGGAACATTGTAGATCATGAAATATATTTTTATTCATTAATTTTATTGCATTTTTTGAAGTAACAGTGGTTTATAAAATTGTATTTGATTCAAAGGTAAGACTCACACCTTTTCAAATGCATGTTAATACAAAACATCACATAGTTCTCATAGCGCTCATAATTTTCTACCTCATAGTCTAGTAAGTCCCTAGCCATTTTGCTTCCCACCTTCCTTCTCCCCCTCATATATTCTCAATTTTATAGTCATATTGCTAGGATTCAGTTTGATTCAGTTTTCTTAGTGTTGTATCTCTATGTTCCAAATTAGTGTAATCAGTCTTATTTGTCTTTCGCCTTTTGACTTCTTTACTTAACATAATCCCATCCAGTCTATGCATGTTGTCACAAATGGCAAGATTTCATCATTCATTTACATTTGAGTAGTATTCCAAAGTACATTTTAAATTCATTGATCTAGGTAGCCTGCATGTTTTAAGATGAAAAGTCAAGTAGTAGCATTTGACTGCTATTGGTCATCCAGGTATACCATACACCTGTTTTATTCATTCTTATTTTGAATGCCTTTTAGCTTCCATAATCATGTATAAAAATAATACTTATACTTCTAAAGCAAGATAAAATACTAAAATGTATAATGCTTTCCTACAACCCCCTTGTATAAATATATGCAAGTAATATTGCTTCCTCATATTTCTTAATTTGTTTAGTAAGCAATACTTACAATCTTCCACATTAATACAACTATTTCAAATAATTTTCAAGCTTGTTGAGATTAAATATTCATTCTGAATCTCCCAGGATGTCTAAGAAAGTACTTTGCACATAGGTAAAAATAATAATATTTTGGTCAGAGCAACATTAGAAGTTATCTAGGCCAAATATCTTTTTCCTCCGATCAGGAAATGTATTCTTGTTACCAAATAAATAATTGACTAAGGTATTTTTATTTGGCTTAATGTGTAGAGATATTTTCACTATAAGCGTTGCCTTCAGCATTTTCTAAAGTAATATTTGATAGGGCTTAGATACATATATGTATATATTTTAAAAATGGTAAAAATATTAGCAAGCATATTTAAGTACAATAAAGTAGTCCACAACTGATATGAAAAAGCTTTCAAAATTTTATGTAACTGTATCGGCTATTTTTTCTGGCCTTCCCTCCCATTTGGTTCCTGAACTGTTTACCATTTTCCTCTGCTCTTTATCACCTATCTGCATTCCATGACTAGTAGAAATGAAAACAACTTTGGGGTGAATTTAAAAGCTATCATTTGCTTATTTCCTGGAACCTTTGACCAGAAGTTAGTTAGAAATGTGATCATTAATGACTGCAGTAAGATCAGGGGTTATTTGAGAATTTCATTCATCCAAATTCTACCATTTCCCATTTTTAAGGATAACTGAGAGTTGAATGAATCATGAAATGACGTTGTCCCACCGGTATATCTAAAATGGTTCCAGTGAATGAGAGAGTTAATATTCCGAGGCCACATCTATTTGCAACACCAGAATCAAATACTTATAGTTAAAATGTCCTCTCTGAATCCCTTGAAGACTAAGTTTGACACAAATGACAATATACATCAAGAATTCAACACAAATTAAAATGGCCATTAAAGTGACTAAAAATAGTTCATTGAAAAAGCCAACTTAGAATTATCAAATAGGATCAGATTTTGTATTTATTCTGGTTTTGAAAGTAATAAACCATTTTAATTTTTCTGTTTTAATATAATATCAATTGTGTTTGACTTTAAATTGTAAAAGAAAATTCATGCAGATAGTCTTTTTTTTTTTTGGATGCAGATAGTCTTTTAATGAATATATAAGTGAAGCTCAGAAACAAATGAAAACATTTGCAACACTAGAATTTAAAACTATATTTCCTAATCTCAGTTAATTTCTGGTACTTTCTTTTGTATTTAAAACAGGAAATGAGTTTATCATACAAAGTATAAATTGTTGATCATCAAATTATCAGATGTTTTATGATACTGTTTCACTTTAATTTAAATGATGGTAAAATGCTGTTTTTAAATGCTTTTAGAGGGAGTCCCTTATTTGATCTACTCAATATTGATATTGTGAAATAATCAGGATATGTATTATTATTATTGCTCTCATCTTAAAGATGAGAATTTTTGGCTCATTAAGCTGTGATAGCAGAACATAAACTTGAATTGTATAACTGAAAATATATTTTTTTCTGCTACCCAAGCTGACTTAGTCTGTGATGAACTAAATTATCTTACACTTGGGTTTTAATTCAGTTCTTTCAAAACTTAGAAGTATGAATTTTTAGTAAAATGCTATAGATGAAACAGAGATTTTCATCTCTGAATTCTGTAGATTTTCATATTTACAATGTATATTTTAGCTGTGTGTACATATATATACATATATATATATAACATACTCCCAGGAATAATTTTTCAATTCAGTTAAAAAAATTGTTCGTTATAAATCCAAACACTAATGTGTTAATAGGTATTCATGATATTGATATAATTCTGTATAAATACGGATCCTTTTTGTCAAGAAAGGTTATTGTTATTTAGTAATTTCCTAAATACATTTTTGGAAAAAATACTGTATTTCTATTTTTAAGATTTAATAATGAATTTCTGAATATACTTTTGGAATTAGCTTTACTTTTTTTTTTTTTTGTTGCTTCTTTGAGGGTAGAAAGTAAGATATTAAAACACTGGAGATTAATATTAATTTTAATTTAATATATATTTAGGCCAGAAGTTAGGTTTCTAACAACCTGCTGATTAAGAATGAAATAATTTTTAATATAGCTTCTATCTCTGGATGTCAAATGTCTTTAAAGAATCAAATCATTTGTAGCAAATATTATTCATTTATTGACTTTATTTGATTATGGCTTAAATAAAATGATATGAGTCATAAATACATTACAAACCAACTTACACCTGCATCTATCTGATCTTAGAATAGAATTATATCACTTACAAGGCAAGATGAAAGAGTGATTAAATGAATGTCTTATCTCCACTTAGATCTCTGTTCTTTGAGTATATATTCTAAAATAACTAACATTCACATTCTAGCATATGGTAACCTATTTAAAGATATCCAAATTGTAAAGGAAGTAATAAAGCCATCACTTTTTGCAGAGGACATGATAATATACAATGGAAATCCCAAAGACACCAATAAAATTTATTTTAAGATAATAAAAGAATTCAGTAAAGCAGCAATCTACAAAAATTTAGTTGCAGTCTACAAAAATCTGCTGCATTTCTATAGAAAAATAGTAAGCTAGCAGAAAGAGAAATCAAAAAAACAAACTCATTTACAATGGCATAAAAATAATTAAATACCCAAGAATAAATTTAATAAAACAATAAATACATATAAAGTGAAATTGATAAGACATTTTGAAAGAAAAAAAAGACATCAAGAAATAGAAATATATTCTGTGCTCCTGTATTGGAAGAATCAACATTGTTAAAACTGCAATATCACCTAATGTAACATAAAGCTATAATACAACCACTTTTGAAATCTAGTGGAATTCTTTAACAGGACCAAAATAAAAGTCTTAAAATATTATGGTATTATGAAAGATGTCAAATTGAAAAAAAAAACCAAAAAACAAAAAAACAAACAATTCTGAGAACATAAGCATCAAAACCACCAGCTTCAAAAATTATAGTACAAAGTGGTAATAATTAAAACAACATGGTATTGAAATAAAGCTTGCAAAATAATGAAGTAACCAAATGGGACAGGGTCGAGATACCAAAAATTATCTCAAATATATGAACAACCAGTTTCTGACAAAGGAACCAAGAACATTCATGGAGAAAGCAAAGTCTCTTCAACATATGGTACAAGAAAGAAATCAAGAGCTATATGCAAAATAATAAAAGTAGATCACTATCTCTCAAAATTAATTAAAATTGAATTAGATTTGGTTGTTAACATCTGAAACAATAAAACAAAACACAAAGAATAAATATAGGCAATATACTCCTTGACATCAGTTTTAGAGATGACTTTGGGGACTTGACTTCAGTGACAAGGGAAATGAAAGCAAATATCAAACTAAAAATTTTCTTCACAACAAAAGAAACTTGAATCAGAATGAAAATGCATCGACTGAATAGGAGAAAATATTTGTATGTCATATGTCCAATATATGGTTAATATCAAAAATATATAAGGAACTCATAAGACTCAATAACAAAAAAAAACAAGCATCCCAATTAAGAAATGGTTACAGGCTATAAATACAAGTTCTCTAAAGAAAATATACATACATTATCTCTTATTATTATGGAAATTCATATCAAAACAATAATGAGATATCACCTCACATCTGTGAGAATGGCTATTATCCAAAGACAAGACAAATCAAGTATTTAGATGTGAGAAAAAGGAAACTTAAGTACTTTTAGGGGAATTAAAAATAGATAAAGCCTTTATGGAAGGAATTATGAAGACTGTTTAAAAACTAAAAGTGAAATTCCATATAAATAGTCATCAAATTTCTGGATATAAACCCCCAAACTATAAAAACACTTACTAATAGACATATATATATATATGCATCCCCTTATTTATTGTAGCATTATTTACAATAGCCAAGAGTTGAAAGCCACTAAATGACAATCAAAAGATGACTAAACAAAGGAGATGCGGACTATAGACACAATAGAATACTACTCAACTTTAAAAAAAAAAAAAGGTGAAATCATCCTTACCTTTGCAGCATGGCTAGGCCTAGATGTATTACACTTAGTAAAATTATACTGTTTCACTCATACATGGTATATAGAGTAACAAAACAAATGAGCTAAATAAAAAAAATAAACATTTTAGACTATAAGACCAATTAGTGGTCTTAAGACCACATGGAAAGGGGAAAGGGATATCTAAGTTAATTAAAAAGGGATCATATGCATAATGAAGAACTTCATGTAGTATATACAGATGTCAGTTTTTAATGATGTACACCTGAGACATATTAATGGTATGATATAAATGTCACAGTTTTTAAATAATGTTATATTACCTCAAAAGTAAATATATTAATAAAATATAAAATAGATGTTTTTTAAAAATATTTTCAAACAAGTGTTGCTTAAACCTTGTTTATATCACAGTTTATTTTATTTTCCTGATGTCATTTGCTATTTTTATTATAGTATATTTTAATCCCTTTCTTTACTAAGTAACTGAGTTAGCTATTTCCTTTTTCACTTAGTAAATGATTTAGATTTTTTTACTTTCTATAAAAGCTTTGAGAGCATAAAGTCCTTCACTCATCATACTCCAGATTTCCCTCTAGTATCATCTCTCTTCTGCCAGAATAACTTCATATAGACCTTCTTTTACAGTTCACTTTCTAGTGATAAATTTATACCTATCTAAAGCTGACCTTATTTGCCTTCAGTCCTGGAGATTACTCTGCAGTATATGGAATTTTGCATTGGCAGTACTTTTCTTTTTATCACTTTAAATCTGTTGTGCACTATTCCACTGGTATTCATGGCTTCTAATCAGATATTATTAACTATTTGAAATGAGTCAACTTTTTCTAGCTGTTTTCAACATTTTCTTGGTCTTAAGCTTTTAACAATTTGATAATGCTTTATTGGAATTAATTGCTTTGAAATTTTCTTATTTAGGGTCATCAAACTCTCTTGAATGTGTAAATCTATTTTACCAAACTTTGGAAGTTTTCAGACATCTTCAAATATGTCTTTTTTCCTACTTTATGTTCTTCTGCTTATTTTTGTAATGCTAATGGCATATATGCTAGACCTTTCAGCATTATTCCCATGGCCTGTATTTTTTACAAACTTTTTTCTTCAGACCAATTATTAGTCATAGTAATTAATGTCACAGATATTCTTCTCTATCATCCATATTCTGCTGTTAAGTCCAATTAAAATCAATTTTTATTTTTCAGGTATATTTCTACTTGCCTCTTTATTATCTCTTAATTTACTGAAAGTTTCCATATTTCTATATCTGTTTTTTAAAAGAGAAATCATCTCACTTGTATATTCATAATACTGCTTTAAATTATTTGACAGTTGAAACCTCTTTGTAATTTCAGTTTGGCATGTATTGTTTCATTTTCCTTTGGGTTTAGATTTCCCAGGTTCTTGATATGCCAAGTAATTTTGAATTATATTCTAAATATATTGATATTTTGAGTATATTACACTGATGTTTAAATCTGAAAAAAATATTTTTTGTTTTAATAATTCACCTATTTAATTTTCATTAAAGTATTGTGGATCTTTCTATTTTCACAAATTTTAATCCACTTTTTCTGGTTTGTGGTTCCAATGTCAGTTCAATTCTCAGACTTTGCATTACCTCTCACATATGTTTTATGTGCATGTCATATTAGTGGATAGTTTGGGACTTGGATAGAAACCTACTGTAATAAAGTTCTCTACGTCTGTGAACTTATTCAGGGTCACAGTCACAGATGGGTACCTTTAAGGTGCAGTTAGGAGTTTGCATACAATTTAATGGACTCATATTCTGCTCTCTGAAATACACATAAACTTCCTATCTTCCTAGGAAGGTTACCTCCATTCCCCAGGTTCCAGTGAGGACTTTAAGGTGTTAATTACTGTACTCTGTCTCACCTATTTTCCTGCCAGTAATGTAACCAGGCTATGGAAGTAGAGAGAAGCATGTAGAGAATGTTTGCCTGACTCTCTGGTGAACCACAGGTTCTCTGGCCAAACAAACAAACAAATAAATAACATTTATTACTCTGAGGGCAATACAGCAACTGTTTATGTCCATTTGCTACCAATGCTGTAGAACTACCTGAAGGTTGTATGGATATGAAAGGAAAAAGAAAAAAAATATATAGTATTTCCACCATTTTTTTCTATCCCGTAGTAATCTTATTCCATACTTTTTGTCCCAGGAGGGGGTTTCTTTCAAATTTTCTTCAGTCTGTATCTGTTAGATACAATATATACCAGGCAGGCAATAGTGGAATAAAAATGGTCAAATCTGTACCAGTTCGGTGGAACTTTGCATTCTACTCTCTTACGTAACTCACGTGTTATTTACTTTTCAGATTTCTCAGAAAGTCACTTTATGTTTTGTGCCTATGAATAAAGTCGCATTCAGTGAGAGACAAAGAGACTGTGTCTAGACAATACTTCCCTGGATTTGAAAATATTAATTCCTCATTAATACTTCATTGGTACCAAGAAAGTTTCCTTTTCTGTTATTTTGTTAGAAAAATTATAATAAAATTACTAAAATCCAATTTGAAATTGTCAACTAAAATCTTACAGGAAATTAGTAAGTAAATATGTGTTATCATTGAATAATCAACAAATTGGTAGTAAATTTTGCTTTGGGAAGTAGCTGATAACAGCTTAAGTTTTTGACTTCTCAGTCAATTAATGCAAACTGGTAACTTTGTAAACATAACATTGAATTTCCTAGTACTTAAGAAATAATCTTTTGAATATATACAATAGAATGCCAATTCTCCAAAAGGATAAAAAAGTGAAAATGTAGGAAATTTCAATAATTTCAAATATTTTGATTGTTTTTTTCCTTTTTCATATGTGTGATACAATAAATTAATAATTTAGTAATAGATTATTAAAGTGTGATAATCAATACTTTTTAAAGGTTTTTTCTTAGCATCAGCACTGACCAATGCCAGCCCCTATTGCTCCTCTGTAATTTTATCTCTAGCTGTGGACTAGGAATTGATATTTAGAATAATGAACCTTGTATATCCTGAATTCACAGATTTAATTATCTTCAGATTCATGAACATTCTAAGCGGAACAAAAAGACTAACACATTTCAGATAGATTTAAAAAAAATAAGAATTGATCTGTAAGGATGTGGAATTTAATTCTTATTATTCATGATCTCTTATTAACCATATTAGCAAACTATCAAAAACATTACTTACAATCAAAATTTTTTCTAAATTTTTTAAATAGCCTTCTCAATAAGAATTTGTGTAGCAGATTAAAGAATGCTGTTGAAGATAAAGAGTGAAAGTTTCTTCTTTAGTAGTAAGCAATACCTCTGTAGTTTTCTTTAACTTTGTCTTTAACTTAATTTGCTAGAGTAGTATTATATAGATAATTTGGATTTTTCAAAATAATTGTATCTGAAAGGAATTATTTTTATTATCATTTACTAAATAAGCATTTTATTTCATTATTTCATACTCAGCAGATATTTATAAGTAGATAGTTTTAAATTAGGTATTATAATTGATTAGAACTAGAATTTTATTGAAATATTCTAATATAGACTTATATAATCACATTTTCCTCATCTTTTCACATATATACAGTGAAGATCTCTGAAAATTGTCTATTTACAGAATGATATATTTTATTCCTGAAAGAGAGCAAACATGCATTATGCAATATGTAAATTGTAACACAGCTTTTAAATATCAAATTCATAATTAGATATGCTGCTCAGCCAGACTTCATTAATTCTTAATCTTTTAATATACTGTGTGCTTCTTGAACATAAACTACTTCTGGCACAAACTATTTCTCAGACTAAGCCATACAGGCATTTGTTGAAGTAAAAACAAAATGATACAAGATTTATGTGAGAACATTTAAAAACAGAACAAAGCACATTGTTTTAACCTCTGATTCTACTTTGTCAAATTTTTGTTATATTTTAAAGTGCATGAGAGGCAGCCTGTCATAAAATGGTCAATCACATCTTTAAGATGAGAATTATTGGCTCACTAGAGATATTTCCACTAAATTGAGAATCAAAACCTGCCATATTTGAAAGAGAAGAATTGATAGTCAGATTTTGTTCAAGAAAGACATCGATTTGTCTAATAGGAAATGCCTCTATCTGAAGCATTTAATTGTGATTTGATTCATTCTCCATTACATAATAAACATTCAACATTCATTTTATCTCCCCCTCTACTGAGTTTTCTATAATAGCAAAGTTGTAAAAGTCTTTTAAAGGTATGCAGATGAAAGAAAATAGAATTGCACTGAAAAATTGCACTCTCCGTGTTTTAAATAATTTTCCTCAAGTATAGTTTCTGGGAAAAATCTCATTCTTTTCAATATGATATAAAGTATAATTCTATAGGTAATATAAAATAGACAGTCCCTAGGAGGAAGGCATATAATGGCCATAAAATTAGAAACAACGTTCAGGTGATGTGATAACATATATTACCTGAGATCCTGGGATATTATAAGAAATTCTAAAGTTTACAGCACAGGATAATATAGAACTAGATCCAAATGTCCATCTTTTCATTCTGAGTACTTGTTACATGTTTGCTTTTGGATTAGTTTTTCTACCTTTTATCTTTTTATTTACTGATTCATTCACTCACTCATCACATTTACAGAGTACATACTTTTTATCAGACATACAACTGAGGTTGTTTGGAGGATATCAGTGAACAAACTATGCAAAAATTCTTGCCAATGTATTAGAAGAAATAAATGCTTTAGAAAGAGATATTTAAGTAAATATAAACCATAGGTGAGTCTAGTAGGGGAGAGATTTATTGTTACTTAAAGTTGTCAGAGTAGACCTTCTTAGAAAGGGGCATGTGTGGAACCATCCTTGATTCCCTGGAATAAATCCCACTTGCTCATTTGACTTGCTTTTCTGAGTTCTCTTTTATTGCTTTGATTTTCCTTTCTGAGTTTTTCATCTATCTCTGAATTTCTTTATTACAACTGTTTTGGACTTTCTATCTCATAGGGAGATTTATACCTCCATTTTTTATTGTGGACTCTAAAGAGTTATTCTCACCTTTAAATGTCATACTCTCTTTAGATATCTTATGTCCACATGATATACACACACACACACACACATATTTGTCTGCCTATTTTCTTCTTGAGGTCTCCTATTATTGTTTTCAATATTTTTAGCAGTAACTTAGAGGGTAAAACTATTTTATTTTTCCTGGAGGTGTTACTGTGGTGGGGTTTAATTTATTTATTTATTTAACTAGACTTTTGCTGGTGTCTATATGTGCTTAGAACTATTTTGTAGTTACTGAGTCAGCAGGGCAGGGAATCAAAATGGAAGGGTCTCGATGTAGTGTGGATGAGTGGGCGGGAACTGATTTGTGTTTGAGGCAGTGCCAATATTCCTTACCTCTGGGGTTTAGGATGAGACACTCAATAGCCCCATGTTCTCAAAATGTAACTCACAAGGTAACAACCAGTCTCAAGGGGCCAAAAGGAGGGCTGCAGATCAGACTGCCTGTCCAACTAGTGTCTTTACCAGAACCCCAACATGTGTGGAACACCCTGTCTTCTCCATAAGGGTTCCCTTCCTTTGAGGAGTATGCTTTCACTCCCTTTGCTCCACTCACCCAGGATCCCTAACTGAGCTGACAGTCCTGCCATCGGTGTCCCCTATTTGAGGGCACAGTCCCCAGATTACTCTCTCCACCCTCCTGATCTATGTGAGCTGAATCCCCTTAGTATCACCCCTGTTGAAGTCTGCACTAGTCTCTTCTGTCAAGAAATAATGAATCCCACTCCTATGTAGGATCGTCACTCTGAAGAGTGCCCTGAATGACAGCCAGTGGGGATCAGGCCCCATACAATGCTGGGGACTCTCATACTTGTCTCCATGTCTGTGCCTGCCCCACCATTTTCCAGGATCTACCATGGCTGGGTTACTTGCAGTTCCAAATTTGGGGTTTTTTGAGATTTTGCCAGGATTTACCTGGTGAGGGCTACATCTAGGTTCTACCTTTGAGCTCACTGGGGTTTATTGGACCCTAGTACTTTAAGGCCATTTATCGGTTCTGTTTTGCTGCTTGTGGGATCTGGCAGGCTGCCAGGCCGAGCTTGTTCCCCAGGCTACCTGCTTGATCTGTTCCACTGTCCCATCCAATGGGTGTGCTTTTATTGTCTGTTTTTCCTGCAAGGGTTATTGGCTTTGTTCTAATGCAATCTAACTGAATATATGGAGGAGACAAGCTCAGTGTTTTCAATCTGTCACCATCTTTCTGCTCTGTCTTTGAGCTTTTCAATGAGGATTCCATATAATTTGCAAAAGGAATAATTCAAGGATCAGGTAGGTGTCCAGTTAATGTATCTTTTTATGTTTTCTATGCATTGAGGACCATAAGAAGGGATGTTAAAATTTACACTATTAATTCAGAGTCTTATTTCCTGGGAAGTGGGGATTTTACTTGCTAGGAAACAACTTTTTTTTTTTGTTGATGACGATGCAGTTTCTTCACAAGACTATGCAAGCTGTGCCTTGGCTCTTTGGCTTGTGTCCCCTCATTTAAGTCATGGGAGGGGTTCCATTTTAATTATTGATTTTTAACTTACAAATGCATGGGGAGAAATACAAGCAGATCAAATAATTATATGAAAAAAATCAAAACTTGAATATTGATTTCAGTGGCTGCACCTTATATGCAAGTTTGAGTTCAGCCAAGGCAGCTGTCTGCTATTAAGAGCAAGCAAAGACAACCTTTGTAGTCCTCAGAGAAATACAACAAGACCCAGAATTTGAATGTGTGTTTCACAATTGCTGAGATATAATCTAAAATTCCTAAAGAAAGAGAATAGAGAGAAATAGAAAGATCTAGATATACAGATAGGAAAAAAAAAGATAACATGATCCTTATTAAGAGAAAAGAAAATCAATAGACAAGTCTAAAATAAACTAGGTAATGGAATACACAGAGTGGAATCTATGTAAGAAATAGAATCTATGAGCAAATCTCTGAAAGCACAAATTAAATTTATAGAATGGAAAATATAATATGTGAAATAAAATTTTATTGGATAGCTAGTGAATTCCCAGGTTCATATATTTAATGTACAAACTAGGTTTCTCTGACTCCAGAACCAATGCATTTAACTACAACCTCATGCAATTTTCTAGTAAGTTGCGTTATTACATCCTATTATTCATAGGTGGAAACTGAGACTAGAAAAACTAAGTAATATGACTAGTGATAAGAACAGATAAGCAAACAAGATAAAATACTCAATGAAACCTACAATCCACTAAGAGTAATAGATGCTAAGCAGATACCTTCAGTGATTATTTAAGTACAATGTCGGCAACTACAGTTGAAAGCATGTCATAGAAAATAAGAATATAAAACACAGTAAATGATTTTGAGATATAAAAAAAACTGTATGTAATACCTGCTGCTTCTCTGTATTTAGTTAAAAAACTATTCTCTGAAATATGATTACTATTTAAAAATTCAAGTATAAATTCACCTATCCAGTGAATAGATACTAATCTCTCAGTTCTTAAGCAAGAGATTTTATGTTGTGATAATGTTCTCAGTGGTACCTTGCTAAGCTAAATACACGTGAAACACAACAATATAAAAGGGGCTTTCTGTGGAAAATTAAACAAACAAGCAAAAAACTGTAAAAGGTAATGACTTTGAAGTGCCATAATTGCAAGTCAAAATGTTTCTAAGAAAAACACTGCTGAGCTATAGACATCTAATTTATTGATGGTCTATCTCCTCCCTGGTGCATACTTCACTGTACAAAGCAGATATAAACTAGTGAATAATTTGTTATAATAATAAAACAGTAAGCACTGAACATTAAGCTAAAGGATTAAATACGTGTTTTTAAACCTCTCTAATCCAACCATATCTGACATGTAGGTAGTCTCTAAATTGTAGTATAGTCACTGAGAATATTTGATTCCATTAAATGAAACGTTTCTCTCTTTGCAACTATTTATGAGTCTTACCCTAATTTTTTGTAATGAACATCAAAATACAGAGTTGAAAGTTGATTTTATTTTCTTAATTTTCTAGGATACAATGACATCCTACAAAGTTAAAGTAGCATTCTTAAGTAAAAACCCCATTGCATTTGAAACAATAGTTTTAATGAGAAAACAATGTAGCACTGATGATTTTTAGGGGACCTTAAACCACAAAGCAAAATCCCTCCCATACAACCCCTGTCATCTACATATTTTTCCTATTTTTATTTTTTTACAAATATATTGTCCCATATTTTATTTTTTATTCATTTATTCATATATATATATATATTTAACATCAATATCAATTACGGTCCCCATTTCCTGCCACCATTTCACACTTTTCCCATTTTTATTAACTAAGTTTCCCAGATTGCCAGATTTTTTACTGAGTTGTGGAAGTGGCCAGAAACTTCTGTATTTTTGCAAATAATCACTATTCTCAATCAATAAATAGTCTATCATCAGCTACTTAAATCATGGCTTTTTATTTTTCTTACAGGAAATAAAAAAAAATCCTTACCTTTGAATTTATTCTCTACTGTAGATCCCTACATCACATTAAGGAAGAACAAGAGTGGACAGAAAACCTTAAACTCTGCAAATATCTTTGCCATTTTATCCTACATATATTTCCTTTCTTCTTCTGATGGCACTTGCCTTCTTCTATATTGCACATGTGTATTAAGCCCTTTTTAACTTCTGTAATTTTATTTCCTGTCCAAATTTTAAAACCTCAACATAAACAACAAATATTTATGAAAAGTTCTTTGAATTTGATATGGTAGAAAAAATTATTTATGACCTAAGAAATATAATGCTGACTTGACGGGCAATTATTTTTTAATTGTATATTAACTTAGACTACTTTGTGCCAGACACTGTTTTTTTTCATATTAACATTTTTTATTTATATTTATTTGACATCAGTTGTAATTCCCATGTATTCCCCATCACCATATCACCAGTGCACCGCTCCCGTCTGCCCTCAACCCTTCCCCAGATACTGTTTTAAGTTGATTTTTGAATACTAAGTAAATGAATGATATTGTTGCTATTAAATTGTATCAATTCTGAGTCCTCACAAGCTTGTTCATGGTATCCATAATAATATGTTATTATAACAATACAATTTAACACAATTAAATGCAACTTAAAACTTTTGACATTTGCTTCCTTCCTGTTGACACATGTGACTTTTCTTTAATAAATATTTAGTAAAATGAGAGCAAAGGCCACAAGGACACTTGGTTCTCAGTTCTTTGGTCATGTCAATTATTTCAAAGTATTAATTCTTGGCTTATTATATCAATGACAGTAATGTAAGACCTCTAGGTGATGCCAAAACAAATCACAAGTGCCAACACTGGATTCACATTTTCTAATTCTAAAACAAGTGTGGTGAAAGTCTTGGACACTAGAAAAAAAAATCTGTCAACTCCCTCACCAGCAGCTGTCATCTATAGTTAATCTTTTTATTTCTATTTGTGTATTCCCCCTCACCCCACCCCATCTTCCGCACACTATGTCACCATCTGCCACCACATTTTCCTGCATCCAATTGACCTCTCTAAACATGGTCTTGCCATCCTTTTCAGTAAGTCAGGCATCACTAAGTCAGTGATGTCAATGTCCTTTGAAAATATTTCAAAACAGAAGTAACAGCATTTACCCACTTTTTCTAAACACCAAAATACTTTTCAGGTGAGGGTACAGTAGTTAGAAAGTTCATTGAGTATTCTATGAACTAGGAAAAATATGTCTAATTTTTGAGTGGGATATATAAAAACATGGGAACATGGGATTTTTTTTCTTCATAGTACCCTACACCATATGAGATACAATAGAGAAATGACAGAAATAACTGAATTTTAGATTAATAGTCAATAATTTAGTCAGTGTGCTAAAGACTCTTAAATATATATGCATATTTGGTTTACCTACCCTTCCCTAAAAATTACACTTTGCCTCCAACTTGCCATTGAATGAGATCATATGACCATTTGACCAATTCATTTTAAGGACACAGGTTTCATTGTGGGTTGAAACATTTGTCATTTTGAGTAACTAGGGTCTCATACTTAATATAGTTACTAGAATATAACAGAACATTTTAACTAATACCACAAGTAGCTGAAGTGTTCATTAGTTATCAGTTTCTCCCTTAACTGTTCCCTGTAATGAGGATTTTAATACTGACTATTCAGTTCCCTAAGTATCTAGATATCCAGTTGTGTTCAGTTACTGAGAGTCCTAGACTTACTATTATGTCAATTATGCAAAGAATTTGACTGCCTTCACAGTTGTGTTAACAGAAGGAGCATATTATAGGGAATATATGTAGGTTTACTGTAACACGTTGCCATCAATCAGGGACCCACAATTATAACTGAAGACATTTCTCTGGAGGAAGCACTAAAGACTGCTGTCAGACAATACCATGGCCTGATGTGACCAGGGAGCAAGAGAAATAGGACTCTTATCAAGGTTCAGGACCCACATTTCTTTTATGTTATGATCAGAAAATAAAATAGAACTATAGATTAGAACAAACATCAGTAGAAACAATTATTTTCTGAAGACAATACTGAGTTTTTTTCTTCCTTAAAAAGGAAGTAAATAAAGTGAACTTGGATAGATTCCCAGATTGCACATCTGTCTGTCTAAATTACACCTGAGAAATAGCAACCAAACAGATGGAAGTGAGGGGGATTAGAGAATGACTTTCTTTCAGTTTTATGTGCCTATAATCACAATGGCTTACACCTCTCCCAACAAAGGGTCTTCAGGCTGGCAGACAGTCATGTAAATACAGACTGTAACACCTGTGTGTCAGGCAAGTGGATACAGGTGCAATAGTAGGTTCCCTAGGTAAATGAGGTAAACTTTGCAGTTAAATACATGCACATCATTCTAGTTCTCAGAGCTCTTTCTCTAAACAAACTATTAACCATACATAGAAAAGTAACACTGCATAAATTATTAGTGCTGTTAAACTTAATTGCTCTTTGCTACTTTCGAGAGTAAACTAGTTTGACATAATCCTTTCTATGTCTCTCTTTTTCTGCCTCCTAAACATTCAGTCTTCTCGAACTTGTTTCTTCATATATGACTCCACTGAATGGGATGGAAACTTTGCAGTCAGGTTTAATAGTCAAACATATTTCTTCCTTTTTAAAAATTTTCTGTGGCATTTAATGGATTTGGTGAGTTGACCAAATAAAAAGAACTTTTATGATATATTGTATTTTTTTTTAAAATAAGGCTGAAATAGTTAACATGGTATGCTTTCCATCTAAATGGATCAGCTAGAATTGTAAAATACTTGACATTTAAATGAAAGAAAACATGAAGAAATGGTAAATTATAGAAAACAGGGTTGTTTTTTTTGAAAATTCCAGTGTATGCAGTGCTTATTAAGTTTAAGAAATAGATTTCTGCCAAAACAGTGTAGATTAAATAACTAGACATGTTAGTGGAATTTTTAATAAAGCATGAAATGCCTCATCACTGCTACAGATCAGCAGCTTAAAACTGAGCTAGATAGGGATTAACAGGAGGTAAGGCTGACAGTAAATTAACTGACAATATAAAATGATCTGCCAGCTTTGAGTCAGGTACTCGATAATTGTTCTACTTAATCATACACCCTGATATTGGTTAGCATTAATGGGTCTTACACATTCAATTTATTAACTAGATCCTTTTCCCTTCTCTATAAGGTCAATAACAATTTTTGTAATATATGCTGGAAATGTACAGTGCAATGGAATCTGACATGAACAAACAAATAGTATTCTGATTAATTGTGACCATGAAATCTACCTTAAAATAGGGGATGGCATTTCATGATTCTCTATAAATTGTGAAATAGTCTCCAATAATCACTTAATATTAGAGCTAGTCCATCTCTTAGTCACATGAAATTTTACTTTTCTCTGATGAAAGCTGAAAAAATAAAAATAGGCATTTTATATTTTTGCATTAAATATTTATTGTACTTTCTACCAAAAAAATAAAATCATCAAACAAATGATTAAAGTTAGACTCAAGTTTTGAGCTCTTTGATCAGCATGGTTACAGATAACCACTTTGACTAAATTTATGACATAGCAAAGCTTGTTTTATCATCATTTAAAAAGAAGCTATATGAATCAGACAGGTCAAAGATTTTATTGCAATTTACCACAGCTCATTTAAATGTCAAAGCTGTGAGAAGACATGAAAGTACCAATCTTACTACTTTCACATATTGCAAATTTTGTTACATATGATTGAATTAAATAAAAATTTAGCGACTCCTATTGACAAGTTTCTTAGAAGTTCCAATGCCCAAAAATGATGTGTTTGTGAAACATTTATCTTAATGTGAGTTAAACTAAAAGGAACTAAAACACACACACATTCAAACAATCTATAATGACCAATTATCTGTCTGTACCCATTCTTATTTTTGCAATATAATTTCTACATCCCAAGAAACACATTCTTAGGTGAATTGGGATGGCTAGGGTCATAACAAAACCATGCATGTATGCACACACACAGAGTCAAATCTCACTTTAAATATATAACTTTAGTCTCTAAAAGGGCCCTCTACATTTTTGATAAAGAAGGAAAAACAGAAAATAAAATACCTAAAATAATGAAAGCTCAGTAAAATATGTTAAATAACAGTTTCCAAGACATTGAATTTTAGACAATAAAGAATATTGATTCCTGAGATGCAGAAACAAATTAAATTGGGATACGTGTACTCCCCACATATTTTTCCTTGAGAAACTTTTCAGGTCATAAAGAAGGGAGGAAAAACATTGGGAGAACCATCTTTAAAAAATTAGAGCGGATGGCTTAAGTCATCTGAACTGCACATATCCACTGTATGTGCATTGTCCCACTAAACTCACGCCTACATTACACATCTAGAAATTCAATACACATCTAGAAAATTGAAGCTTTTCACTCTGCTGTGTCATGAGCCTTTGCCTCTAATTCAGAGGCCCTCTTCTTTTACCAGTGTGTGAGAGACAGTGGCTGACTTGCTTGTTAGCTTTCAAATAAGGTAAAATCCTAGATCCTTCACATTTCTTGACATAAAATGCAGCCAGAAAATAGAATCTTAAAAAGTATAAAACATCAGTTTTCTTAGCTAACACACAAAGCATCATTCATTAAGAAGAAATTGATAAAGTGGGATTCATCAATTAAAACTTGTTCATAAAAAAAAAAAAAAAAGTGAGAATGCACAGAGGAAAATATGTGAAAATTGTGTACCTGGTAAATGACTTGAATCCAGAATCTATAAAGAAACCTCAAAACTCAATAATAGGAAACCCAATTAAGTAAATGAACAGTATGAAACTCTTTCCTAATGGGGACATACAGATGGTAATTGCATGAAAGGATGCTAAAAATCATTAGTCATTAGGAAAGTGGAAACAAAAAAACAATGGAAAGTAGTTACATACCTATTGGAAAAATAACTTTAACAACTGACTATATAAAGTGTTGACAAGGATTAAAGGAAACGGAACTCACATAAATTGCTAGTGAAAATGTAAAGTAATACAACCACTTTGAAAATCATAAATTTAACATGATCCAGCCACTCCACTCACAGGTGTTTACCTAATTAAAGTCAGTATTTGATCATAAAAAAGCTTTGTAAATGATATTCATAGCAAATTTATTTTTTACAGCAAGACTGGAAAAAATCCAAATGACCATCAACAGATAAAAGGATAAACAAATTTTCTTTTACTTATAATAGGTAAATAATTTAGTATGAACTACTGGGATAGCAATAAAAGGTAGTTAACTATTCATTTATGCTATATATTAATGAACTTCAAAACAAATATGAAACTTTTCAGATCAAAGAATAAAAAAAGTATGTACTGCATAATTCTACTTTCTTAAAAAAATCTAGAATTAGTGACAGAAATAAATAGATGTCTTGGAATTGGGGCCTCCCTGGTGGTGCTAGGAGTTAAATCTCAATACTATGAAGCTATAGGCAACCACTTTGGCAAGAGTTCAATCTCTGGTCAGGGAGATAACCCATATGACACAGACCTCTCCCTGGTAGTCCACTACTCTCCTCAGCAGTGTATTTCAGTCATTCTGCCTGTTCTGTTCCCCACTCTGTCTTAGGGGAGTCCTTTCACCTCCCACCCCCACACCTCAGGCCTGTACTCCAGTTCTTGTATTCATAAATAAATTAATCTTTAAAAAAAATAGATGTCTGGGAATGTGGATAGAAAAGAGATGAAGCCTCCTTAACTTCCAAACAAGAAACATCAGTTAGATAGCCCTATCAACAGCAAATATATTCAATAACCTCAGGCAATGAAGTTAAACAAATCCACAATTATACAAGATGAACATACAAATACATCATGCCCCAGCAGGTATTCTGAGTCAAACTCTTCAATTTGAGTGTACATAGTTCATGAGATGTGATTTAAAATATCAGACAGGTAAAAGAGAATCCAGGAAGCAAGACTAAAGCAGAAATGCCTTGGAAAAAATTTAAAAATAAAACCAAAACAGAAATATATTTAGAAATGTCTCATTGATTTACTCAGAAAAAAAATATAAGAAGATATCTTAGCTGTAAATAAGATAAGGAAACTTAAGAAAGGAAGAGAAAGCAAGATAAAATTATATCTGTAGGGCCTCCCTGGTGGTGCAGTGGGTTAACCAACGCACTATGAAGCAAACCACAGCCACTGCAGCACTGGTTCAATCCCTGCCGCCGGTCAGGGAGGGGACCCACATGGCGCAACAGACCTCTTCTGCTGTGCCTGCTGCTCCCCTCAGCAGTGTGTTTTAGTCGATCTGCCTGTTCTGCTCCCCACTGTGTCTCTGGTGAATCCTCTCACCCCCCCCCCACACCTCTGGCCTGTACCCCAGCTCTTGTATGTATAAATAAAATAAATCTTTAAAACAATTATATCTGTAAAGAAATGTGAATGAAAATAATACAAGCACAATGTAGTGTAAGAAGATCAAACATTAGGCATCTGGAACAAGTGTATAGGGTATCTAAATTTTAAGTGAGAAAGATCACAGACTACAGAATGAAGAACATTATTATGTAAACCTCCAGAGTCAAAGGATACACTTTTGGAAATAAGTATAATAAATTTAAAAACAAATAAAAAATTAATTTAGTAAGATTGTAAACCTCCAAGTCAAGGATATACTTTTGAAAACAAGTGTAAAAAAAAAATTAACTTAGTCACATGTCATCATGTAACTATACTATAAAGATGAAAACGGGTTGCAATTCTGAATATTGAGTCACAGTTCATATCTAATTTGATCTTCCATAAGTAATTAATACTTCTATCATTACTTAAAACTTAAAACTTCTTAGTTTTAAAATTGTACTTTAAATTTGAGATTTTTACAAATAACTTGAAAAATAATATTTGTACAATAATTTGTACATTTCAGTAGTCTACTTTCAAAATTCAATACTTTTTAATATATAGATTTTATTTTTGAAAAATATTTTGTGGTACAGTTATGCAGTGGTTTGTTTGTCCATTAATCTTAACACTGGATAATTTCTAACCTTTGGCTATTATTAATGCTACAGCTCTGCATATAAATTTATTTTAATTTATTTTGCAAAAATACCTAGAAATGGAATTGTTTGATTATATGAAAATTCTAGTTTTAACATTCTGAGGAACTACAAAACCTTTTTTTTTTTAAAGATTTATTTATTTATGCACACAAGCACTGCGTACAGGCCAGAGGTGTGGGGGTGGTGAGAGGATTCCCCACAGAGAGCGGGGAGCAGAACAGGCAGATCAACAGAAGTACACTGCTAAGGGGAGCAGCAGACATAGCAGGAGAGGTCTGCAGAGCCATGTGGGTCCCCTCCCTGGCCGGCAGCAGGGATTGAACTCGTGCCACAGTGGCTGCAGTTTGCTTCATAGTGCGTTACTTAACCCACTGTGCCACCAGGGAGGCCCCACTACAAAACCTTTTTTTTTTTAAATTAACTGTATGATTTTTACACTTTTACAAGAGGAGAAGGAAAAAATATGGTATTATATCATCTTTTATTTAATTATCCACAGTCACCTCTTTTTGTATTCTTTTCATATACATTAGAATTAGTTTTGAGTCACTAATTTCAATCTAAAGAACTCCCTTTAGATCTTGTATTCCAGACCTGCTTACAAAAGTTTCTCAGGTCTTGTTTAATCTAGAAGTTTACTTTTCATTTTTAAAGAATTTTATTAGGTAGAGAATTCTTGGATATCATTTTTTTAAACACATCCCATCTCATATGCTAGCTTCAAGTTTCCATTTCTTTGTTAATGAAAAGTTGTTTTTACTCTTATTGTGGCTTCTTTTTATTTCCTTGTTTCTAAAATGATTGCTTCTCTTTGGTTTCAATAATTTAATAATGATGTGTATATACGGAACTGTTGTGTTTTTTGTTTTTGTTTTTCTATTTTGTTTGAGGTGTTCCAGCCTTTGGATTGTTGTTTATTTTTGACAAATGTGGTAAACTTTCAGTCATTATTTCTTTAAATATTTTTCTTCCTCTCTCTCCTCTCTGGTACTAACCCTGTAAGTATGTATTGATGAATTTAATGGTTCTCCATGTTTATCTTAAGTCCTGTTCAATTTTCTTTATTCTCTCTTTTTCAAGTTGTGTAAACTTTATTAGTCTGTCTTCAAGGTGAATGATTATTTCCTCTGCCAGCTCAAATTTTATGCCATTGTTGTCAAATTTTTATTTATTTTACTTTTCAAATCCAGAATTTCCATGTGTGTATTTAATATTTTAATATTTTAACATTTTAATATTTAATTTAATATTTTAAAATTTTCATTTAATATTTTAAAAATCTCATTATTGATATTGTGTATTTGATGAGTCTTTTTTAAAAGATTTATTTTTATTTATATATGTATGCAAAACTGAGGTATATACCACAGGTGCTGGTGGTGAAAGGATTTACCAGAGACAGAGTGGGGAGCAGAATAAGCATATTTATCGAAATGCATTGCTGAGGGGAGCATTGGGTGAGATAGGAGAGGTCTGCTGTGCTATGTGGGTCAGTTCCCTGGCCAGGGATTGAACTCATGTTATGAGACATAACTTCTTAGATTTTATAGCATAAATCTCTCCTCTTTTATTCTGCCTTTCACTAAGGTACACATGTAGAGACTTGCTCCAAGAAGAAAAGCTCTGATTTGTTGATACATCCTCTTAACACACATAAAGGGTCATCTTAGATTTAGTTATCTATGTTGGAGACCTCAATATTGTTTGAATTTATCTCTTTGAATTGTGTTTGGAAATGTCTGTTTACTGTATTGACAAATCTGTAATTCTAATAGCATTTCAGTGAAATAATTTGAGTGAACAAAATGCAATAAAGTAATGTCATATTTTATGCCTGATACTTGAGTGCTGTATATATGTCATAATAAGAAACAATGAGGTGTTCAACGTACCCTACACTATTTGATATTTATCTATCAGGTGATTCATTGTGCTTCTTTTCCCAAAGGGACTGTATATAATAATTAGACTTGTAGTACAGTGCATATTCCTAAGTGATTGCTTTGACACTGTTGTAGGTTAAAGGGCAGAGTTAGAAACTGTTCTGATAAAAAAAAAGAAATATGATATTAATAGCATAAAGTTGTATACTTCCCTTGAGACTATCACTTTTAATAACCTCCAGTATCATAGATAAAACTTAGGCTGTAATCATACTGAAATGGATTTTCTGGCAGAATTAGACATCACCTCTAAGAATCAATAATCATTTGAAGCTAACTGGGTGATTAAATGACCTCCTTTTTATTTTACCTCATGTTGAGTTGCTTTTTAATCTTGATTTAGAGTCACACTGCTAGAAACAAAGATAAACCGAGGACTTAGAACATTAGAGCAGCAACGTGAAGCCTATTCATTATGAAGGTTAAAGGCTCCTTTCCTTCAATCAAGGTATTTCTACCTAATCAATGATTTCTAAAGGAAAAACTGAACACTGTAGGTGCAAACTGTATAAATACCACCACCTAAGGCTGCTTCTTCTTTTAAAAGATCTACACCATTAGCTTTGCTATAGCAGGTGCTATATATTTTTTTATTTAATAATTTACCGTGCCAGTGATGCTTGGGGATATCTTTGCATTCACTGATAATGTTGTCATTAATTCTTTTCATCCATGATATAGTTTATCCCTCCCACCTCTTTGCAGTCCAAAAAAGAACTGCCTCAAGTAGCTAGCAAGTTAATTCTGTCAATCAGCTATTTCTATCATATGAAAGAAATGCACCAGTTCCCCAACAGTCTTATGTAGGTTTCATTGTCCATTACTATGTAGGGAACTGTATTGACCAATGAATTAATTTTATGTACATTCTAATTATGCACATATGAAAATATGGAGATGATATTTGTTGACATATAGGAAATACGTAAAATATGTGATACAATAGTATGAAATTCATTAAAATCCCAGGTAAACAGTGTTTGATATCATACAAAGAAAAGTTAGATAGATACATAGACAGCTAAATGATTGGGCCTCCATCATTTGGGCACAAGAGGTTGAGTGCCGCACTGTGGAGCATCTGCAGCCACTGTAGTGACAGTTGGATCCCTGGCGAGGGAGGAGACCCACATGGTGCAGCTGACCTCTCCTGCCTTGCCCGCTGCTCCCCTAAGCAGTGTTCTTCAGTCCATCTGCCTATTCTGCTCCCCACTCTGTCTCTGATGAATCCTTTCACCACCTCCCACCACCCTGCCTCTGGCCTGTACTCCAGCTTTTGTATTCATAAATAAATAAAATCTTTTAAAAAAATTAATAGAGAGTACACAAGTGAGCAGCCACATGTGTATATAAGGGGAATATGTACACAGACAGAGAAACAAATACAAAACTAAAACACCTTTATTTTAGTTTTAGGTAGATAAATATTATTATTGATAGAAAGGATATGATACTCATATCCTTTTCTGATTCTGAAAATAGTTTTATGTCTCCTTTTATATTAACCTAATTTCTTCAGACTTTAAAGCAGGTATGCTGCTTTAAAACATATGTTCCATATTTTAAATATAATGACAAATTAGTAAAACCTCAATATAGCAGTTGGATACTGATAGTTATGATTTTTTTCTGCAAAAGGTTTTAACATATAACATAATAAATCTCAATGAGAGTATTTTTTTAAATACTCATTGAGAATTTTTTAAAAGTTATTTGAAATAATGAGATAATTTTCAAAATGTTGAAACTGGATACCATGAGTTTTAAAACTTTTTGTCACTACCATCATAGTCAACAGGAGAAAATATTAGTCTTTTCTTTAAATAGGTTTTTAATACTATTTATTACTATAAAGTGGCCTGCCCTTCATCAGATGCAACATGTGACTCCTTTTAATTTTATCCAATTAATTTAAAGTGAACTAACTAATAATATTTACATTTATTTATTTTCATATATTTTACACATCGTTAATGCTACACAGTTTTGACAGGAGTAACAGAGAGGCTACTATGTCATTAAATTTGCCAAGTATTTTTATTTGCTAAAAGCACATTATGTCAAAAGGGTGTGTGATATATCAGCTATGTCATGTGCACAAAATTTTAACTAGTAAAATGACCTTCTATGAACAAAATTATTGAAAACCCCAGGTCAGATATAAGTTGTGTTTCAGTCATAGAAAGGATACTATACCTGATGATTAGATTACTCATTGAGGAACAGTTTACTCCTGATATCCAAAGGATTTTCAGTCATTAAAAAATTATTAATAATGACTATGTGAATATTATTCAGGCTGAGGCACATGATATACCATGATTGTATCTCCTCTTTGTGGTTAGCTTGCCTGTTTTCTTCCTATGTATCAATAACTTGTTACCTACCTCACCTCACGAGTAGGGTAAAAATGCATTCATCCTCCAGCAATCCTTCAACTTTCTGCTTTTATCAAGGCTTTTTTTCACTAGACTTGGTTATAATTTTAAAATCTCCCTTTGTCATTATCCTGGAATCTTTTCAATTTTCCACTTTGTTGGATGACAGTTTCCTTCTTTTTCTCCCTCCCTTTTTAGGCTATGTTGCCCTCTACTATCATCATTATAGGAAAGATTCTATAGGATATAGTTTCAAAAAATTCTGTATTTGAAAGTATTTTTAGCCCACTTTATACCTTAGTTTTAATTTCTCTATACATTATATTTTAGGTAGACAGTTATTTTCTCATAGAATTTTCATGGTATATCTCAACTGTCCTCCCTCTTTCAATCTTGACATTATTAAAAATCCGATGACATTGGAATCCTTGACTTTTTTATAAAGGACCTTTTAGAATTACTTCTGAAGATTTTTAAGAATTAAATAAGTACATAAACATGATGAATTTCAGTGCTGCCCACCTGAAACTTCTGTTATAATAAAACATTGCTTCAATTTTTTTTTTAAAGAACTAAGTACACAAGAAAAATAATTTCCTTCTCTGAGGGCCATAGTTTCTCTTTAAAAGTGAAGGTGTTTTCAAATTTCTCACTAATGAGATATATTTCTCACTAATTTATATTCAGAAACCAAATACATGATTTATAATTAGACAAATGTACACCCACTAATGTTGTATCAGAGGGAAGCATTGAAGAGAAGTATTATGTATAATCCTTGGGGGTATGTCTAAAGCCCCTCTCCTGAGAACACTTTGGAATACATTGGTACTTTTTTGGAGCACATTGCAGTTATTGAATCAAATGGGAGGGAAATAACAGAGACAAGAAAGAAAAGGAAGCAAATCAAAGGTGAATTGTCAACTGAATTACTATTATGGGCAACTGAATTGAATCTGATGGGGCTCACCTAGGAAGACAAGGTACATATAGCTTGAACTTAGATCACCCAACCAGTTTATCTGTTAGTACCATCAGTCCTTTTGAGAGTTCCTGCAAAAGGTGTTGTACCCTGGCAGTTTCCACCTGCTCTTCTCAGGGGACTAGAAAAAGCTACTCTAAGCTAGGAGTAGTAAGAGTGACCACTTTAAGTGTTAAGTGCTGAAGCAATAAAGGACAGACACCAAAAGTCTATTACAGGGATTAAAAAAATATTTCATGAATTCTACATATGCTTATTGAGAAATACTCTGTTCAAAGTACCATCTACAAAATAGTAAATATCACTAATTCCTGCCCTCACAGAACTTTATATTCTGGCAAGAGGGAGAGATGTGTCAAGAGATTCTAGTACAATATGACAAATATTATGGAAAGGAGGAACTGAGGGATCATATAAGAGCAATGCTTAACCCAATGTTGGAAATGGGAAAAATCATTGAGAGCTATTGTCAAATGACTTCACAACTGAAATCTTCACATTTCAAGTCCTCATTCCCATGTATGCCTAGGTTAGGAGAAATCCCATATGTATTCAGATTGCTTCTGGATATGATTTGAATTGTGAACCCTAAAAACTCTTACGTTGAGGTCCTAAACTACAGTTTTCCCAAATGGAATCTTAATTGAAGATGGAGTTTTAAAGAAATGGCCAAGTAATCTGAGGTCATCAGGATGGATCTAATAAAATATTATTGATGTCTTCATACAAATGGGAGCTTTGGATTTAGAGATGGACACAGGAAGAACTGCATGTGAAGGCTGGAGTTATACTGGCCTAGTCAAGGGAATACCAAAAGTCAGGGCTGAGGCCTGAAATTGATCTTGTCTTCACTTTCTGAGAAAAGCAGCTTTTTCTTACGATTCAATTTATTTTTTTTATTTTCATTAACACCCTTGACAACAACATACTTAATATCAGACTCCTTCCACTTAAATCCTGGCAGGTGTCCTAGGGTGCCTGATGCAGGGCTGGGACTACATCAAACTAAAAAATTTCTGTACAGTAACCAAAAGGAAAAGACACCCTACTGAGGAAATATTTGCACACCGTACAACTGATAAGGGACTTATATCAAAGAGCTACAAAGAGCTTACACAATTCAACAAAAACAAAGCAAAAAAGCAGTTTAAAAAAAATGGGTAAAAGAGCTAAAAAGACACTTCTTCAGAGAAGAAAGACAAATAGCCAACAGGCACATGAAAAAGTGTTTAGCATCACTCATCATTCGTGAAATTCAAATCAAACCCACAATATCACATCACATCAGTGAAAATGACCCCTATGAAAACAAAAACAAAACCTTGAAACTACAATAGCCAAGAAGTGGAAACAACCTTAATGTTCTAAAGCAGATGAATGGATCAAAGTAGTGTGGTATATATGCACAATGGAATAATACTCAGTGATCAAAAAAGATAGACGCATTCCATTTGTGGTAGCAGAAAGGGAGCTAGGGATTAAACTAAGGGAAGTAAGTCAGGAGAAAGATAAATTTAAAATGGTTTCATTTATATGTGAAATATACAGACTGAACAGATGAGGTAGTCAAGAAAAAGACAAGCTTGCAAGCTAACCATAGATCCTCAGATCTATGTAATATGTAATATGTAGTAGAGTTGATGAAGCTATAAATTTTTATAAATACTTGGATGAAAATTTTTAGCTGTTCACTCAGTTGAAAATTCATGTCCTTATTCAGTCATTTTTTTAATGTCAGGAAATGCACATATTCCTACAAACCAAGAGTCAAAAATTGTTGCTGTATTTTAAATAATAAAAACTTGGAAATAAAAATATGTTATCAGTCATATAATAAAATGCAAACATTGTATATGTACATACAAAGGATACTTGCAGCAATAAAACAAATACAGCAAAGGTGGGGGAGGTAGAGGGCTCAGAAAAGGAGGGAAGAGCCTAAGGGATTATGGGGATGGTTCACAGGTGCTATGGTGCTGTGAGAACTACAGGGACTACACTGGAGAGGAGAAACCAATTACTGTACAAAACATAAAAATACATAAGAAAATAAATATATTAAAAATAAATAAAACTCTTTCCACTGGAAACCAGCTCTTCTCACTCTGCATTCCTTTTATACTCATCTTTTATTTGTTGACCATTTAAATTTTAACTTTGGTATATATTATATATACAAAAATTTAATTTATACACAGTTTAAGTTAAAATAGTTATATGAATACCCTCTACAAGAATAGCTAGAATGTTTTCAAGTACCTCAGAAACCCACTGTGCTGGCTCCCATAATATCCATTCTTTCTTCCTGCAAGAAGTTATTACTCAATGGTGTATTAATATGCCTTTGCTAAAAATAATGTGTTTGGTTCAACCTTCTTTCTAATCTGAATAAAAGTATAATGGATGTGCTCTGTTGTTTCTTGGTCTATTCACTCAAGTAACATTTAACTATATGTTAAATGTTTCATTTAACTAAATTTTATTCTTTTGTTTTATTGCTGCAAGTATCCTGTGTATGTACATATACAATGTTTGCATTTTATTATATGACTGATACATATTTTTTATTTCCAAGTTTTTATTATTTAAAATACAACAACAATTTTTGACTCTTGGTTTGTAGGAATATGTGCATTTCCTGACATTAAAAAAATGACTGAATAAGGACATGAATTTTCAACTGAGTGAACAGCTAAAAATTTTCATCCAAGTATTTATAAAAATTTATAGCTTCATCAACTCTACTACATATTACATTAATAAACCTTCTCTAGAAAATTTTTATGAATAGAGTTATACCAATGGCTTGGGCCCTTGGAGTCTGATATTTGCAAAAATCTCAAGTAAAAACTCATACTTTGATTGGGAGCAGAGCAAAGAGAGTTCTAACCTTTTTTTTTTTTAGGATTTATTATATTCATTTATGCATATAATAACTGGTGTTTAGGCCAGAGGTGCAGGGGGTGGCGGGGAATTGAGAGGATTCAGGAGAGACAAAGGAGGAGCAGAACAGGAAGATTTACTGAAATACCCAGCTGAAGGAAACAGTGGGAGAGGCAGGAGTGATCTGCTGTGCCTCGTGGGTTAGTTAGCTTTCTGGCTGGATATTGACTTATGCTGCAGTGGCTACCCATAGCTTCATAGTGCTGAGATTTAACCCCTTGCACCAGCAGGGAGGCCCATAGCCTTTATCTTGTATTCCTTAGCTAATATTTAATGCTACAGACCCTCCCTAGTAAATGTCTATATTGCATGCATTCACTTGCTATTTTTTTATTTTACTTTTAATCATATGTGCAGAATTTAAAAAGACTTTTCTTAGCTATTTATACCACATATTAGCGTTCACTCTAGACAGTCAAGACAGGATATCAAGTCTGCTATATTGCAAGAAATAGACTTTCACTGTTTTGTGTTTTCAAGGGGATCAAGAAAGAAAAATAATTCTGACAAAAGAAACTATGGGAACTAAAAAGTTCTACTTTTTTTTCCTATTCTTTGTTAGTTATTATATTAATGAGCTTTACAGTAACACTAACAAGACAACAATAATAAAAGAGATATATCAAATTTTAAGTATGCAAATCCTAAGCCTCTCTGAGCCAGATTTTGTCAGTACATGAATATAGTAAATTGTTAAACTTGTGACATTTTCTAAGAATAATACTACTTGTTTTAACTATGTACCTATCATTTGCTGGGATGAAACATAAAAATTGAGCAAACTATAAATTTCTAGAAGCAATTACTGAAAAATCTCTCTTGCATATAATCTCTCACTCTCACTCATTTTCTCATACACATACCCGCACAGTAGAAATGCTTTTGAATTCATGGAGAACAATACTGAATTTCATAAATAAATATTGAAAATGGTTTAAAATAGCAAAAATTTATACCAGTGGTGAATTATATTTAAAGAATTAACAAAGTCCTGTAGAATTGATCAACATTTGTAGATTGAAAGGATATGTCTCTCAGAATCATAAATATGGGACTACATTTGATGAATACAAAATGAAATATAAATAAGCACTGGATTTTAAACAACTGCATTAACATCTCTAAGAGATCCATAATAGAAGTCTTTATGCTAAAGCTTATTCTTAATTCTAACCTTTCTCTTTGTTTAACTTAATCTGGCTCAGTCAATCCATCATTCAAATGCCTATGGAGTGCCTACTATGTGCTCAGCATGAGAGCAGCAGAAGCAGGCATCTCTGACATTTTGATTGTTTGATCTGATTTTCTGTCACCTGTCTTTTAGGCTCCCCTAGAGAGAAAAAACCTAGAAGTAACAGGCTCAGTCCCTTTAGAGAAATCTTAATGAGACCTAACAGTTCAGAGTGACAACCTACAATCAGACTTGATTTTTTACTGCATTTCTTTAAAATGAGGCTTGGTCTTATCTTTATACTGCTTTGTAAGTCCTTTATTTCGGTCATCTCATTTTTACATGAAAAATTAATGAAATTTTTCTCAGATTATTGATTATAGTAGACCCTGACCTCAATAAACAGTACAAAGTTGTTACCTCTCAAACTGACATACAAACTTAAAAGTCCTCTTTACCTTTAAAATATTAGTAGAGAAAGACTAAAATTATTTGTGGAATTTTACTTTCATTTTCTCCATTTCTTTGTATCTAATCTTAATATTTATAATAGTGTTTTCTAGTAATTTTACTTTAGTTGGATTTTTTTTCCTCTAATCATATCTTGTCTAATACTAAATTCTTCATTTTAATCTAACTGGCATTACTGCAAGACTAGATTATTTTTCTTTACTTGTAATTATTAATGCTTATTTATGTTACATTAATTCACTCTTACAGTTTTGAGAATTAAGCTAGAACTCAGATCAGATATTACAATTGGAAAATGTGACTAAATCAAATCTCTCACTCACTACCCAGAAAGTTAGACACTGAATCATGTCTTTTCACAGACAAGTTTATTGGAGGTGAGCACCAAAGGAGTTTGTGAGACTACCACCCTAAAAGTCAACTCTACATATGCTGGGAGTGCTATGATATATATGGGACACTTGAAAGTGAGGGAGTTCAAGATGTGAAGGAAATGGGGGAGTTTCAAATTTCCAGATCAATGGAGACACCAGGCATCACGAGTTTATTTCTTGGCAGGGAATGTCTCCTCTGAAACATCATCAAGTAGCAGCTGTTTATTTTTTATATTACTCTCTACCTCAAAGGAACATAGAACATTTTTATAGGGGTGCAAAGCAATCAGTTTTCCATGTTTCTTGGAATGCAGTTGGCAAGAAATGCATTAGTTGCAATAAACACAAATAACAAGGAGAGGTGCAGGAAGAGAGAACAAGAGGTTGTTCAAGTTTAATTCTGATTAATCTTAATTTGTAGTCTCAGGAAGATTTTGTTACAACATAGAGGGAATCTGACTACAGAGTCAAATCTGCTTCTGCTCTTGGATAAAACCTATAAGGATAATTTTAGATAAAATGTTGATATATTGTCTGTATTTAACATTGCCACATATATCTGATTGATAGGAAAACTATGTTTATACTAAAATGCAATATGTGTTAAGATTTCTTAAAAATTGTTTTAAAATCACAAACTGTGGTAGGAAAGATTATATTAAATTTACTTTTGATTAAATGGGTACATTTCATTTTGAGATACTAGGGAAAGCTAAGGTAGGAGAAATAAAATGAGTAACGGAAAGATGAAATAATGCACTCTGATGAACAAAGGGACAAGACACCTCAAAAAAAGGGAGTTTTGGTTTTTTTTTTGCCTAAACTATCTGAGTAACTCCAAGAACTATTTAATTAAGAATCAGAAATACTATTTGTATAAAAGAGTCAGGAACTCTCAAGTGCAAAACTAGTAGACAAGCTACGGTCATTTTCACACACAAAAATAGTATGTTAAATAACAGATTTAATGAGAAATCATTCAATTTATTATCAGATGAATGTCTTAAGGCAAAGCTGAAGAATATTTTTCTATGGGCCTTTTTCTTGGCCTGTATTTGACCTGCTTCTTTTCTTAATTCAAATGTCACATTTTTTTCACCCTTAGAAATGACAGATTCATCTTTTAATGACTTAATCCGTGGGTTAGTAATTCTACATAGAAGCATAAGTCCATGACGATAGAATAAATCAAGAAAAAAGAGATTTGTAAAAAAGGAAATGATTGGTATTAAAAAGTTATTCAGAGAAGCATGAGTGTATCTCAGGGCAAATAATTCTGTAGCATGCTATGCAGTGAAGTGAAGTAACTGTATAATAAATGTGATTATGCTTCTTGAGATAACATTTCCTTGATAGTAAACTGACTTGAATATTATCATTTGAAAAACATTTTAAAGTAAAATATACAACTAAACTTCAAAACAGACCCATTGAGAATCATAAATTATCAAACCAAAATGATAAGTTTTATGAATTTTTGTGGAAGTTTTAAATAGTCATCAGCCTAAAGTCGAAATAACAGATAGATTAGTACAATTTATTTACCTAGAGTCCCCACTTGCAAAATCAAAGCACAGTGAACTGATGCAACAACTATATTATTTTTTGTACGTTATGGGAAGATATAACATTTATTTATTATTGGAAATAAACTGACAATACATTTTGTGTTGAAATAGTTAAAAATGATTCATATGACAAAATTACTGAAAAGCTACTGGAAATTTAGCAACTTCTATTTCTCAGTAAGTATTAATTCTGTTTATATATTATAAATTGTTTTGCCAGAAGTATTAAATGTTTATATGTCTAGTTGTTTACTTAGGGTTAATATCAAAAAACATACTTTGCATATAAATACAAGTATAAAATATGAAAGTTATAATTTATAGCTAGACTGATCACTACTTTAAAAACTGAAATTATAAATTATCTTTCATTTATTTATTTTTCATTGAGCAAACTCTAGGTGTATTAAGTGGTTTAGGGAGAACAGAACATAATACAAAACAGAATAACTGTGTCAAAGATCAATAGTTTATATAATTTATTTAAACAGTCTTGTTTCAACAAAGTTTTTTATATATCTTACTTGTCTTTAGCAGAGTCATTCTCAAAGTTGTTTTTTTCTTGTTGCTATACATGGGACATTTTTTTATTTTATTACTATTATTGTTCTTAAAATAATTTTGGGGATACATTTTTACTCCTCTATATGCATACATGTTCCACTCACATTCCAACAAACCTTTCCCACCTCTCCTACCTCTCCTTATCCTGTTCCCTCTGGAAACCAGTAAATTCAGTCTCTAAGTTGAAGATTACCTTTTGCTGTAGTTTGCCAGTGTATGATTTTTTTTTATTATTCATATTTAAAAAATAAGTTAAATAAAACTTATTTATATTATTGAAATGTATTTATATTCAACAAATAAGTTGAAGCAAACTGTTATCTATCATATTCTGACTTTCCAGTGTATGATTTTTTTATTATTTATATTCAACAAGTAAGTTGAATAAAACTTATTTATATTATTAAAACTTATTAATATTTAACAAATAAGTTGAAGCAAACTGTTATCTATCATATTCTGACTTACTTCATTTAGCAAAATCACCTTGAAGGACATACATTTTATTTTAAAAGGCACTAGTTCATTATTTTTAATAGAAGTATTCAATTGAGTATATATTCTATAATTTCTTATCCATTCATTTGTTGATGGGCACTTAGGTTAGCGCCAATGTGCCTGCTATGAACATAGTACTGCTATGAATATAGGCGTACATAATATTTTCAGATTAGAGTTTTCATATTTGGGGGGGTAAATACCTAACAGAGGTATTGGTGGGTCACGTAGGATTTTCACTTTTATTTTCTTTAGAAATCAACATAACATTTTCAATAGAGGCTTCACCAAATTGCCTTTCCACCAACAGTGGATTAGAGTTCCATTTTTTTCACATCCTCACCATGTGTTTCTCACACAGACAAACACACACATACATATGTACATTTAGATATATATGGTCCATTCTCATAGGGGTGAAGTGGTATCCCATTATGGTTTTCATTTGCATTTTTCTTCAATAAGCTATGTTCAACAATTTTTCATTTGTGTGTAAGCCATCTGAATAGCTTCATTAGAAAAAATGTCTATTTAGGTCTTCTGCCCATGTTTTTGATAACATTGTCTATTTGTTGTTGGATTTATATATTTTAGAAATTAACTCATCAGATGTGTGATATGCAATTATTTTCTCCCATTCTGTAGGTTGCCCTTGTGCGTGTTTGTGATGATTTCATTTATGGCACTAATCTTTTTTAGTTTGACATATATTTGTTTACTCTTGCTTTTGTTTCCCTTGTCATTAAAGTTACATCCCCTTGTTTGTGTTTGGGATCAGGGTAACATTGGTCTTGTAAATGAGTTAACAACAAGACACCAAAGTGAAGGGGGCAGAAATGGACATGACTTGGGAGTTTTTCACCCTCTGAGTTTTTTGAAAAGTTTTACTAGGTTAGGGTTTAGGTGCTTTGTGAAAGTTCAGGAGAATTCACTGGAGAAGATATCTGGTCCTGGGCCTTTTTTTCTTCGGGACACTAATTATTACTATGAAATTTCTTCCCAGGTGTTTGTCCTTTTTAAGCTGCCTAGTTCTTCCTGGTTCTGCCTTGGAAGTTGGTATGAATTGAAAAATGTGTTCTCTTTTTCTAGGTTGTCCAGTTTCATTTGCATAGAGCTGTTTGTAGTAGAATTTTATGATCCTTTGCATTTCTGCAGCTTCTGTTCTAATTTTGCCTTTTTCTATTTACTTAAGTGTTTATTCTTCTTTGTGTGGGGGACCCAGCTAAAGCCTTGTAGATTCTGTTTATTTTTTTAAAGAACTGATCTTTTCAATTGTCTGTTTGTTCTCTACTCCATTTAATTTTGTGCTTTTTTTTTTCTTTTACTGAATTTTGGATTCTTTTGTTCTTTTTATAGTTCCTTCAGTTGTAGAGTTAGATTTCTCTTTTTTTTTTAAAGATTTATTTATTTATACATACAAGCACAGGCGTACAGACCAGAGGTGCGGGGGGGTGGGGGGTGTGAGAGAATCCACCAGACAGAGTGGAGAACAGCAGAGGCAGATCAACCGAAATACACTGCTGAGGGGAGCAGCAGGCGAGGCAGGAGAGGTCTGCTGTGCTATGTGGGTCACCTCCCCAGCCTGCGGCAGGGATTGAACTCATGCTGCAGTGGCTGAGGTTTGCTTCATAGTGTGTTGCTTAACTACTTTGCCACCAGGGAGGGCCCAAGTTACATTTCTTTGAGATTTTTCTTACCTTTTTTGTGGGCCTATACTGCTATCTCTGCTTTCAGAGAATTCTATTGAATCTGTTAGCTTGTCTCTACATTTTCATTGGTCTCCAGAAATTATTTTAATTTCATTTTTGGTTTAAGCTTTGATCCAACAGTTGTTCAGAAGCATTTTATTTAGACTCCATATGTTTTGACTTATTCTGAATTTTTTATGGTTAATATCTAGTTTTAGACCATTGTGATCTCTTAAGATTATCATTGTTATACCTAATCTCATATATTTTCTGAGACATGCTCTAATACATGATATATTCTTGAGAATGTTCCATATACACGAGAAAAAAGTATATTCCTTTCTTTAGGGATACTAAGCTCTATAAACACCCATTAACTGTTCACCCAACACTGTTCCAACACTTCACATAAGACTTTTATTTCCTTATTAATATTTTGTCTGGACAATTTACGCCATCATGTCAGTGTTGTGTTGAAATATATGACAATAATTATATTTTTGTTAATATGTTGCTTTAGGTGTGTTAATAGTTCATTTTAAAACTAGGTGCTCCTGTGTATAAATATTAATAGCAATTATATCCATTGATGCATTGTTCACTTGATCATTATGTAGTGTCTTTTTTCCCAGTCACCCTTTTTTTGGATGGAAGTGTAGTTTATCAGCAATCAAAATAGCAATTCCTGCTTATCTCTATAATACTGCATTGTAGCACTTTACTTCAGCCTTTCACTTTGTTTTTGTCTTTCATTTTAAATGGGTTCTTGCAGACAAAGTATAGATGGCTAAAACTTTTTCACCCAGTTTATCAATTTGCGACTTTTAAGTAGTGTGTTCAGGCCACTCACATTCTAGGTGTTTACTCACATAATTGTTTAAAGAGATTCTGTTTTGGGGGCATTTTACCTTTTTGCTTGTTTCTTTTTCCATTTGTTTTTCTTTACCTTTTTCATTTTGATGACTTTCCCTAGTGATTTCCTCAGTTTGTTTGTCTATTCTTCATATGCCTCTATTAGTGTTTGGTTAGTAAGCACTAAATGGGGGTTATACCTAACTGACTGGGTCTCAAAAAGTTATTTGTGGGTTGGTGTCAGCTCTCTGATATTTAACTATACAGGTTATGTCCATTTCTTCCCCCTCCCCTTTGGTGTTTTGTTTTTGACTCATAATATTCTTGCTGATAGGTCTGATTTTGTATCCCTACTTTCATTTTGATCATGGTTTTATGTTCTTTTTTTTTTTTTTTGGTAAAGTTTTTTTTTTTTTTCTTGTAGAACTTTTAATATTTTTTACAGAATAAGTCTTGTGGTGAAAATTTCCATTAGTTTCTGTTTGTCTAGGCAATTTTATTTCGCCTTCAAATTTGAATGTTCATTTTGCAAAATAGAGTGTTCTTGGTTGGCTGCACTTATCTTTTCAAACTTTGACTATTTCATTCCACTCTTTGCTTGGAGAGTAACTGGCATGAAAAATGAGGAAAGCCTAATTTAGATGCCTTTGTAAATTTTCTTCCTTTTCCTTGTTTCCTGTAAAAACTTTTATCTGTGATTTTTGATTATTTAACAATGATGCTTTTAGCATAGGTCATTTTTCATTTAGAAATTTGAGTATTCTTTTTGCTTCCTAGATATCCACATTTATTTCACTCTTTAGATTTAGAAAATTCTCAGTTATTGAAAAGACTCTCTACTCCCTTACTTCTCTCTTCACCTTTTTGAATACCCATTATCCTTATGTCTCCTCTTATAATTAAGTCTCATTAAGCATACATTACTTTTTTAGAATATTCTCCTTTTTCCCTTTTTTGGTTCGCTCTCTCTTTTTAATTGGATGATTTGTACCTTTGAGTATTATGTTCAAGTATTCCTTGATTCCTTGACATTTGAGTTGCCTCATTTGCATTTTTGTGTTTGGGGTACTGCATGTTTAGTTTTGTTTGTTTCTCATCTTAATTCACTTGGTATAAAGTGGGGATAAGGATGAGAAACTGAAGTTTAAATACTCAGCCTGTTTTGGTGCAGAGTGAAGTTTGTCACTTTCACCAACTCCTTTCTGTCTCCACAGCAAGCTCTGTTCTGGTGGTTGTTCTACTCTGCCACCCCACCGCCCCATCTGCCATAGATCATGTCCAATGAAACGTGAGTCCCCTGGTGAGGGAGTCTAGGTATTTTGGGGGTTTACCAGTTAGATCTGGCAGGAAAGGGGCACCCATGTGCCCACTTTTGACTTTTGCCACCATAGTCACCACTGCTGCCACTTTGCTGGACCTGGACAGCATGTGCAGCACTCTCATAGGAGACTTTTTGAGAGAGTGTGTATTCTTTCTCACCAGTCCCTCCCTCTGCTATTTTGCCCATGATAAAGCTTGATCTGACTCTGCCTGCAGTCTTTGATCTCTTATTTCTGTGAGGAGATTTGAGATTAGTTTTCCTTACTCACAACAGTCACAGAACTTAAAGCATCCTAGGCTGGATCCACATGACTGCACTTCCTTTCTAAAATGTCCCTTAGGAAAATTCACTGTTCCCTGGAGACCCCATAGGCCATGGATGACTGGCCCCCAGTACTTATTGCTGACTGAGATGTCTACTTTCCCCAGATATTCTCCCCTTTGCCTCCTCCCTCTCCTTCCCTTCAGCAAGTCACCAACCATAGTACAAGTCATTCATGGATAGGCTTAGCGAAATATTTAAAATTATTCTAATATAAAATACAATTTTATCTCAAAGAGATTCTTTTAAAGTACAGGTTATTTCAGTAGTTCTGTATTTCTTTAAAATAGTACATTTTTACCTTGAGAATAAAAAGTATATTTTTACCTCATGAATAAAAAGGAAAAAATAAGATTTTAATGACATGATATTCTGATTAAAGTTTAATGTATCAGTATATATTTTGAGAAATACTTATTAACAAAAATCGAGTTAAGGTTTGGAAACATGAAATAGTTACCTAACACTAAATTGGACCAATGTTCTTTCCTAATTCTGTTTATAAGTGGGTACCCAGAGGAGATACTGATTTTTAATGTTTTGTTTCTTTTCTGCAACATGCCAGTAACCTACATAGTCTTATTTTATGGCCCATATGCAATTTTTGTCTTTAAAAGTTTATGATTAAATGAAATGGAACATAGCAGTAATGAAAAACAGGAAAAATGGCATCAAAATTCTGAAAAATACCAAAGATATCAAAGATTTTGCAGAATGCTATAAGAACAAAAGCCCTAAAATATTAGAGATAATGTTCCAAATATACAGCAGGTGACCTGAAATACTTTGGACAGAAAAGGTCTAAAGCTTACTCTTTGAGGAAAACTCTATAAAGTAATAAACAGGAGGATATGAATCCTTTCAATTACCTTCCAAAAACAACAAATTGAAAAATACAAATAGAAATACAGGAATATAAGTTTGGTAAGGATTTACTTTTTAAATGTCACTTTCCAGAATGTGTGCTGTAAGATCATTATTCATCCAGGTCCCTTCTCTCTCTCCTTGTGCACACACACACACATATAGACACACTTATTGCCAAAACTGTGTGCTTGCCTTATGACAGCCTGTTCTCAGTGGAATTTGTTTGCATTTTGATGCATGTCAATCAGCCCTCATTTTCAAATGAATAAAGTGACAGCTTCTTCCCTTAGTGATAATAAAGGTTATAGATATTTACATTTCCAATATATTTCTTTAACTTGTAAGACTCCACCTTCATTTATTTATACTACTTCATATACAGTGTAATTTTCTATTTTCACTTCCTATATGTTTGTGCTACAGTTTTCATATACCATTTTTTATATATTAAAATCCCAAAATTATATTCTTACTGTTTTTATTTTAGGTAGTTATCCCTTAAATTGCTTTTAAATGCATTTTATATTTATCCTATTATTTTTTTACATTTTTGTTGCTTTCATTTATCTGTTCTATTGTTCCAAATTTATGTTTGATGTCATATCCCTTCCTTTCCATTTCTTATAGGGTAGTTAACCTGAAGATTTGTTCTCTAGTTTTTGTTTAATCTCCGGATGGAATGCTATGTTGTGATTGATTTCAATCACACTTTTTAAAATTTCAATGTGATATTTTTTCTTAACTACATTTAGAAACTACATAAGAAACTTATTAACTACATAAGAAAGTTCTTATTAACTACATAAGAAACTTCTTATTTCTTCTTTGTCCAATTTGTAGAAAGCAGTATCAATTTTTTTTGTATTCACATCAATATTTGATGTATTTTTTTGTGTGAATACAATTTCCATGTGACTCTTCTATCTTCCACTTTTCTAACAAAATTCCCTTTCTGTACTTTCATGTTGGCTTTTTCACCAAGTAGTTCTTACCAAGATAAGGGGCTAAATACTATGTCACTAGGTCAGAGCATCTCACTGATTCTGGATCCTGTCACCTTATGTCACAAATACAAAGGAAAAGTGTCTTTGGTGCAGAAAAAGAGGGAGGAATAAAACCAATAATTTATGTTAACCAACAGGCTAGAAGGAGAGGTTTGCAAAGTATAACTGAAGCTACAGGAGCAGGCAGGATGTGGCAGAGGCTTGTAGCAGCTGAGATCAGGGTCACTCCCTGCCCAGTAGAGGCCAACAGTGGCCTGTTGCCCAGCCAGACAGCCAGAGGCAGCTGCCTTCTGCAGCAGTTCCAATGAAAAAAGGGTAAACTTGTTATGGACCCTGTAGTTGCATTAAGGGCAAAACTTGCATTTTATGAGGCTTTAGATTATGTGGCATTTCTCCCTACTTGAGCCTAAGACTATTGCATATGGGTATTCAGGCCATGGGGAAGTTGAAAGGACCAAAGTGAATAGTCTAGGCAGAAATATCAGTGGAAGGCTGGGGAGTCTAAAAAGAAAAGATAAGGAAGCACAGACACTAGCCCCAAAGACTTACGTTCTCTTGGAACCCAGACTTGAAAACTTGGAGAGACTTCTTGGCCTCTTAAGAAAGAAGCAGCTTCCTGCAGTTAGTCTCCAAAGAGAAACTGAGGAGCTTTGCAGGTTAGCAGGAAGCCGAATCTGTCTTAGGGCTTGTTACTGTTGTCCTCTGGAGAGAGCGAGCAAAGGCCCCGGGCCTAGTATCTCACTGAGCTGTTGTTGGTGTGTGCCCAAGGCTCAGGAAAAGCTGTTTATTTGATCATCTGCTGTCACTTGCCACTGTCATCTCTGTGGCTGTCTGTTCCAGCATTCTGTGCTGTTCATCCCAACCTGGAGGACTTTCGTACCCATGATACAGTGATAAAAGGACATGTCTCTCTTCCTGTCGCATCAGATAAGCACTCCTATTTCTTGTGTGTACCCTCCTTGTTTAACAATCTCACCTTCTCACATTCTAAGGAAAAGAAAGAACTTTCCTAAGAAAATAATATGGAAATTAAATATCAGGAGTTAACAAAGCAAGCTGGTGCTAACGCTTGTTAGTCTCCCCAGAAATCTCCAGATGCCTGCAACAAAAGGCCATGCTGGCTGCTGCCCATCTCCTCCTTTTGTGCTGTTGGTATAAATACCCCTACACTCTGCCAAAGAGCAGGACGGTGGTCTTTCAGACACAAGCCTGCTACCCTCCTCCGTTTGTCAACATATTAAACTACTTTCCTTCTCCTCAAACTCTGTTTCCTCTTATTGGCTAAGGAAAACTAAAACCAGAATTTGGTAGCATCCATAGAGCCCTGCATCAAACCACATACTTTGCTTCCTCTCAAGATATCAGGAGCGGAGTTCAGACCGCAGCCCTGAACCTAGGATGCCATCCGGATGGTGGGATTCAATAAAAGAATTTTTTAAACCTTGTATGATGGTTCTAACATCACAGTGACCTGTCAACTCTGTGTTTTTATGTGTATGCTGAAAATATTATCTTCCTATAGTTGGTATATATATTAACCTTAATAATTTTGCTTTGGTTATAGTGAAATCTTTATGTCTAAGTTAGAAATTAATATTTTAATGTTTTTAAACATTAAAAAAACTGACTTGTGTTTGTCCTATTTAAGAGTGACTTCTTTCTCAAGGTTATTAAATATATTTGTTAAACACTTTTTGGGGTTCATTGAGATAATTCTGTTATGCCTACTCCTTTTCCTTAGTGGTAAAGTAGATGTCATTGCATATAATATGCGTCTTTTTTTGTTGTTGTTGTTAATGAGGTAACACTGGTTACAAAACTGTACATGATTCAGTGGAATAGGATCACACCTCCTCAAATTATATCACTATGCATACCCACCACTTGGGTACCCATATCTCTTTATTGCAAACTGTGTTTTTAAATGTTTAGGTATTATTAATTTTAAATTAATCCCAAATTGCTCATGGATATGACTGAAATTATATATCTTTGTTATTCTTTCTCTTGGTCTACCTATCTATATACAAAATTGACCTAAAACTCCTTCTCTTTGTCCAGTTTTGTTATAATGACTTATTTAATGGATGAAGTGAATGAATTGGGATAATTCAATTTAAACTAGTACTCTATGATTTTCCAATTAATATTGTCAGGGTGCAAAATAAATTACCCCTTACCACTCAGAGTTCTTCTTGGGTAATCAAAGCAGCTTTAGAGGGGCTGGAAAGGGAAAACAATTACATATATATGAAGAAATAACAGGGTTATAAATTATAAAGTATTGCTGAGCAAACCAACATTGTTTATTCTGTATTTTGGGACCTAGGGCATCATGAGCAGAGAAGGGAGGAAATGACTAGCAAGATGATGATCTGATCCTTACTCTGAGAGTAAAGACTAGATTCTCAGATAGAGAGAACATGTTTACTGACCAACCTAGAACTGTAGTCTTGGTAAGTGTAGTTCTATGAAACCTTCAACTATACTCTTCAAGGTCACAAAAGGGAAGACAAACACTGCTTCCTTGATTAAGAAAAGGACAGAAACTCAGGACATAATGATCTCTTCTTCATTTAGGGTGGGGTAAAGGACTTGGGCAAGAAAAGAAACTTCTAGTCTTCAGGGCCCTCATTGCTACAAGACAAGTCAATGTATATTCTTTAATGGTAATAAACCCCCTGAGGCTCAGGATGCCGTGATTGAGCTCAAGTTTCCATACCAAGGTGACGAGACACAAGAGACCTACTCTGCTCATATTGAGAAAAGTCTTATCAGATCCTTTTGGGAGGACTGATTCAATATCATTTTGATATTTGTCTACATTAATAGTTAAAACTAACTCATTCTCATAATATTTGTTTTATGAGTAAAAAATTTTGACAGAGGTGATCTTTTATTTATTTAGTCAAGAAATATTTATTGAATACCTACCATCTATTTAAAATTATTCTCTATATCCACTAAATATCAGTTCAGTAAGCAAGAAAACATCTTTGTTGTCATGGAATTAGTAAGATTTTCCATTGAGAATAATAATAAAATATTAAATGTTAAATATCAGGGAGTGATATTTATTTCTGAAATACTTTTAAAATGCTTGGCAATGAAATGCAGGATGACAAATAATCAAATAATGATGTCTTACATAGAACAACGGGAGTGAACATTGCACAAGGGTGATATTAGGAAGAAAAGTGGTAAAAATTAAAAATGATGGGTAACTACGTGTATTTTCAGTTTTGTTCTCATACCTTTTCTTCTCATACTGCCACTTTCTATGTAGACATCGTTTATGATTTAATTTCATATCATTGTGTATTTTTCATAAAAATATAACTAATATGCAGTTGGATAATATTTGTGCTAATTTCACTTGTTGTACATGTAACAGGGTGGTCCCCAGGGTAAGGGGAGGTTTCAGGTTCCCTGCCCCACCCAAGGGAGGGTGGAGCCTAGCAGGGAGGAGGATAGCTGGAAAGCAGACTAGAAGAAGGAAGGAAAAAGATGAAGAGTCAGATGGGCTGCCTCCTCCAGGAACAGGTCATACAGACATATGAAGAAGCTATACTTCTTGATCTTGGACTATTTGAATCAGATGTAGGTGAGAGATCCATGGGGAGGTTAACATTACAGCTTTTATATTGATTTTGATTTTTCTCCTTCTATTCCAGCTGTGCTGGGCCCCTTCTGCCCCTTTCCTATGTGTTTCCACTGGTAGGTGCTTTAGACCAATGTCAGGCTTTCCAGCCTCAGTGGCCCTGATTTGGGTCAAGTCTGATTGGCTGGGCATTTAGTCACAAGGGGATGGGTAACTTTGGATGATTGATTTAGAAACTTTATTCTTTCCCTTTTCTGTACGGACACTAATTATATTGATGTTCCTTTCCATTAAAGGTCTTACATACCAGTGTGTATTTTTCTTGCTGTGTCAGATGCCAGACCTATTTAGAGTGGAAAGGTTTGGAGTTCTGGGGTGGCACTCACCCTTCCCTATAACATACAGCTTATTTGCCATTTTCTCACATTAGTTGCTCACATTAGTGAATAAATTCTCCAATGGTTTTTTCATAGAGAATCTGAGGAGGTAAATTGTCTAATTCTTTTCACTTTGTTTAAAATGTATTTATTTTGCCCTCACACTGTGAGGAAACACTGGTTATAGAATTCTAGCTATAATATTGATTTTCTTACAAATTTAAAAATATTGTTGCATTTTATTATTATCATTAATAACAGTAGTACTTGTAGTAGTTGTTCTAGTAGAGCTGTTCATTTTGCTGATGAGATTGCAGGTACATCTGATTCTCTCCGATAAGATATATAATTTTTTTATTTTTTGTTTATTAAACTTTAACAATGCTATTGAATAGTAGTTGATGTCACTGCTGCTGTTTTGTTGTTGTCATTGTTGTTCTTTTATTAATAGCAGTATTAATTTTTCTTATTCAGTTGGTTAGATTCTCACTAGAAACTTTCAAGATGTGTGTGTTATTTTCGGAAATTTGCAGACTTTCAGACTTTGAAGACTATATTTTTTTATATACTCTGTCTATTAATTTCCTTCTGGAATTCCTCCTAAAAGTTGGAAGACATTGGATGTATATTTCCTTTCACTTAACAGTTATTTTAAACAGTATATCAAAATACCATTTTCAGCCATAATTAAGTATTATCATTTTTAAAATTGGAATCATTAAAATTTAATTTCCATATCTTATGAAATTTGCTGTATATAGTCTGTATTATACCTTAAAGTGTCTTGCTGAGAATTTTTAAAGTGTAGATCCTATATTCATTTTGTTTTCGGAGTTATCTTTATTATAAATTATTTCTTCTTATTTATCATGTTTATCTTTTGAGTTATAAGTGTTCCTTAACATTGTATATTATATATTATATATGTCAAATATATATGCCATACATATATTTACAAATATATATATGCACATATATAAACTGATTCAATCAATGCTTCATTCACTTATTTAAGAAGTACTTATTTAGTACATGTATTTTATTTATATCATTTTCAAAGCCAATTGTTTACTATCTGTATGTATACATTAAAATATAGCCATGTGTCTTTATATTGATTTGTATATATCTACTCAGTGTGTGTGTGTGTGATATTCATTCTTGTTTACTGTTGGCCTTTGCTAAGTGTGCTTGCACAGTTTGCATATAAATGTGAACTGGATAGTATTTGCTTCAGGAGCTAGATCTGTTATTTGTATGTGCAGAGAACTAGAACACTAAAAGACATCAGTCTTTCAGATAAAGTGTTTCTTTAACCAGTATTATGAATACTTCCCCCAGGCCCTCCAGAAACTATCTTATTAATGTCAAAGGAATATAAAAAACAAAATCTGAGTATGTGAATGATGTCCGTAGTGAACTCTACACCCTGATGTTTTTATGGACTCTAACACTATCTCCACACTAAATAGATCTCAAGTGCCAAGGATTAAAACTCCCAATTTGCTGTGAATATGACTCCCTGAATGGGAGGTGGGATTGCTGGAAACTAGGCATGTAAGCAGTCATGCTTGGCTTATAACTAAACACATGTGGACTTGTGCTTTCTTGCTTTTCTGGTTTTGATTTGTACACTGGTTTGGTGCAGAGGGTTTAGAGTAGACACATGTAGAGACATACAAGAGATATTTGGAAGAAACACATAGGTGAGAGAAATGGGCACACTTCCCATATCCTTGACAGAAAATGGCAGCCATTATTTTGATGTTGTATAATTTACATTTTCTCTTTCTTTCTGTCCAGCTCTCTGGGATCTGTGTACCCCTTCTTTTGATTGCCTAACAGAAGGTATCTTAGATATGTGGCAAAATTTCAGGTCTGAGTGGCCTCAGTTCAGATAAAGAATGTTTGATTTTTCATTAGTCCGTGAAGATATAAGTGACTTTCAGTATCTTTAGGAATATCCTTTCTTCTCTCTTTTTGAGCACTAATTCTATTAAAATTATTTCATGGTGGTGGACTATGGATTTTTTGGTTGTGCATGTGGTGTGGTAACAAGACCTGAAGGGGGGGACTCTATACTTCTAAACACAAATAATACTCTAAACCAATGTTACATTAATTGTACACATGTGCGTGTGCATACACTCATATCACTGAGTCTGCTTCCTTTGCCTTTGTATATGCATGAAAGAATCCCTTTTTAACAATTTGGGGATCCTGAGTGTCCCTTGGTTGTATGATAACATTAATACTGACAGTGTAGAGAGAAACGATTATCTATTATTTCTACCTGACTCAAGTGCAGGTACAAATTTGTATATGAAGATTCTTGCTCAGTGATTCCTGTCACTGATGACCTAGAGAGTTACCTCTTGGCACAGTCCTGCCTCTTTAACCACCACCTCCATGGATGTGTCACTGTTAGTGTTGCCCTCACCCTGTTTTCTACCTACATTTTGACTTGTGGTTTTCTTCATCAGTTGCAGGATGTGTTCTTGTCCGTTTTTATTTCTGTTAGAGAGTTCTTAATTTCAATTTCCAAATTTTGTTTGTATTTGTTTATTTAGTTAAATCACTCATTTCAAAAATTTTTGCTAGAAAAAGGGAGCTGCTTTATGGGTTTGGTTCTCAATATTTGCCTAAAATAGCTTCACTTGTCATATGGTCTTTGTGATACTGTAGGAATCACTGAGTGTACAATTATACAGGAATATTTGAATTACTTATTATTCAGTCATGGAATTAAAGTTTGTTCTTTATGAGTTAGAATGATAAATGTGTATTATTCTCTATAAATATTGACCTGATATGAAGGGATATTATGGGAAGGATGAAGAATTTATAGTTATATTAATTAATGTCATCATACTAAAAAATATCATTACTGAGCAATTCTTCAATGTGAACATAATTGCATTCAATTGAGTAAAAATCCACAGAGTGCCTACTCTTTGCTGGCTGAACATATTTTTACAAGGAGGATTTTATTTTCCCAAAAAATTTTTGTATAGTAAATTCTACAGTCAGTAAAATAATTTTACCACATGGATACTTTCTTAGAATTCTATATCACTATTGTTGTAACAGACAAGTGTGTATGTTCTTGATATCAGCGCAGGACATCACTACATAGCAGAAGTAGACAAACTTTCTTTACAGCACAGAAAATATTGTAGACTTGTTAGACGTCAGATCTCTGTTGCAATAACTTAATTCCATTGTTTTTCTCTGGAATAACCCATGGTTAATAGATAAGTGAGTTAACATGGTGTAGTTCAGTGAAATTTTATTTACAATAACAGATAGTGGGAAGGATTTGGCTGGCAGACTAAACTGCCAGCTAGATAATATAAAAAGCTTAAGGGATTCAAGCCACTATTTCTTAAACTGAGCTTTTCAAAAAAAAATATTTTCACTGCTTTTCCTCAACTTAGAACACTGCTTTAAATTCTTCAAGAGAAGATAAAATTGGCACAATAACTTTGATCTCCATAAGTTTAGCAAAAATATCTTCACACCCAAAAAAGGAATGTGAGTTAATAAATACAACTCCAGAGTAAAAAAAATATCAAAATAGTTTAAGTTAATATATATATTAATATTTTTTCTATTACTGCAAAGTTCAGAGAGATGTAAAAAGGAAACTCTAATTTCAAATTTCTGAACAAGTTGAAAAAAATGAGTCATAGCCATGTACTCTGCTATAAATATAAAAATAAAATCTGTGCTATGAAGTAATTTGTTATATAAAATTCCTGAATATTAACTGTTTAAACTAGAGCAAAGAAAATGTGTATTTGGTACTCATATAAAATATATTATACTTGGGTTTCTTCATAGATGCTTGGGACTAGACTCCTGATAAATACAATCTACACTGAAGCAAGAGATATGAGATTGAGCAAAAAGGCATTAATAGATTAGTCATTATTATAAAAACACTTTGTGAGTCTTAATACAAATATTAGTATATTCAACTACAGCATCTTCCATAAGTTAACATAGATTTAATTTATATTTTTAAGATAATTGTATTTCCCAGGTTTCACCTCCCCGAATAGTTGAATTATTCTTTGTATTTGATTCCTCTCAGTTGAATTATTCAACTTGCTTTCCTCCCTCTGATAGTATCCCAGGATGCTGCATATGTTATTCTTAATAGAAAAGGAATATGTGTACGTCCATTCCTTTATACTCTGTTTTACCTGCTATTTATTGTCAATTTAGTTTGTGTAATTGTATGTTCACTTTGTTGTCCTTATTGACCTCAGCCATTATTGTCTCTTACGTCAGTGATCACTCTTGCAGATACATGCCGGATTCCCACCCAACATCTATTCTTCAGCTTCATCTGACCTGATTTGTACTCTGGAAGTCAGAGTTCTGTGCACTACAACATGAGGACTTTCTTGCTAACTGGTTTTCAATGAAAAAAACGAGCAAGAGATTTAAGATTGGGTATACGATATATCTAAAGACCTTTTCCATGCTCTCTCTTTATTTTAGCATTGTGTTTTTTGCAGTACCTGTTACCCTCCAGGAGCACTTCACTTCCAATCACTTCTACTAGCTTCCAATTTTCAACTGCTATCCCATTTGTCCTTTTGCTTCTTCTATCCTTACAATACCAGAGACTTGCTATTTTAGCTGCCTCACCTTACAGATTTGTTCCCTTATGCTGCCTACCACATGTCATAAGTCTTTTCTCTCTAAAAATACTTTCATGTGTACTGTCAATTATCTTTCTTTTGAACCCTGTTGTAAGGACTTAATTTCCAAATTACTATCTTTATTTGAAATATTTTCTATAATTCTTAACCATCTCTGATACACAACTCTTTTTGGTAAAATAGGGTTAAAATTGTTACAATAAGTATTAACGCCTTAATTCAGTGATAGGAATAAATGATAAAGATGTAAACTTAGTTCTTGGCCTTTATGGAATGTGAAGTTTAAAAGATGATTATTATAATAATACTCTCTGACAACTTTGAAATCATATTTCTGCATCTTGAAATTCTACATTCTACATCTTGAAATTTTCTGCCCCATTTAAGAAAAAAATAGTTGTTATGACTATATTAATAATTTATCATAGAATGATGTTTGACTATTTCATAATAGATTACTATAGGTAAACCTAGAATTCCATAGTTGATATACTTTCTCCAACATGATGACCAATTATGATATCACTAAACAATACCATACTCTCTTCACAAATTTTAATATGTAATTTTTTTCAATATACAAACTTTTTTCAATATAAAAACTTTTTTCAATATATCAATGGTATTATTGAAACTTGGGGAACCTTTATTACTTTAGTCTGTAATGTTTGTTGCATATATTTTACATAAACATAAATAAAACTGTAGTACTACCCAATATTGCCTGGGAGTTCAAGGAGACATTCAGAACTCTTGATATAAAATGTAGAGTTCTTTATTAAAGTAAAAAACTGCTTTTATTGAAAATTTCAATTGCCATACATAAGTTTCTTAATAATTCCTCTAGTATGGAAGCATTTTCAGACCAATAGCTTATGTTGTATACAAAACTTTGTAGTAAAAATTTATTTGCTGAGTAATTTAAGTTCGTTCAAATCATAAAAACTGGATGTAACATGTATACAATCCTTGAAGTAGTTTTTTTTTCCCAATTCTTTCATCACTCTCCATTTTACCATGATATATGTATAGCTGTATCCCCTCCATTTTGAAAGAAAAAAAATCCCTAAAATAAAAATTAGGAATAAGGAGAATAAAAATCTAACCACAATTTGCATCCCTTTTCCCTACCGCTTTCCCCTACTTCATTAACATGCTCCAACAGGATTTCTGGAAATTTGGAAAAACAAAGTATTTTTTATCCCTAATCAAAATTCTCTGTGTCCTACTTTGAGGTTGATAGTGGTATTGGAAATAGACATCTGCTAATTACTGAGAAAACACCCTCTGAAGAAAGTCAAACACTTTGACTCAAGTCTGACACCTCTTTGGACTTGGAACTATGATGCCCCACTGTATTTCTTCCCTATTATATAATCACTGCACTCCCACCATTTGGAGAGCTGAATTTTTAGGGTCTAAACTGATTGATGAATTGATTTGTGACCATCTCATATAATAAATTCCTCCATGCAAAGAAATTCATGTAGCTCAGAGTTTGTCTTGGTGACCATTAGCAAAAGACCCTGCTTAGTCTTACACATGGGGGCAAAATATATATTCCAACCACTTTGGACAATGATATGTTAGAAGAGGTCTCAATTTGCTTGCAAGGTTTATCTCATTTATTTGTATACACATAGATCAGTTCTGAAACAGAGCAGCCCACACTAATTCCAACTTATATATAAAAAAAAACAAGTGCAAGATATAAGCCACTCTAATTTTGGGATTGTTTGTTACCCAGCATAGTCATGGCAATAGTTAAATTTTATAAGCCTATTGGCAGATAAGTAATCAAAAAAATCTTGATGAACATAACTGCTTCTAAGATGATAGATTTACAAATTGTTTTTAAAAATGCAAGTATTCATAAATTGGTCAATATCAGAAACCTTAATTTTGATATTTTTTTTGGACTACTGTGGAAAAGAGAAGATAAAGATAAAATTGGGATGCTTCTGCCTTTGGACAAAATGTTTGCTTGGTGTGATGAAACAAATCTCTGCTGCTTATATTGCAATTTTGAAGGGAATTCAAACAGTACTATTTGTCTCCAGGATTAGTTTAGTGAAATATCCCTTCCAGAATGTGTTTTGTTTTGCTTTATGGATTTCTGCAAAGCCCTCTGTCTCTCTAGAATGAAGGATTGAGACTGTGATGAAATTTAAGTACTAGCCAGTATGCTATACTCAGATTGTCCTTAAAGTGGCTAGGATCCTCTACTGGTTATTTCTTTGCTTTAGAAAAAATTCACAACAAAATCTGTTAGGGACAGATGAGCAAAGTAGGTCTGCAAAAGGAGGTGGTGGCAGCATCTGCTATGGGGCATTGGAACCAAATGTGAGGAGAGAGATTGTGGGGTGGGAAATGGCAGCAGCTTGGTAAGGGTGTTGGGGTCTGAGCAGGCTAAAATTATCTTCAATGTTTTAAATCATTACTCAAGGTTTTCTCTACATTTCAGCAGTTCTTGCAATACTTTGTAAAGGGGCAGGAACAAAATATTTTTTTTCTAATGCACTCATGTAACTATATAAAAAATATACCTTTTGTTTGTTATGTCTAACTGCTAGTTGTCATTTCAGTTGTTTTTCTTTAGTAAAATCCTCCAGAGTTGAGGAGTTTGCAGAATTGGTGAAAGCAACTTTGGGGGAATAATAGCAAATAAGCAAAATTTCTGAGGTATGACTGATTTATCCAAATAAAAGTAAAATAAATAAGTGGGACTATATCAAACTATAAAGCTTTTGCACAGTGAAATAAACTACCACCAAAATCAAAATATCATCCTACTGATTGGGAGAAAAATATTGTATGTCTTATATTACATAAGGAGTTAATATCCAAAATATATAAATAACTCATACAATTCAATAACCACATTAAACAACTCAATCAACAAATGAATAGATACCTGAATACACATTTCTCCAAAGAAAACACACAAATGTCCAATAGGCAGGTGAAAAATGTTTGGCAAGTTTTGATTTTAAAACAATGCAAATCATAGTATTGCTTCAAAAATTTATAAATTTTCCAATTTAAATTTAAAATGCTGGATTAATTGTAAAACCCTGGTCAGAGTAACAAGCCCTATTTATGATAGTATTTTGAAATATGCTTATTCTGAAGTCTGAAAAATTTTGCTTCTCAAGATATTTATTTTTATCACTTTTATTCAGTGATAAAGTATTCATGTATATTATTTGTATCACCTGTTCCTATCATTATATTACCCCATCAGTAAATTGCTTATGAAAACTTTCTGACATTGTAGTCTTTGCCACCAAATACTGTTTTTAACCTGATCAATTTTTCTTTGTAGATTATTATAGAATATGTAGGTCTGCTTCCATTTGATATACTTTCACATCTGTTTTATTTTGTTAGTCTGATCAAATTATCTATTTATTCATTCATTTCTTCATATTATTGGATACTTTCTAGATGTTAAGGATAAAGTGGTGGAAATAAGAGAAATTGTTTTTACCCATGTAGTATAATTGTTTGGGGAGAAAGTCACTTCCTTTCTTCATTCCTAGTGTTTACTTCTTTTATTCCCACATCTACCAAGAAATTATGATGATACATTCTCAAATTCTTTTTTAGAACTCAATAAAGTTTCGCAACTTCCACAGCCATCTCCTGATATTACTGAGCAAAAAGTCTAAACATTCACTGGGTCAGAACCTCTTTCACTGGCTCTGGGTCTTGTCACCCACCACCACAAATACAAGCAAAAGGGTCTTTGGTAAAGTTAAAAGGAGAAAAAAAATTAACCGATGAGGTAGAGGGAAAGGGAGAAGATCCACTTACAGCCATGCTAAGACTGGAGCCGCTGTTATTGGAGGCAGCAGGGTGCAGCAAGTTGGTCTGGTGTTGGGGCCTGTCTTACCAATTCCTGCTACCAACAGTGTGACAGGATATATGACTGAGGATTCACTGTTGAGGTTGGGAGTGCCTCTATCATTGTGGCGGAGGGGCTGGGTTCAGGCTTACCATCTGACCACGAGATTGCCTTCTGCAGCAGTTCCAAAGCAAAAAAAAAAAAAGTCCATGTGCCTTCATCCTTCATCTCTATTACAGGCTTCCAAGATGACCACTTGGCTACACACCCTTCCTAGCAACTCCTCCAGGATGTCAGGGGTGGAGTTCTTACCAAGGCACTACACAGTGAGATGTCCTCTAGCTTTGGCAGTACTGCATATTAGTGAACAAAATTCAGCCCCTCAACCTGACAGACTTGGTTTGTCCCCAGCCAGGAGGCTTTGATGCTCAGAGTGCCCTGGGGTGAGAGGTACAGCACATCTGAGGGCCTCCACATGCCCTATTATACTGGTATAAGCTAAATCATTGCAGGCCTGCCTTGATAATTACTTCAATAACCTCCTAAATGGTTTCCCAGATCCTGCTGCTTAGACATTCTCATGCTGTTTTTTGCACTAAAAGAAACTGGCTTTTATGCACTGAGCTGCCTGACGTGAAACTCATGAGGCAAAGAACTAAAGATGGCCACTTATTTTATTTGTAATAGTACTTGACTTTGTAGTAATATGGAATGTGCAGAGGAAAGAGAACTAACATGTAACTATAGATAATTAATTTTGGAGTAACAAGCATGTCCCATGCTACCAAAGAAGTGTCCTGGAATTATTGGAATACAATAAGAGGACATGATTAGTTTGTAGACCCATGGAAGGGTTAGCTAAGAGATTAATACTTAAGTAGCGAAGTGTTCACTGAATAGATGGTAGTGAGGGGGTTATATTTGGATGAAGAGATCTAAACAGAATGCAATCTATATGTGAAATGAACTTTAAAAAAATATATATTTAGGAAACAGAGAAATTCACCATGGGAAGCAGAGAGAAAAGGGTGTAAGGTAACATTTTACTACTATATTATTGTCCAAAGATGATAATAGAAATGCAAGACTTAGAGGCTATGGAATGGTTGATATAGTAGTCTTAGGATTTAGATATATGAGAAAACAACTGAATAAAATGTGTTTAAGAAGCAAAACCTTATATGTTCTCTACCACTCTGAGAAATAGGTGACACTCTTCTCTCGTTTCTGTGGAAAAGTGAAGAGGATTAAATAAATCTCTAGTCTTGGGACACCAGACACAGTTGAAAGTAAACCTCAATGAACCAGCTTCTAAAAGTACATCAACTTCCCATATTTGACACCAAGAAAGGAAACATTCTAGCTAATAATACTGTTCTAGGTAGGATAACTAAAGAAGTTCCCTGCCTAAAGTGGTACTTAGCTCAAACCCAGGGCAAAAATGGTTTCTTTGCTTCTTCTCTGGATCTGTTCCTGGAGTGAGGGTATAGAAAGAGAAGGAATATGATATAGACCAGGGTGCCTGTATTACCCTATCCTGTCAATTGTTAACGGTGTGTTTCCCCCAATAAAATTGTGAAAGAAGTTTACAGCATGACAGTTAAATACCAAGTAAAAAAAAAAGTACAGCTTGGTACAGTTCTAGCTGAGATTTCATTAAGAAAATTAAATTGATAGAATACTTGACATTTGTGAAAATATTAAGGGGAGATTTAACAAGTCAGCTAAGAGTATGGTATTGAGTTAGTAATAAGTGCATAGATGACTAAGAGGGACAAATTACAAGGCAATTACTAACACTAATGCAAACAAAAACAAGCCAGAAAACAAAAATAATCACAAGATACTTAACATTTTAGAAGATACTGTATACAATTGATCTGAGTATTAATTTAATAAAAAACTAAATAATGGTATAAATATACAATTGTGTGGGTAAAGGTGTTTGGATAGTGACTGTAAGCATTCTACTGGTGACAGTGAATAGATAATGCCTTCTGAACAGTCAGCATGTAAAAGCACACTCTTGTAATTTTTTTACCTTCTAAATAATATATTTATTACATCACACTCATATTTTAGAGAGATGAATAAAATTAAATAACAGCTAAATATGTTGGAAGTGATTCTTTTTAGGAAGTTGAATACAATGGGTGAAAGGTGGGGAGTGAACTTCTACAGATTGCTTAAATAATTTCAGTGTTGAGTTTATGTGTACACATATAATGAAAGATATAATTAAAATCTGTGTGGAAAATGCTCTCATCTATCCCCAAATCCATGTATTTGAAAACATTAATTCAACTTAAATCCCAAAGCCATTTGGATATGTTTTCTATTAATCTGTTTGTGACTTTGTATCATAAGTGATCTGAAAAAGTTGACAATAATTTATAAGCTTAGAGTTTTTCTGTAGTTTATTAACAAATGGTGTGTCAAGGAAAGATTGAGCAGAGATTAAACATAATTTAATTTTATTACTAGACATGTAAAAGTTACTTTTAATAATACCTGCTAAAAGAATTCTGAGCACACTATTATTTAAATGGAATATGACCAGAAAAAAGTGATGAGGAAAACAAATTAACAGTTATAAGCACCTTGGATAAGTTTATGACCAATTTTCCTCTTAAATAAATAGTGTATAGAATTTCAAAGTTATATAAATGACAGAATAAATATATTTCACCAAAATGTATAAAAACTACATGGTCTGTATAACATACTGAGTTTATATTCTATCATTCTAAAAATAAATATTTTTTACAAGCAAATAATATTGTCAAGGGTTTAGTTATCCTCTTTATATAGAAATGCAATGTAAAAACCACTTGTCCAACACAAATTCACCCAAATAGGAAAAAAAGTGTAAATATTAACAAATGTTTAGAAAATATTCAATTTTTAAATGAGTTTGCCAAAAAAAAAATTTAAACATTGCGATGTTGGCTAAAATAAGAATCTCAATGATAAACAAAGGGTTTGCTAGATAATCTAAGTGAGAACTCAACCAGGGAAGCAGTCCTACAGATTTTTGTTTGTGAGACTTCTTATTTCCAGACATCACAAATATGAGCTTAATTTATATAGATATTTATGTAAAAAATGTATTTTTCCTTGGTATTTTGAGGAACCCATTGGTCTTACTCTAGAGGCTCAGAGCTTTTGATTTCCTGTTACCTTGATTTAAGAAATAGTGATGCTATCTATGCCTAGAGAGAGTAAATGCTGGAGCAAATTTCTTCCCTGAGTCTAAAGAATACTATATGGAGATACAGATATTTGGCACCTGTTGTTAATATTTTTTAACCTGTTCTTTGGTCATTAATGTGGGTTGCTAATTTCTGAAGATACTAGGTGGAGACTCTTCTGATCTGAGTCTATGTAGATGACCTTGCTCTCTAGTCTGCTACATCAAACAGAAGGTCTCATAAAGTTTCACAATATGTTGACAAAGAGATTAACAAGATTTTGAGATTATGGTCTGCTGCATGTATCAACACACACATAATATACATACCTATTATATAAATATATATGCATAAATGTATGCATATTTATGCTCATGATTAAGGAGTATTGAGAATTTTATTCATGATGTTATGTAGCATATTACCTATATCTATTAAAATTATACAATATATTTTTTTTAAATCACTAAGTTGTATTCTTCTTTGCCAATATTTTGTGTTAAAATATGCCAGGAGGGCCTCCATGGTGGCGTAGTGGGTTAAGCAACGCACTAGGAAGCAAACTGCAGCCACTGCATCACAAGATCTATTCCTGCTGCCAGCCAGGGAGGGGACCCACATGGCGTAGCAGACCTCTCCTGCCTTGCCCGCTGCTTCCCTCAGCAGTGCGTTCCAGTCAGTCTCCCTGTTCTGCTCCCTGCTCTGTCTCTGGTGAATCCTCTCACCGCCCTGGACTCTGGCCTGTACCCAAGCTCTTGTATGTATAAATCAATGAATCTTTTAAAAAAATATGCCAGGATAAACACTAAAATCTTAATGATAATGTGAATAAAGATATTATAAAACTATTTTTATTAGTGTCTCTTCATATTATAAATATTTTAAACCTATATCCCCTTTCCAGAAACAGATTTTAAACCTGTTTTCTCTTCCCAGAAACAGGATTTTCTAGGTCATTATACTTTGAATAGATCTAAATTTAATTGTGAGCAAAATAATTTTTTAAAGTATAGCAGTTTAAACAAAATAGGACTTCTTTCCTCTCTTTTGTATAAATCCATTCATTGACTCTTCAATTGTATAAAATCTAGGCTGCCACACATTTTGTGCTACATTATTCTTAATGTTTGCCATTCATCTTTTTGTATTTAAGATTTATTTATTTATGCATACAAGAACTGGGGTATAGGCCAGAGGTGTTGGTGGGGGGGTGAGAGGATTCACCAAAGACAGAATGGGGAACAGATCAGGCAGACTGACTGAAATACGCTGCTGAGGGGAGCAGCAGGTGAGACATAAGTCTGCTACACCATATGGGTCAGCTCCCTGGCCTGGATCAAACTCACACCACAGTGTGATAGTTAGATAGCACTGAGACTTTAACCCCTGTCCCACCAGGGAGGCCCATTTGCCCTTCATCTTAAGGTTCAAGATAGAGTTTCATTCACCTCATCTTTTTAAACATCAGGAGAAGGGCAGGATAAGGAAAGGACAAAGGTTTTCAAAGCTCTTCTTAAGGAGGATTGTCTCATGGTTTCCTCAATCTCATGGTCTTTGCTAACTAAAAGGAAGACTGGGAAATTTGGTATTCTCCAACATTATCAACTAACTAAAATACTATTACTAATCAAAAAGTGGCAAGGAAATTTTGAAGCATATTAATCTTTTGAATTAACTGTCCTCTCTGTGAAGAGAAGAATCGATCAAATTTCTGTTGCTAATCTCATAAACTTACATTTACTTCAGCAATTTTTTAAGTCTCTATGGAAGATTGAAGTTTATATAAATTTGAGAATAAAATATTGTCAAGTTTAAGCAAGATTAATGCTAAAATACTCATTATTTATAAATATTGACGTCACAGGGCAAACCCAAAGAAAAAGGATGACCCAATTGTAAGTCCTCACCTATATATACATTTAAAATACAGAACATGATCCAAAAGCAGATACACGGAGAGAAACAAGGAAAAAGGAATGTGAAAGGATTTATTTATGTATGGAATGAGAAAAGGGAGAACAATGAAAGAGAAGGAAAAGAAAATTTATTGGCTACTCTGTGGCTAAATGCCATCTGTCCTAACCATAGGTAGCATCAGCTGAGCACAGACCAGGGTGCAGTCAAAAAATCAGCCAGAAAGGAGGGGCCCTCCTGTGCTCAGTCTTTTTAAGGTCCTTGTGACAGTTCTATACTACCCCTAGTTCCAGTAGTATCTTTTTAAAAAGTCAGGAGTAGAGTCTAGAAAACTCCTTCTTTTACCACCAAGGTAGCTATGAGCATCACCCACCCACTTCCTCAGATTGTTCATTATTCCTCTTATACTGATGCTTGAAATTATACTCAGTATCAAGAAAGGAAGACAAGAAATTTAGGTTTAATCATTTATAAAGATTCTTGAATTAAATTGTGATTTGAGTTTTTTTGTTTCTATACATATTTTTTTTCTTATTCTCAGCATACTAATATGGTAAGCTTATTGGTCCATTTGCTAGGTAACCTTATGGTATAATTTCCTGGATAATTAATAACTGTCAGGTATACCAAACAAAATTTTTCTCACTTTATTATTTTCTCTAATCTTATTTCCAGTACAAATATATCACAACATGAATGCCTGGCTATGTGATTCTATATGTAGTTATTCTGTCCTAGTGCTAAGGAAATCATTTCACACTCCTCTGTGTTCTTCTACTCTACAAATAATCAAACAAGCATCAGACATATCAGCGAGAGAATGTCATATGGAAGTTTAATCACAAAAACTTCTATATACATGACAGAGAAGCAGCATGACTGAGTAACTCACCTACTTGGCATTAGACACCATCTAAGTAGCTTAGTTAAGGCTAGGGAGGTTAGGATAAGAAAAGAAATCAGTTAGGGCGTTTAGCAGGAAAAAGAAGGTAAATAGATTTTAAGTTCTGCTTTCTCCATTAAAAAGAGATAAAGAGATTAGATCTCCCTTAAAGAGACCCTTATAGAGAGAAGTTTTCAGATAAATATCAAAGTAACTTCCACCCAATCTTCACAGCCTGTTCCCATGAAATAAACCTTTTGCCAAAAAGAAATTTTGCAGTGACCTATTTTTGTTCCCCTTACACAACCAGCTTAGACAAATGATTATGTAACTGCTGAACCATACAACTCATATCCTGGTCTTGATATCTGTGATGAACACCTCAGAAATTCACAGAATTGATTTTCTAATCCACCTAAATTTAAGAAATATTGTTAGTTGGTAAGAGGGATTTCTGGCGGGAACCCCAAGTTTTCACACTCTAAACAGGTACTGCCATCTACCAGCTTGAGACAAAGCAAACTTAGGATTCATGTGCATAGAGAAGAGAAAGAAGAATGATAGTTATCTAAGAAAACAGCCAGTTATCCATCCCTTGAGGACATGTCCAGCCAAACAGTGTTGGTGCAAAACGGGTCCCAAAACTAAAGTACAAACTAAGGTAATGACTGCTATTCTCAACCTCCCTATAGGTTCCTTACCCACCTCTTCCAAGTGTCTCTTTATGTTTGCCCTCTGCATGTCCCCATCCATATTCTCCAAGTTCCTTATGCAAGTCCAAAGCTGAGAAGCAAGGATGCCTCCTTTATATGTCTCTTTGCTCCACATATCTCCCCTCCTGTATGATTTTCTTTCAAGTCTTCTTTAAGTCTTTATTTCACAGCTCAGTTCTACCCTTCATTAGTTGGGAAAGGGAACATGGATACTTCCCTTTTTATGGAGATTATAACAGTATCATTGAGCAGTCAACTACATGAAAAATGAGTCAGAATTTTTTTTTTTTTATTGAGGTAACTTTGGTGTACAGCTTCAATTATATTTTAAACATTTCAGAACTGGTGTTTTCAAGATTCAAGATAACTACACATCTGACTCTTATAAACACATATAAAGGTTTGCATATTTTTCATGTTGCCCATCACAACTGTTTTGTAACTACATTTTTCTCAAATATGGATCATTGAAAGTTCTATATATATTAAACCCTTCCTATCACTTCCCTTAATTTAGTTTCTGCTATTGTTTCTTATTTCACTGCCCTCAGAAACTAGTCTAGTGGCCGATTATAGAGTTGTCTGATGTTTAAATTGTGCACAGAAATTTTAGAAGAATGATATTAAAAAAAATAATATCCCAAACCCATTTATTTTAATGTATTGAAAAATTTATCATTAAACTGAAGGACCTTTAAATAACTTTAAATATTTCTTGACAGCTCTCTCCTACTTTGTTCTAATGAGGTAAAAAGAAGTCAAGTAAAAAGTTAACACAAAATTCTGACAAAGGGTAGGCAGGGGAAAAATGGTACTTATCAATTTCAGATCTCAGAATATCATATAAACACAAAATTAGACAGGTTCTGAGTAAATTTCAGTGTAGTTTACATTAAATATTTCCTCTGAGACAAATGCCCATATATTAGGTGCTAAATTTGTTTTAAAAACATTTTGAGTACTTTCAGCTGTTCAAAACACCTAGAACTAAATATGCAAGCAATTTAGTCATCTTCACATTACATGTGGTTTATTTTCCTTCAAATCAGTATGTATTTCCTGTTGTACAAATGAAAATTATTAGACTTATCATTCGCCTATCACAAACTAAATTTGCATAAGATGGTGAAATTACTACAACTTTATTTCACCAAAGACATAAGAATTCTTTTCAATCCTTTGGTAAATTTAATATTACTTGAAAAATCTGTGCACCATAACATTTTACACAGTCCCTATAAGTCACTTATATATATTTTCTATAGTACTTCCACTCAGTATGCAGAACAATCATCTATTTTAAATTAAATTAATACTTTCACTAAGTATTATTCATTCAAGTTTTAAGTTACAAACCAGATGATATAAGAAAAACTATGCATTTTAAAAATATATGGAGAAACTACTGTAAGTTATAAATCAAGTGCTATTAACTAAGCTGCTTATCATTGTACTATAATCCTTTTTTATAAAAACAGTTCTGGTTCTGGATACAACTTCAAAATTGCATGTCCTATATAGTATTTTAGAGTTTTCTTTCTAGGTATCACCACCTACTGCTTAACAGAAATTATACTGTTATCTTTTGTGTTTTGTGAAATGATGATAATATAATGTTTTCATTTGAAATCCAGTAGTATATATCTTCTAGAAGTCTCAGACATGCAAAGGCTATAATAAACTTATTGGTTAAAACCTTTTTAATATGTTCACATGATTGCCTTACAACAAAATTCTTTAGGAAATTCATAGATGTGATTAATTCTCACCATAGCTAAATTTGCTCTAGTAACTTTATTATTAGTGTGATGGGATTGGGGAAGCACCTATAAACCCAGAGAGGGCCATGTGTGGTTCCTGTTAGAGACTGTTAATCATTTGTTTCAGTAGTTCTGCAGGCTGGCAAGGAACCAAAACCTGCTACTCAAGATAAACAGGAACTGGACCCGGTCTATTTGATAAGAAGTATTGTTAGTTATAAGACCTTACCCACAGGAGAAGAATATGGAAAATTTGTAGCAAGGCATTTTGAGCACCCCCATACACCCAAACCATTAAAAGCAGCAAATATTTTGGGTTTCAATTTTAGAACTTATACACTAGATGTCACTAGTGACACTGACTGATTCAGAGAAAAGAAGACCGGACTATATCTAAGAAGACCCGTTAGTTAGTCCCCATTCAGATATATATTAAATAAATAACTAACTTCAGAAAAGTAATCGAACTGTAAGTTGTTTTCCTCAAGGATATAACTGGTGTGGGGGGGTGAGGGACAAACGATTCTCCAGAGACAGAGTGGGGAGCAGAACAGGCAGATCTACTGACATGCACTGCTGAGGGGAGCAGCATTAGGTAAGACAGGAGAGGTCTGCCATGCCATGTAGGTCACTTCCCTGGCTGGGGATCAAACTCATGTAGCAGTGGTTGGGGATAGCATGATAATCCTGTGTCTCTAAACCCTGTGCCACCAGGGAGGGCCCTGGAAAAATAATTATTTACTTATGCCTTTAAAAAAAATTTTAAATTAAACTTTTTAATTTATTATCATAGTCATTGTCACATGCACTTTTAAGGAATGATAGAGATATCTCATGTACATCTTACTCAATTTTCTCCAGTGGTAAGGTCTTGCAGTATAATGTAAAATTTGGTCCAGTGTCACACCAGGATATTGTCATGGACACAGTGAAGATTCATAGTATTTTCATCATCACAAGGATCCTCCTATTGTCTTATTTATAGCTATATCATCTTTGTTGTACATGTCCTCATCCCAATCCTTCATTACAGCAATATTTTATATTAAATCAAATTGTATGTAAACTTTTGTATTAGCATTTTGTTTACAAAGCACAGTTTCCTAGAAATTCAACCAAAATGTTCTATGTATCAATGGTCCCTTCCTTTATATTGCAGAGTAGACTTTCATAGGCTACTCTGTGGATATACAATGCTTTTTTAAACATTTGCACATTTGATGGACATCTGGGTTGTTTCCAGTTTCTGACTATTATAAATAAAGCTGTTATGAACATTTATGTATAGGTTTGTGTGAACATAGAGTTCTTGTTTCTCTTAAATATAAGCCCAACAAAGTAATTGCTGGGCCATATGGTAGTTTACAGCAAACTGGCTTACACAGTGACTGGACCATTTTACATACCCGGCGGCAATGTATGAACAATTCAATGTTACCACGTCATCACCAGCGTTTGATGATGTTACTATTGTTTATTTTAACCATTCCAATGTAGTTATACTGACTGTGGTTTAATTAGCATTTATCTGATAGCTAGGATATTGATTACTGATGTGTTTCAATGACTTCATGTGTCTATTTGCCACCTGCATGTTCTCTCTGGTTAAATGTAAGTCTGTACCATTTACCCAATTTTAAACTGGATTGATTTAGGTTAGAGGCTTGTTTTTGGTTTGTTTTGACTATCTTTACTTTTGAATTTTGAGTTTTCATTATGTAGCTGAGACATGAGTCCTTTGAAGATATGCAATTTGAAATTATTATCTCTATCTGCAGCTTGCCACTTCATCTATTAACAGGATTTTTTTGAAGAATAAAAGTTTTTAATTTTTATAAGATCCGACTTATCCACTTAATAGTCTCAGGGTCATTATTTTGATGTTACATCTAGAAACTTGTTACCTAACCCTACATTAAAAATATTTATCATGTGCCTCCCTGATGGTGCAGTGGGTTAAGCAACACACTATGAAGCAAATTGCAGTCACTACAGCACAAGTTAGATCCCTGCCGGTGGCCAGGGAGGGGACCCACATGGGGTAGTAGACCTCTCCTGCCTCGCCCACTGCTGCCCTAGGCAATGTGTTTCAGTCAGTCTGCCTGTTCTGCTCCCCACTCTGTCTCTGGTGAATCTTCTCACTGCCCACACCTCTGGCCTGTACCCTAGCTCCTGTAGGCATAAATAAATAAATAAATAAATAAATTATCATATGTTGATTTTTAAAAGATTTATAATTTTATCTTATATATATATAAATCTAAGAATATATTTTTATATGAGGTTTTTGAATTAGTTTGAGGTTCATATATTTACCTTTGGATGTCCAACCTATTCTAGCACAATTAGTTAAAAAATTATTTTTTCAATTGATTTGCTTTTAAATATTTGTTGAATAAGTGAGAATATTTATGTAGATATTTTGGTTCTCTATTCTGTCCCTTTAATTAATATGTCAATCTCTCTGCTTGATCATTGTGGTTATATAGTAATAGGTAGGGGGATTTGTCCCACACTATTTTTTTCTTTCATGATTATTTTAGCTATTGTATGGCCTTTGAGCTTCTATAGGGGTATTAGAATAAACTTAAATATGTCTACAACAAATCTCACAAAATTCTTAGTAAATATTTCATTAATTATATTAGCATCTTTAAGTAAACATGATTTTATTTCTTTCTAATATGCATATATTTTGTTTGTTCTCCCTTTTTTTGGTATAGAAATTCCAGAATTATTTTAAATAAAAATGGTAAGAGCTGACATCCTCTCTTGTTTCTGATCATGAAAGGAAAATATTGAGTCTTTCATTATTAAATATAATGTTAGCTGTTGGTGTTTTATGAATACTCTTTATAAGCTGAAGAAGTTCCTTTATATTCCTATTTGGTGAGAGGTTTTATCATGATTGGGTGTTGGATCTGTATGGATCCAGCATGGATGTTTTTCTGTTTCATGTAAAATAAATGTTCTTATCTTCATTATCCTAATGTTATGATGGAATATACTGGTTAAATTTCAAATGCTGAACCAACTTTGCATATGCGAAAAAAAAATACCTCTTGTCCAATAGTGTAGAATTCTTAATCACTGTAGAATTTTTCTATAGTTGGCTGGATTTGAATTGAATATTTCTTTAAGGATTTTGTGGTCTACATTTATGAAAAAATGAGACTTTTGATCTTTAGTCTCGCTTTTTTTCTTTTATTTTTATTATACTCTCTCTGATTTGTTATCAGGTATTATACTCTATGTGAGACTAACTTGTCTTATGAAGTAAATTTTAATGTATTCCCTTGTCATCTATTTTCTATGTAAATTTGGTGCCAATTCTTAAATGTTTAGTAAAATCAACAATGTAGGCTGTTGGAGCTCGAGATTTTTTACTAGAGAATATTTTAATTAGAAACTTAAAATTTTTAAATAATTATGAAAGTTTTCAATTTCGTCTTGAGTTTCAGTATTTTGATGCTCTGAGTAATCAATTCATTTCTAAGTTGTTAAATCTGTTATTATTATGTATAGAATTTCCTTATTAATATTTGAATAAAAGCAGGATCTGCAGTGATAGCCCTTATATCCTTTCTCATATTGGTAATTGGGCCTTTTTCCATTGTTAGTCTTTCCTAGGATTTTATCATGACCATCATTGACATTTTATCACTTCAAGTGAAGTATGTAAACCTTAGTTCTATTTAAGATACTTTTCCACCATAATTTAAATTTAGTTGTATATTATTTTCTCTGTAAATATTGAATACCAGCACATAATTTTTGCTTCAATCATCTATATATGATTTTTTAAAGACATAGAGAAAAAAATACCTTCCTTTGTCTTTTGTTTTCAGATGTTTAAGTATCATGAGTTAAGGATTAGATTTGTTTAGGTTTATTTTACACTGGATTTACTTGGCTCCTTAGATCTTTAAACTATCACCAAATCATTTTTAGTGACTTTTTAAGGAAGTTTTTAGCTCCATGTTCATTCTCCTTTTTCCTTGAATTCTAGTATTACAAAAGCTTGATATTTTGTTTTGTTTCATATAACCTTAAGGCTAGGAACAGTATTTTTAATCAATCTAGGTTATGCATTTCAGTTGTGTAAATTCTATTGATCTCAAATTTATTGATATTATATGTTGTCACCTCAACTCATTAAACTAGCTTATAATTTTGGTAATTGAGTTTTTCATCTCTTTAACTTCAGTGTGGCTTTTTTAATATAACATTTATTTGCTTACATTTCTATTTTTAAGTTGTTTCAGAAGAATTTTTAATTGCTTGTTGAAATATTTGTATGATGGCTGCTTTAAAATCTTTGTCAGGTAACTCCAACATCTGATTTCCCTGAAATAAGTTGATGGTATTTTTAAACCCAAGATATGATTCTTCAGGTCTCTGGCATAATGAGTGATTTTTTACTATGTCCTAGATATTTGAAATCTTTATTATATTTAAATCTAGCTTTTTAGTAGGCAGCAACCATGATGAGATTTAATGATATAGATTCTGGTCAAATTTGTGGACTGTAATTCCAGTGACAATTTTGTTTTCTGAAGTTTCCCAAGGCTTTAATGATCTGCTTTGTTCTTCTGGCTGTGCTTTAATTCTGGCTGGTTGCTGACTCCCTGCTGATTTTGTCAGTAGAAGTGTAAGTGCTTCCAGGACCCTTAAGTTTCTTAGATGAGGGATACTGGACCTCTAGCATTAGGAGTACTTCTCCTAGTCCTTATATTTCTGGTAACCTAAGAGGGAAGAGTACCTACACAAACTGCCTTCTCCCACTGGTAAAGGACTATGAAATTCTAGGCCTGGATCTCATTCTCTCATTACTTTAAAGTGTCAGGAACTTAGTTCTCCTCCATTGAGAAGAAAATAGAGTGACACAGGGTCTGTTGGCATTTCACTTCTGCAAGTGGATGTGCCCACCTTCTGCCAGTGATGCAGGACATATGTTGCATGGATCTTCAAGGCACATTGCACCACAGCTGATAGGAGCCCTAAGTGAGACCTATTAATTCGTTCAGATTCTGTTGTTACACATGCTACTGTTGTTATAGATAATTACTATGACAGAAATGTGATGTCAGTGATAGCAGACATACCTTTTTGCAGCTGCCCCTAGGTATGGGTGTTCACTTATGTTTCCATTGGTCTTCCTATCTTCTGCTTTCTTGATTAAAGATACCAGAATTTTCTTCAGTTTTGTTTGTTCAATTTGTGTGTATGTGTGTTGTTTCATTTTCTGTTTTCTTATTCTTTGTTGTTGTGTTTTTGTGTGTGTGTTCCATGCCTTTTGGCAATTTTGGGTGAGAATTCTTTCTAGCACCCATTCAGGATATATATGGGACATAACAAAGAAAAGTCAGAGAATTACAAATTTTAATGTCCCTGTCAGCTCTGTCAGCTCTTTCTACCCTAAAGAGTTGTTTTAAGATTGCTGGTTTATTTTCAGGTTATTCATTCATATTTAGAGGATACAAATAGAGAAAAGAATCTAAGCCATCCTTAGTATTTTCTATACAAAAATGACATTTTTGGTGCATTTCAGCTTTTATTTTATACTCCTTGCTTGTAGAAGGTAATTTAACCTTGAGGATATGATCTGTCACATTTCATCTTCTATTTAAGATAAATCTTATTTCCCTATTGATTTCATATTTATAAAATTTCCTTGATTATATTTCCTATATGGTATTTCATTTGAAAATTCTGGACAAAATGGTTTCTATATCCTAATATGATTATTTGCCAATTTTATTCTAATTATAGTTATATTATAAACTAAGTATTTTTCATTCAATTGGGAATTCTGTTTAAAAAAACTATATATATATATATATTCACTGAGATTTATAACTGAAATATCAAGAACTGATTCAAGTAACATTTTAATGCTTTCAGGTATTATTATTTACATTTTACATTTAACTAATAATCTTCACTACTGATGAGACATTTCCCATCATTTCAAAATTTCCATCTTGGTATTGTTGTTGAACAAATCTTACTATAATAATTAATATAAATGCTAGAGAAAGAAAGAGTCCAAAATTTAATGTCTTTGAAAAGAGAGAGGACTTCTCTTTCATCTAACAATCCACTCTACTGTGACCCTACAGCCTATGACATTGTTCTCAGCTATTTGGAAAATGCTAGATTGCTGTCACATTCATGTTCCAGGCTATGAGCAGTGGGAAAGAGAGGCTGAAAGGTCAGGACAAGAAATTTTCTGTAATGCTGATCAGTTTGGAAAGTTATCATTTCTTTCATATGTATGTTAGGGATAAGTTAGCCATCACTAGCCACAAGGCAGCCTAGGGACTATTGTGTCTAATAGGATATTCATATGATAAAAAATAAAAGAAAGAAAAACAAATCAGAAAACGTATTTGGGGACAACCAGCAACTTTACAGAATTTCTCAATATTTTACTTTAGGTTTATCTTCAACACACTGAAAACTTAAGTATCTCATTTTAATAAATAGTAAGAGAAACAAGGAGACATTAGAGAAAATTTTGTTTTACTATTAATGCAAATACTAAAACCTAGTTTTGCCATATTTCATTCTAATTGCTGAGTTCTAGGTTTAGGGTATCCTTTAAACAGTTTTTTATGAATGGTAAATAAATACGTAAATAATATAACAGTTATTCTTTGTATTGTCTTCAGATTCTTAAAGGTTTAGGAACCTCTGTAAAACATAAATACCCTTTATTAAGACTTATAGAGGTCTGTTTGACTTTCAATGAGTTTCTATAAATTTTCATTTTCTTTTAAATGAGTTTTGGTGATTCTAATTGCACAGCTATGTCAAATCAGACAGCTAGTAAAAGTATAATAAGAGGGCTTCAACCTCGAGAGAGTCCACCAGACCTTTATAAACATGTGCAGAAGCATTTGGCTATTCTATAGGCCACCAACCAAATGCTTACTTTGCTGCAATTGGAAACCAATTTGGAAGCTCACATACAAATATGAAAGCCAAATTTTCTGCTGAAACAAATGTTTTCAGCTGAAACAAATGCTGGGGTTGTTCACATGTGTCCAAAGCAAATATTTTCTTGTAAAAATAAAAATGTTTCCAAGTTACCCATATTCTATATAATTTATTAACTAAATAAAACTTAATATCAAATAAGATATGATATTCACCTATTTTTATTCTTCTTCATTTAAAAAAATATGAGAAAGTACCTATTGATCATAAAACGATATATTTTATTCTGGAGACAGTATTTGAGGAATAAGTATTCACACCTACTAAAATCTCTGGACTATTTAACCTCTGATTTTTTCTGTTTTCATCTCAACCTAAATTTCTTCAATAAAACCTTCCCTATCTAAGATAAATCTCACAGATATTCTACATGTATTCTTGTGATTTCATAAGATATATTCCATTATATAATAGATATTAAATTATACTAAATATATTAATATATACTAATATATTGTGTATAAATGATAAATACATACCCTACACTGTAAATGAAATAAAGATAGCAACTGTACATGGTTTATAAGACAGACAATATTTTTTGGCTATATAAATAAAGCCATAGTATCTAACTCACTGGTTTGATTTGAGAATTAGATAAAATACAGTATGTAAAATACTTAGTGGCCAGCACATGAGAAGCAATTAGTTTTTCCCTCCAATAAAATGCAAGATTTATTCAGAATTTTTTCACACTTAATACACTCATGAAACTTAGAAGAGTATATAGGACATAACACATTTTCTATAAATAAATAATGAGCAAATGAAAAAAATCCAAAGGATGCAAATGTCTTTAGACAAAAATATCTCAAATTTATTAGTTGGTCTGAGAGAATGATAAAATAAATTATGTCTATCTATATTCATCTATATTTACACCTATAGCTAATCCTAATTTACTTTTTTCATTTATCTTTGAAATAATAACTTCAGAGAGTGTGAAAACAAATGCAGGAAGGTGAAGCTTGATGCTGTTTGGGCTAGAAATATCAGATTGGAAGCATTCTGCATACATCTAAAATTTTTGGGGACATCTGCTGAGGATCAGTCTTAAATCTATTGTATTGTTTCCAGAAGGCTTAACTAAGATTGCTTCACTTTGTGAAATGTCTAGAATGAAAATAATGTGACTGAAATCAATTATGAAAATCTCTAAGCCCAATAAAGATAATTAGAATATACAAGTCATTGGTTGATGTCACTCATTAGTACACAAAAAAAATGCTTAAAATAGCTTTTGGTATAGGATAGAATATGATAATTATACACAAAATTAATTATAGCAGTGAGTGTAACCATTAAAAAGACCATAAGGCATAATGAAAGAAAAAGAATAAGGAAGGAAACATGGAGAGAGAGAGAACAAGAGAAAAGTCCTATCATTTAAAATATTGCAAAAAGGCTATTGTTCCAATGCATTATGAAAATGCACAGGACACGGGGCATAAGGTTCATTCATAGCATTCCTTCTGCTTCTAAGAGATGGTGGAGCATTTTCTTTCTATGTTATTGGTGAGGTGGTGATGATCTGGAAGCAGAAGCATAGTATGTGTATGTATGTGAAGTTAAGCTCTAATTTTCTTTACCACAGTAACAGTTATTGAGGTTGTTTTAGATAACAGCTTTCAAAACTGAAACAGGAAGGAAGGTGTACATTCTCCTGATTACTGCTGATAATGCCACTCAGAGTGAATTTGGATATGCCTCCCTGCACAAACAGGTTGATGAATATGTATTTGTCTTAGTCCATTAAGTCAGTTTCAAAAATGTTTGAGAAATTTGGTTTTCTTTCCAAATGTGATTTTATGTTTAGTCAAATTTTTAAGTTAGTTTGACTTAACATATCTCAATTTAGATATCAAGAAATGTAGAGTATTTTGTTTTACTTTTTGTTTCTAGCTGACATATTTAATTTATTTCTCTCCTATTTCCCATAATGGGTATGCCTGCAAGCTTTATGTTAATAGTAACAGTATTTCAAAACAGACTTTTTGATAATTGCTGATTAGAGAACTATTGAAACAGGAAATATATATTTGCATATATATGTATATGTATGTATATATATATGAATACATAACATGTTTCTATACTCTTTAACATGATCTTTTATAAATGACAATTTTTATCTATATCCTGATTATCCAATATTAAAACTTAAGTGGATTTGTCAATGCCATCTATGCTAAGGGAACATTCTCAAAAATTCATATTTCAAATTTTAGTGATAAAGATAATCAAATTTTAAAATATAGTTTAAGGGACCTACCTAGTGGCCTAGGGTTTAGGCCACAATGACCTGAATTTGGTCCCTAGCCAAGGAGCTAACCCATATATGGTGCAGAAGACCACTCCTGTCTCACCCACTGTTCCCCTAAGCAATGTGTTTCAGTTATTCTGCCTATTCTGTTTCTGTCTCTGGTGAAGCTTTTCACCTGCCCTCCCTGCCCCCTGCACCTCTGGCCTATACCCCAGTACTTCAACACAAAAATAAATAAAATCTTTAAATATATATACACACACACACACACATATATACACACATATATATATGCACACATATATATACATATATATAGTTAAAATTTAGACAGTTTTTTTTACTTTGATTCATTAAAGAAAGAATATAAGAAGGCATATAACATGGAACAGAAGTAAAATATATCAATTTCAGGAAGGAAGATAAATGCTGAAAATAATGTGAAATAATGGGTAACTATATAAAATCCTTATTGTAAATTCTTAGTTGGTGGACAACTGTGGGGCACACATATGCTCTGAGAGGCCTTAAAAGCAGAAGAAAAGATTCAGAGTACAGTTATACATTGTCCAAAGAGGCCTCCAGGTCTTCATTATTAATTTAGGAGACATTTATTCAGGAAAAAAATCATTTTTTAAAAACTAAGTGTAAGAGAAATTTCTTTCATAAGTCCTGATGAAAGAATACCTTATGATTTGTTGAATGTTGCATTTAAGAATATCTCAACTATGAATGTCATGAATATTTTATGATAGCTTCCTCTTATCATGTATCAGCAAAGTCCAATGTCACAGTTTTAGTTTCCAAGTCAAAAAAAAAAAATGCAAGGCTGTACTCAAATGTTGTCTAAGAACAGAATGCACTTAAAATGTTGTCATAGTATAAATGAGCTGGTCTGATGGGAATTATGACAATCTGATCAAATGTTTTTAGTAAAAAACAAATTTGTGACTATTTGATATTTTTGTTTTTCCAACATATTGTAAAAAGCAAAAGAATATTTGTATTATTTCAAATAGTATGTTTATTGATGTAGTCTAATAAGAACTTCAGTACCTATTACTAGCCATGCTACAGAAGAAATAAAGTATTGTCATTACCTTGAAATGATTTACATTACCCTTCCTTTTTCCATCCTGTTTTATTTAGGGAAGTAACTTCTTTCCTGAATATAGTGTATATTATTATCATTCTTTCATTTATTATTGTACCAAAGTTAATTTTCCTACTAATATATTTAGTTTTCACATTTTATAAATTTACATAAATCAAATCTATACATTTCTCTGTAATTTTTTTGTGCCTTATATTTCACTCCTGTGAGCCAATCTTATTTTCGTAGCTACTATTTATTCATTTATAGTGATGTTTAGAATTCCATTTTTTTATTATGTATTTATGGGTACTATTGTTGATTTGATTCTTATTTTTGACAAGGACAAATATTGCTTCCATCAACATTCTGATATTTATCTTCAGATACACAGCTTCCTCTATGGTGACTATCAGGAACACATTAGTGAGGATATTCTAATATTTTTTTTTATTTTTCTTTTATTGTTAGAGTATTTCATCCACTTGAGAATGATTTTTATAGAAAGTGTAAGCCTTCAGATTTACTTGTATCCCTATAAAAGGACACAATCAATTATACCAGCATCATTTAACAAACTAAGTTTGTGAATTCACGTAAAACCAAAGTAAACTGTGTAAACAAAACTCCATTTTTTGTTGACTGTTTCTAGGTCTTCTCTTCTGGTTCTTGACATTTTATTAGCTTGTAAACCAATTCTACTGCCTTATTTACCTCAGATCCGTATAAGTTATGATATCTCTTGCGGCAATTCTCCTTTCTTATTCTTCACAGAAATGTCTTGAATGCTTCTAATATTTTCTCTCACATTTAAACTTTAGTATCATCTTGACAATATCTACAAATTAAAGAGTGGGGATTTTGATGTAAAGTGTATCAAACCTATAAATCAGTTGGGACTCATTCACATTTATATGTAATAGAATCTTCTCATCTATGAAGCTGGTACATATCTCAGTTCATTTAGCATTTTTATTTTCTCTGAATGAAGCATGTTTTCCCCAGAAACAGCATGTTAATATCTTCTAAATACTTTATTTCTGATATAGCTGTAAAGATGAAACTAAATTTTATATTAAGATTTTTGGTGGTTCTCTGGTGGCACAAGGGGTTAAGTCTCAGCACTAAGAAGCTATTGGCAACCATTGCAGTGTGAGTTTGATATCCAGCCAGGAAGGTGACTCACATGGCATGGCAGACCTCTCCTGTCTTACTCGCTGCTCCTCTCAACAGTGTATTTCAGTAAATCCACCTATGCTGCTCCCCACTCTGTCTCTGGTGAACCCTCTCACTCCCCCAAACCTCTGGCCCCCAAACCTCTACACCTCAGCTTTTCTATGTATGTATTAATAAATAAATCTTAAAAAAAAGGATTTTTAATACAACAGTAATTATAATCTTTTATTAGAAATCAGCTTATTTGTATATTTTGGGTTGTTTCTATGTCAATAATTATGCCATCTGCAATATATATTTTCAACCTTTTGAATATAAATGAAAGGGGCAAGACAAAAAAATGCCACCTTTTCTGTCAGATTCAGTGATCTTGACCTTGCTACTATATCAAACCAAAGATTTTTTTTAATAATAATATAAAACACCTAACTTCTTCCAAAATACTACATATAAAGTGATATTTAAAAGAAAACAAGACTGAGCACGTTGGAAAATCAAATAGCATCACTAATTCTTAGTAAGACCTCCAATGCTAAATATTCTTTAACTGTATTTAGTGTGATGTGTTTTCTGATTTAATTATTCATTTGGTATACCTTTATGACTATTTTATATCTTATTTTCTTCTATTCTTGAGCCCTTTCAAAAACTGCTCATTTTAACAAAACTCTTAGGAGTAGAAAAAAATATATATATTATATTTCAGTAGATTTTTGTATTTTTTGGAGCACATTTAAATATATTATGTTGACTGATCTTAAGGAGTCTATGAATTGAGATATCATGACATTATTTTGCAGGTAAATGATTTTGAGAATTTTATAGCTAAAAAGTAAGTAGTTTACATAAAAGTTACTCAGCCAGAACATAAAATATTACACTAAGGTTAAATAATGATACTTTTATTTATTTTTTTAATAGTGATATTTTTTTAACCAGTAAGATATTTTTCCTAATGGGAAGCAACAGCAACAAGAACATTGTTCCTCATTATGCCCCATTTCACATTCTCTATGATTGAAAAATTTCAGAAATATTACATATTTCTATATTTCCTAAATAAATGTTTTATTAATGAATACTCAACAGGTGATAAACCAGGAAGATATTATTGTTAATCTAATTCTTCATAAATAAAACTATATTGGCCTATCTACAATAGGAAGTAAACTTCCTATTTGCATCAAGGGTTTATTCATTCATATTCTTTCACATAATCTTTCCCACAAATGGTGATATTTTAGGCTGTCACACAGACCATAATAAGTAACTATGCAATTCACAAAAAAACTGACTTCATTTTAGTTTCTAAATATAGCTCTTTTATATATTCTTACTAAACTCATTGACATAGGTCTTTCCTCCCCCCCCCCCCCTTTTACTTTTACAAGGTTATCCATCCAGTGCATCAAATATTTCCTTCTAATAGGTTACTGCTGTGGTGTCTGTTGAAAATCAAGAACCTTGAATGTTGTGTAAGGTAGCAAGTCTACCAACTCTGTCAAACAGTGAGCGAGAGGAGAATTAAGATATTGCATTCTAGGCATGTGTATTAACTCACCATCTACATGGAAAAAATAATGAGTGTAACCCTCACAATGGTGGGGTAGAGGGAGCTTTTAAATAGGAAGTTTAATCTCCTTTAGAGTAAAGCCACACTCTCGGTTGCCCTAGGTTTTTGGCAAGATTCCCAGAAGCTGCAGTCATTCATGAGCCACACACTCTGTTCTTAGGAAAATTGCATTGGGATCTTCACACAGTGCAACCAATGCTCTCATTTTGGATGCTTCATCTGTAAAAAATCCCTTCGCACATGTATATACACGTGCAAGATACTTAACTCAGTCACCACCAAAGAATGGGGCACTATTGGGATTTGAACCTGTAGTTGCAGGAAGTCCAAGTATTTCAAACCTTATGTGTCGACTATAAAACCATTCCCTCTGGCTGATTTTCTGGAATTAAAATGTAGTTTATGTTAAGCAAGCTTGGAAAATTCCCAAATCAAATAAGCTTGTTTAGAGAAGCTTGTTCTACTCTCTTTGCAAATGTTGAAGTCACAGCTTTATTCTACCTTGTCCCTTTTTTATTTTTGTAATGTACTCACTCATTGTTCTCATTCACACTAAACTCAATAATTTGAATTTTTTTTTGTAAAATGTGTTGTGACTTAAAATAGTTTATATTTAAAATAAATATTCGAAATTATTAAATAATTCTAGAAGTTGTTTAACAATTACCACAAGAAATATTATTAAAATAACTACACCTGCATTACATTTTTCATTTATACACTCAATTTTGAAAACTCAAATTTTATATAAATATCAATTTATTACATAGACAGCAGAAATCTTTTCAGGTTGGCTTATAGATTTATGCAAGTTCCTAAATTTGTATTTTATAACTTTACTATTATTAAAAAGAAAGAGGCAAAATAAAATATAACTTTTGCCACAATTACCATCAACAGCAGAAACAAAAGACAATGTTATTCATATTTTCATGACATACATTTTGCTAATAATTTAAATGGAAATAAACAGAACCGTTTTAAGCTTTGGTCAATGATATTTGTAACAATGAAGCTATTTAGTTATCGAAGTTTTATAATTCTCTGACAGCATTAACAGACAATCATGAGAGGATTCTCTAGGGTTTTGGGTCTGTACGCAGACAAACCAGATACACTGCGATATTTCTTTCTTTGCATACACACTGGTTGTTCTGTTAACCTTTGGCAATATTTCTCATTTCTTTGTGTAGTCCTTTTCTTTGATATTATTATCTTATTATTCCTCAGAGCATTATCCTCCCAAGTCCCCAGGGCTGAATGTGTTTTTGCAAAACTGGTTTCATTAATTCCTCTAACATTTCTATAATTAAAAAAAAAAAGTGACAGAAAGAGCAGGTGGTGCTTGCATCATTTTGATAGATAGAGAAACTGAGGTACTCAGAAGATTAAGGAGTTTGCAGATGGTTTCACAGCAGGTAAAGGGTGGAGCCTGAACGCCTGCCTGTGGTTTAAGTGATCTGTTCCCAGGCATTAACACGTTTAACTTTAATTCAGAAAAACAAAATGTAAGCAGATTATAAGCAGAAATTAAGCAAGTTCTCATATCTCATTTCACTTTTAGTTCTATTTTTACTTATTACTTCACATATTACTACACTACATTTATAATTTATATATTTAAAGTGAAAATAACTATATCCAGTGTATTTTTCTAAACTAGACATGTTTTAAAACAATAGGAACTAGAGCCAAATTCTGTGTGGTCTCAGTTGTTCCCAACAGGGCCAGTTTGGTATTATTTTGGCTTTTTTTTTTTTTTTTTAATGATTGACTGTGAGGCTACAAATTAGAACTTACAGGTAGGAGATGATTTCTATGAAGACATCTCAATTTTTATATAAAAGTGGAAGACTATAAAAATTAAGATACATATTATATGACATTCTCAGATGTTAAAGTTTTGCCTCATTGTTATTGGAAACAAATAAATCCGCAACAAGCTAACTGGAAAACATACATATACATGTACCAAAATCATGCTACCATAAACAGATAGGGATTTTAATATCTTGGAAGATTTTACATATGATAAAAGATAAATAGTAACCCAGAATATAATTTTCCTTGCCCAATTATGTAGACCTTTGACAAAATCTTTCAATAAAATTTTTCAATTTGATTTGGAAAATTAAACAAATTCAGTTCCTACTAATATTCAAATAATTCAGTAATTTAAGTTGATAATTTAAAATGTGAAACTTAAAAAGTTACATAACTGTAATTTTGAAAAAAAAATACTTTTTTTCCCATTTTAACAGGAAAACACAAAGAAATCATTTAATGATAATCTTTTCCATTTTCCAGTTATTTTATTCCGGTTTATAAGTTATATTCTCTGTTGCTAATATGTCATCAGGCTCATTTAAACAAAATTAAAATAGATCTGATTTTACTTTGATATTTTCTTTAGCTTGTCTCCTGCTATTAAATGTTTTTCTAAAATGTTTTAATAGATTTATTAAACTTTTAAAACTCTTACGTCATATAAAATGGGATCTTAAAAGGATAAAATGCATTTTCATATCATGTGTCTGATTGAAAATGTTTACTTTAAAATATTTTACAAAATCAACTTGTTAATTTTATGTGAAAAATGTAACATAATTCAACTTTTTAGGTGAAACACTGGAGACATTTATATATGACTAGAAAAATTTTCTAAAATAACATTTCTTACATTATAAAGACAACTTTATCTTACTCATCATTTGGTATGCATATTAGTGCAAGGGAGACTAGATATATCTACTACAAGTATTACTTTAAGTTCCACAATTGTCCATGAAAATAGGTTTTATATTTGACTTTGGTATTTTTCTATAGGCTAAAATATGTAATATTTAACCTGAGAAACAGTACTGAAATAAAACTTAACATTTGTGCAAATATAGTTATTGCATAGATTGTGTAAATTACTAAAATAGTAACATTAAATTGAAATAGGGAAATTGTAGGTTGAGTCAAATGGAAAAAATCTAGGAAATTAAATTTATGAATAATTCCCTAAACAAAAATATTAGTAGATGCTGAATTTTTAATGAAATCTATATGAGACAACTGGAAATAAAGTAAACTATGTTATAAAGATAAATGCTGATTCAAAAGTGACTGCTATAGTTTATTGACATTATAGAGAAAATAAATCTCAAAAACATCTCCCATTTGTAATATCTATTCATTTTGCAAACTTCTGACATTGAAAAATTCAAATCAAAAACACAGTTCAATACTGTTGGAAAAAAATAAGCTTTCAATTTAAGTATGAACATCATTTGAAAGATTTTTGTATTTGATATGTTTGAGAAATAGATATCTAGATTTTTTTTATGTCAACTTGCATTGCATAAAAGACATAATCAGTTTTATGTGCATTTCACATGTGTGGCAGACCTCGCTGAAGACAACTGGAGCTTGAATCAGAGAGATTTCGAGCATTTCTTGAAACAAAGCAAAATAAGACAACTCAAAGCTTATGCAGAAAACGTGACATTTGCCTCAAGTTAATGACCTTGTTCTCTGTGTAGCTATAAACGATAACAACAATAACAAAAGGAGCATGACTGTTACAAATGACGTGCTTTTCCTTTGGAAAAAATTGGAATTTAAAATGATCTTTCACTGCAGAAATCACCCAAAAGACATAGCAAAAAAGTAAAATAAAATAGAAAGAAAGAAGAAATAGACTAAGTTTTAGAGATGTTCACTCAATTTTAAGATCATGTATTTGGGGCATCTTTGTCATTTCCTAAGACAGTTTTTACCTTTTTTCCTGTGTGATTTAGATGCAGGTTAAAAAAAAAAATTAACAGCTTGAAGAGTGCTAATTAGAACCAATTATAATTTCATTGACCTGCCACGGCTCACTATGTCCTGCTGAAGAAAAAAAAGAACATTTTGCTTTATGCACATGTCTGATTGGGGAAGCTTAATATTCCACAAATGAGCATGAAGTAATCAATTAAGTAGCAGTCTAAAAAGGACAATAATTGATGCAACTCCTTTTGTTAATCTCTACTTAATGTGATTATATAAAAAATAAAACTATATTTCAAATGGAGCCATTTAATTCACCAAACTAGGGACTCTCAAACCGGTATGTGAAATTGAGTTTTATGTCATTAAAAGGATAGAAAAAAGTTTCCATATCGTTTGTAAAGATGACTATGCTGGCAATGGAGAAGAAAGGTCGTTCAAATCAATTCAGTTCTCCAGGAAAGTAATTCAATTTTAATGTAACCTACACTAGTTAACAAAAGGTATTTCATGAATTTGGTTAGAAATGCAATACAGTAACCTAGATTTACCTTACATCTAAGTTTAGCAAGTACCATTTTCATACTGGGTTGTGTAGCTTAAAAAGTTGTCTACTCCCATCTAGTGGTCATTTCATTAAATGTCCTTCCAAAATTAGCAGTGTGAATAGTTTGTATCAAGGCAAATGGAACTGCTGTTTTATTGTCAGAATTAAATAATTAATGCAGTTAACAACATCTGCATAGATTAAGTAATTCAGGCTCATGGGTTTCGTTGATAGCAGTAATTTTAAAAGCAGCATAAAATGGTTTTAGTCTGATTTATGGAGCGTAGCTCATGCTGCCAGAACTGCATAGAGCTCATTGACTGAAAAACTCCCAGGATCACTCAAGAGAATTGCCATAGTTCTATAGTCAACAATTTCTTATGAATATTTTATTAAAATGTCTATGTATAAAGAGAAGGAAAGTTCAAGCAATGAGGCCCTCTGTGTACAGCAGAATTCCAGAATATAAAATTAGATGATTGATCTCTTGAAATCCTTGTGAAAAATTAAGACTTCCAGTTTTCAAAATAAGATGTACTTTAAAATTTTCATAATGTTATCTTGATTTGTGCTACAAAAATTCAGACTAGTGCATTTGTTTAATTAGTAATTTACACCTTCAAAAAAGAGAAAGCTTAAAGGAAAAATAAATTGCATTGTGTATTTTAGCAAAAGGAAGATTTTTTTTTTTATTTTTGTTTAGTTTATCTTTGTTTTGTTTTACCTAACACTAATCTAGCAGAATGTAGCTTGGTGCTGGTATAATGTAGTATATTCACACATGTTGGATTAAATGATACCAAATATGGTTCAGCTACATGCAATTCTGAATACACCAAAAAACAATTCAAGAATCTTTTTCTTTAGCATGAAAGTGAGGCTGGAAAGTACTGACATAGTAGGAAAGATTGCTCCATTTCAACAGGCAAGATCAAGTCTGCCTAGTGTGTATGCAATTTCTACATGATAACCACTCACTCTTCAGTGAGTAGGGATGTGACCAATTACATGCTAATTATTCAGCAGAGTAGAGCTCATATTTTACTTGCTTAAATATATTGAGCATCTGTATAAAAACACCTAGCTGGTTTCTCTACACATATGTAGGGTGTGTGTTTTTATTTAGAGAAACAAGAGAAATGTGCATAACAACTCCAAATAAAAGAATGGTTGAGTCAAAACAGTGCCAGACTTAAGAGGAAATTAAAAGACCACAGTGGCCAGGAAGCTTCCTAGGAGTGGAAAAAATTGATCTGGGGTTTAAAGAATGACTACGATTTGTGAGAAAAAAGAATGTGAAAAAAGAATGTGAAATAGCTTCAATAGCATCTCTATGCAAAATTTAAAGTAAATTAGATGTGTTTGAGGAAAGAGTAGGAGGTTTTTCTCTTTAAGAATTGACAGTTTATGTCCAGGAATGGTAGGACAGAACACTAGAAAACTCTTTTGAGATAAACTAGGAAGGTTCCAGAATCTTATCATGCAACAAAACAGAATAGACTGATGTTAAATGTTCCACTTTAAGGTATAAAACCTAACTATGAGAAAAATATAAAGTAGAAAATTCTTGCAAAAATGCCTAGATATAGAAAACATTGACAGCATGTATACAAATTAAAACTAGAATTGTATCCATAATTGGTTGATCAAGGAAAATTAAAAATATATATTATGGAATTTGTTGATTTATTCATGTATGCATCAAATAATTTTTAGCATCTATTATGTGTCAGGCACTAATATGATTATTTACATAGGTTTATATTTAAATGCTAGTTTAAAAGATTTCTTATTTTGGAGACATAACTGCATATTAGTAGTGATTTGCAATGTTTTTGTTTTCATTTTTGAAAGACAGTGTAAGCATTTTAAATATTCTAGATGTTTAAAGTCTGTAAACAAAATTTAGGGCAGATATCTTTTATATAATTTTTGTTTTTATTTAAGTTATTACTTTTAATATTTGGTTATTTATGTATACAAGAACTGGGATGTAGGTCAGAGGTGCGGGGGATGAGAGGATTCACCAGAGACAGAGTGGAGAACAGAACAGGCAGACTGACCAAAATACATTGCTGAAGGGAGTAGTGGGTGAGGCAGGAAAGGTCTGCTGTGTCATGTGGATCACCAACCTGGCCGGGAATTGAACTCATGCTTCAGAGGTTGCAGGTTCTTCATAGTGTAGTGCTTAACCCCTTGTGCCACTATGGAGGCCCCTATATAATTTTTAAGATTTTTTTTTTAACCAAAGTTTGAGTCTAGTACCTGTGAGGTAGAACCACCACCAAATAAATAAACAAATAAATCTAGAATAATTGTAAGGAACTGAGATAAAAGAAAGAATGATGAGAACAAAACATTGTAAAAGCACCTAAGTTATCTTACAACTTTGATAACTAATGTCAGCTGGTAATTCTAATAGGACAACTAAAATAAATAATGCATCGAGCTTTCCTTTCTGAAACGGTACAAATGATGTGTGTGTAATTACCCTGTTTTTTACTGCTATTCCACTACTGTGCATGTGTGTACACACCCACATCACATATCACAATGCATAGAGAAATAAGAGTGAGGTATAAAAAGACAGATAAAAATAGTTGTTTTTATAGTTATATGAGTATCACTGAAATAATATAAATATATTATGTGTAAAATGCAATTTTAAGACATATCCTTTAAAATCAGAAATGAGTTTTCCCAGTTTCTAATATATAACGGTATAGAATTTTATCTTCATTTATAGATGTTAGATGAATTCATATTGTGGTGAAAATCTTTCTCTGAATATTAGGCAGACAGATATTTAAGCAAATAAGCATATTAATCATACTAAAAGACAGTAATCCATATAAAATTAAAATTTTTTAAATGAATTCTACTCCCAATTACATATGTGTGTGCTAGATATTATATTTCAGAATTCTAATTCACATTCTAAAGTAGTCCATTCTAAACAGATATTAGAAATGAAGAACTTGAAAAAATATCTTTCACACATACTTTGTAAATTAAAATATTAAGTAAGTTTTACCAGGATATTTTAAATTCATTTGGCTGAGTGATCTTACTAAGCTCCTAAAAGTCATGATTTCTTTTGCTGATCGACTGAAAGATACAGAATGATTCCAGGGCTTTGATGTGCTTTTATCAAGCTACATCAAACCTAAATTCAACTGCATCATACAAAAAGACTTTTTTTTAAAATTTTTGCTTTCTTAGGATAAAAAGAAAGCATATGACTTTGAATTAAGGAAACAAAACAAAACCAAAAGAGGAAAATTTGCCTGCAACAGACAGGTGAATCAGAAGACTGAGGGCCTGCATGGTGAATCATTCATTGGGGCATTTTATTTAGTCCATTCATTTCAAGCCTATGCTTCCCTGCTACCACCTCACTGCTTTCTTTTTTTAATATCATTGTCAAGAACAAAAGCGATCAAGAGGAAAAACAATATAGTCATTAAGTAGTAATTGGTAGAAGAGGCTTTGGGGTTAAAATTAATAAAACCAGCATGATGTACATTAAGTCTGTATAAATATTTAAGGAACTACAGCCTACTTGGAGACGTAAACCGATTAGTAATACTACTTAATCTAGAGATGCAAATGTTTCAGGTAGATAAAATTAACATAGACTGCTTGTTGGAAATGTGATCAGTTTTAATTCTGTGAGTGCTTTATTCATTAAAATTTTAATTGTCAAAATAAAGCACTTTTGATGTCTTGTGTAAAAGATTTTATGTTGCATCTAGAGTAATTTAGAAATGGAATCACAAATGAAATTGTTGCACTTTTTTATCATGATAGATGCAATTTTGACCTTTCACATTGAAATTAAAGGGAGACTATGATACAAGGAGCTGTAGATCATTTTTGCTAGTAATATTGCTATATAAAACTTGTCTATAGGAAGTTATATATTTAAAGGTAAAACACGCTTCCTTTCCAGCATTTGAAATAATATAAAAAGTTATTTAAAATAATTAAGAATTTAATGAAAGTAGTTCCAAATAATTATTGTTTAATCCAGTTTCTTGCTCAAAATGTAGTAAAGAAATTTGTAACATATAGGATATAGGTTTTCTTAGTTAATATAAAATATCTAGATGAAAAATTTTAAAAAGACCTATTAACAGAATGCTTGTAAATATGAATATATGCATTTTATATTTATTTAGGCAAAATCCCTGGCAATTTATGACATTTTACAGTTTTAGCAAAAGTTTTTATATCATACAGCCTTAAAATTCACAGTATTTAGACTTAACAATATAGATTGTATTAATATGAAATCAAAATCCATGATAGAAATATTTTAATATGAGCAAAATTAAATGCTCAAATAAATGGAAATATTCTGTTGGCTCAGAAATTTCATTATATCATACAATAAATTAGCATGAAGTACACTGTGAATATATATCTCTGTCTTGTATAAGAATTATTTTAAAGAAATCTATTTTCATGATATTTTAATGCTGGATTCCTGTGAAAACATTAATTCTTGCTAGCAGATTGCATCTATAAAGAATATAAACCCATACCCAGGCCAGTACTTTCAAGTCCCTATTTAAAATTTTAGACTTGTATTTGTAGAAACACCAAATAAATGTATAGAACAGGGAAAAGAATGATAGAATAGACAATAATGGTGGGTGAATAAATCAAAGTTTCCCTCTCCTTCGACAAAGCACTGGGGAGATGTGCTCATAAATGGGGGTGTAGTCAGGAGACTTTCTCTCTGATTGATATTAGGTTCTATGTGGGTCAGCAAACAAGCCAAGACAATGATCCATCAAGAATACCTTGTCCCAAATATGTCAAATATTTAAGTTTTGTTTTTCTTGTTCATATTTTCCACATCTTTTCTCTGGCCTACTTTTCCTTACTTAAAAAAAAAAGCTATCATTCTATAACATTAATTTTTAGCTCTTGGCAATATCCAATATTAGACTATTTTGCTGAAATCTTTTTTTTTTAATAATACGTTCATGAACTTCATTGTAGATAGAAGTAGAGAATTTCAAAGTTCTTTCTTAAATACAGAATTTTTTTTATTTTTAAGGAGAAATTTATATAGAACATAAATTATGTTTCAAAGTATCATATATATAGTTTATGAATAAAATTATGAAGTGATATATGGTTGTCATTTTAATCTAGACTAAGAATACCCAATTTAATAGTATACATTTACAATTTACTTTTATTCTCTTGCTTGTAAGTAGAACAACTACTTTGCTGACCTATCACTTTGCCCAGCATAGAAAAATTACTAAACAATAGATATAATTAGAGTCTTATTAAATGTATAAAAACATGATAAAAAGAGAATCCATGTTAATTTATACCCCATTTAGGAAATCAGATTTTATCTATCACCAAATAAATGTCAGTGTCTAGTATATGGTAGAGAAATGAATTTATATTTTATACACAGTATAGATTCAGAAAGTCATGAGCATCTCTAGTGTCCCAAGATAAAATGTGGTCCACCAAGTTGCATGATATCTATAAAGTTATCTTTTTCTACTTACACAACTAGAGATGGGAAATCTCTTAGTGCAAGTTGCAATTTTCTCCCATCTAGTCTTCAGTGAAAGCACTAGTAATGAAAACCTTATGTGTGTGTGTATCTATATATGTATTCAAAATAGAGAATACCTCCATAAATTTTCCACTGACACAGTTTTTGTCTCTGCTGATCTATACCAAATAAATTTTCCGGCAGACAACCTTTCAAAAATTCTGGAATAGTTACGTATCAGAACATGGCTTGAAAACAACAATTTGTTAAATAGACTAACCTACAAATAATGTAAAGAATCAGGATTATCATCCGGATAATCCACTTAAATATTGGTTATGTGGTGTGTGCGTTTTTGTTGTTGTTGTTTTTCATTTTTTCCTATTATCTTTCTGTTGGTAGGAAAAGATATTAAACTGTAATTTTGCTAATATAGAAAATGATTAGAAGTTATATATGTTGCTACATAAATCATATTTTATATTGCAGCACACATATGCATCTGTAATGATAAAAATTATAGCTGAGACTTGCTAAGAATTTACTTATGTGACAATATCAAAATTAGAAACTTATTCTCCTAAAGTAGTATGTTATAAGCTTAGATTTTAAGAATAATAATATATTTCAAACACCATCATTTTGGTTGCTTTGGTTTAAACGCCTCAAATTAAGAGACTCACAAAATACCATGGCCATTTTGTGGTTTGCTCAAATTAATATACAGATAATAACTTTGTCATATTTGTACCCAAAACATACCACTGTAATTTGGAGACTTGTATAAAGGGTTTCCTGCTTTAATATCCTATAGTCACAACAACTTCATTGATAATTTTACTACTAAAAATAGTTACAAAGTATGTAACTTTTTACTGAGATCCTTGCTGTACTTGAAGACTCCAAATGGATAAGCATATGTACAAAATTAGTTTTTGTAGCCATCTACAGGTATATAAGACAATAAAAATTGCTAAGGAGTGACATTTTTCAAAGTGAGGTCTTGTGTACAACTGGACCAACATGGCAGGAAAAAGTCTTATCACAGGCTCTTCCTTCATTGTGAAATATACTTAGCTGGAAGTCAGCAATGATCACAATTTGGATGGCCACCAAACAAGAAGACCTGAAATTAGAGCAAATAATAATACCATGATTTGTTATGAATAGTGTGCATCTTTTTAAGTATGGCGTTAATGTATACTTCTCAATTTTACCAATCATTATAAAGAGGTGCAGGCATATTTGATTATATTTAATATAATTAAATTAAATTTAGGGGATTATAATATTAAAATTAATAATTAATTACAAACAGGAAAAACTAATTAACTCGGAAGTATGGGGAAGTTAAATTCATTTAAAAATGAATTAATTGATATTATATAAAATTATAAGCCAGAAATGTATTTTTAAAAATATAAAGTTGTAAAACTAAGCACAAAAAACTTTAAAATAAAAAAAATTAAATTTGACTAAAGCTTCAGAATATATGAGCAACAAGATATAGTATTCCATGAGTGGCTTTTGTTTTTTCAACAAATAAAATAAAATAAAAACACTAGGCTCTAGATGTTATTTTATACTTTTGAGAGAATTATCTACCAATCAGTATACTAATAGGGATGATTTAGAGTAGCCAAGCATTATTTATCAAAATGGAAATGCCTGAGAAATTTCAAAGGACAAGGAAAATGATTTATGTGATAAAAGTGAAATCTGGTCATTATTGGAAGTAATGTTTCTATATGTTATCTTGTCCTGTTGAAAAAGGTAGCAAGTGCATGCAAAAATCCATTTTATATGTGTGCATATGTGTCTGCGAATGTGCAGAAGTTCCCAATCACATAGGGCCACAGTGGTGATAATGAGGAGGCAGGACATGTTCCGCAGCACCCTCGAGGGCACTGGAGAAAGGAAAATAACTAGGCTCTGAGAGTTTCTATCCCTTTAGCTGTGTTTGAAAGTAATATAATAGAGAAAAAAGGTAGAGTTAGAGATAGAAATTTGTAAGACATTATGCAAACATTGCATGAGACACATAAATCTGCCTCTTTAATGGTACATTTTGATAAAATATATTGGGGGTTGGAAATTATTAAGCACAGGAATTATGATACTTATAATAGTTGATTAGGCAACATCTTATGCCATATTGGTTGTCATGAATGAATGAAATAGAGAATATGATTTCACAATTTTCCTCCAATGCCATGTCATCTGAGAGTAATAGGCAGAAAGCATTTACATCACAGCTTTCTCTGATGCATCTGCAGTAATATCGACCTATGCAAGCAGGGAGATATTAAATGAATCCTGATACTGTCTCTTAATGAACAGGGACAAGTTTCAATGCTGTGTTTCAGTTTTCTCATCTGAAAATAGGATAATTCTAACATAATTACCTGTGCCTATCAAATGAGATAATATATTGAAACTGTCTAGTAACCTCCATGGACTATAACTAAGTATTCCATAAATAATAGAAGATGAAAGAAGACTGGGATGTTAGAATTTATAATGATGAATTTTATACACATATCATAATTTTAATTTTTATCTATTTCCAAAAGTCACTTTTGAAATCGAAGAATCTGAACCACATTATACTTGTGTGATCTTAACAAGCTATCTACCCTTGCAAGACCTCGGTGCCTTCATCTTTGAAAGGAACATAATAAATAATATCACCTAACGCTTTAAGTTCTAAGGACTTATTCAACATAAGCGCTTTGAAAGGTTAGCTAACTAAATATTCCATAAGTGTTACTAATTTATAATTTTTGTAATATTTTACCCCAATTCTAGTCATTTTAATAACACACACCGCCCCTATAAAATAAAAAGAAACAGACCAGTTTAGGAGTAGAAAGAAAACAAATAGGTGTGGTTTGGAGACTAGTGTTCACATTTTGAATGTGTTTTCCTTTCTAATTTCTGATCTAGATCTGCTTTTCCTAACCTCACCAAATTATTTAAATAAAATTGCAATAACTTCAGTCCTTAATATAAGTTCTTATGTAAGTTCTTATGACTATATATTTTGCTGAGCACTTTGCTGTTTGTGTATATATACATATGTGTGTGTGTGTGTGTGTGTGTATCCTCACAATGCTAGAAGTAGGTACAGCAATTAGAAGTAGGTACAACAATTCCTCCAGTATTGCAGAAGAGGAAATTGAAGCTCAGAGTTGTTAAGTAACTTGTTCAAAGTCATAGAACTAGTATCCATAGATTTGAAAAGTTGCAGGAAATAGTCTCCATTTTTTTACCTCCCCACACAACATAATTATGTATCTTTGCAGGCTGGAGTAAATCTTTACATATATCTCTCTAAGGTAAATACTATTTCTTAGGAGCATATTAGGTAATAATAGCAGAAAGAGTTATTATTTATTGAGTGTTCATTGGCTATCAGATCTCTAAACAAAATCATCCAATTTCTTGTTAAGTGAAGTTTATATTGGTATTATTTACATATGGCAACATTCACCATCTTTAAATGTTCAGGTTAATGGGTTTTTGTCAAATCACCACAATTAAGTTAGATTTTAGGGCCTCCCTGGTGGCGCAGTGGGTTAAGCAACACACTGTGAAGCAAACCGCAGCCACTACAGCACGAGTTTGATCCCTGCTGCCAGCCAGGGAGGGGACCCACATGGCGTGGCAGACCTCTCCTGCTGTGCCCGCTGCTCCCCTCAGCAGTGTACTTCCATTGATCTGCCTGTTGTGCTCCCTGCTCTGTCTGTGGTGAATCCTCTCACCCCGCACACCTCTGGCCTGTACCCCAGTGCTTGTATGCATAAATAAATAAATCTTAAAAAAAAAAGATAGATTTTATAACCCCCTATTCAGAAGTTACTTTTCTTGTCAGTTGCTTCTGTCTCCAACAATTTCATGCAACCACTACTCTGAAGTCTACCTTTATCGATATATCCATTTTTAAAGTGAGGAATTTTCCAAAAGTCAGAAGTTAGTAGTAGCTAATTAGTTTTAGAACTTGTTTTCAACGTTACGTCTGCCTAACTCTGCATCCCTTATGACTATTATCTATACTTCTATGTCTTTATGGTATAATATTTTCTGTTAATCCACTAGTGATCTTAAAGATATGCTCTATTATACTTAGTTGATTTTTTAAATTAATAAATGGTAAGTTGGAAATCATCCATCATAGTGTGAGATAGATTAAAGAATGAATATAACTCATCTGCCAATTGCTAAAATTACACCAAGAAATAGATAGAAATTTAAATAATCATGTCAACCTGGCAGGGTTGGCACTGTAACTTTTGAGATATTGACTTTTGCTTTCTTCTGTATTTTCCCTTCATTCATCCCTCTTCAAAGCAGAATATTCTAAGTAAATCATTTGAAATTCCATGCCTCGGGATATTTTGTAGGAGTAATTACAAAGATTCAGACACCTTAAAAAAAACTGGAGATTCAGAGGTGATTCTATATAACTGGGTAGGAGAAAAAGAAAGGTGGTTTAGGGATAAGAGAAAGGTTAAATTTTCCAGATGAAACAGAAGTTGGAAAGTTCTAGAATGGCCAAATTGTTTGTGTCACATAGCAGCAGCAGTCCAGAGAACTCACAAACCTTAAAGGTGCATCAAGACAAAATATCCTAGGGCTGAGGTTTCCAAGGACATCTATGTACAAAACTTAGTAGTGAAGTTCAGTTTGACAGAGAGTCAAGCTGAGAAATTATAAATGGTCATTTAGACTGATAAAGTAGTCACCCATTTCTAAACTGTGGACTAACCAAAAGATTTAACATATACTGATATTTATTATACTTTATATATGCATTTATATATTTAGTCCTCACAACTGTACAGTATTAGCATTAACTGACGACCTAAGGGATAAAAAGCTAAGTTATTTGCTTAATATTACACAGATAACTAAGTGCAAAGTGGCAGGATTTTAACCTTAACACTTATTTTAAACTGCCTGAGTTCACAAGACAGTCCACACCTGTCCCTGCCTGTTTAGTGAAGAACCACAGTGTTTCAAAAATGTTCCTGTAGATTTGGAATGAGTATGAGAGGAGTGGATCATTCCCAGTTCATACTTTTTGAGAACTAATTATTGCCTAAATTACTTTATAACATCTGGGTGTATCCCTTCTGGCCAGTCGACAATAATTGATTAAACAGTGATAATATTAGCCTTCAGTGAGTCCTCCGGGTTCTTTCTCCTTAGAATTAAGATTTAGGAAAGCATGAGTTTAGGTAGAAAAATATGAAGAATATAGTATGGGGAAGGAATATATCTTAAGTAGAAAGACTATTTTTTGCAGACTAAAGTAGAAAGGATGTAAAAGACTGTAGAGATTTGAAACCAATCAGCCTCAGCTTCTCAGGCTCATAAAGGAAGTGAGGTAGTTTGAGTCTGTGGTGAAACCCAGCTATATCTTTAGTTTTGGGACTTACAACAATCCTGTATTTTTCCAATAACTTTCCAGTTAGTTTGAATAGAATTATTTTCCTTTAATCAAAGTGATTATTAAGTTTGTTCACTAGGTGGACAGGACACCCTCCCTCTTGTTATCTGTTGTCTATCAGTGCTCACCTGTTTTCTGGGGAGTTGTTCAAAGGCAGTTTGGAGTGTTTTGGTTTTCAGAATGTTTATCAAATTCTTGGGGATGCTAAGATTGCTCCTACATGGACCCCTCTCTGTTCTGAAGGGGTCTAGAATTGGATTTGTAGCACAGTTAAGTATAATTGGTTTCTGAATGAATGCATACATTATGCCAAACATATTGCAGATTCTTCTATAAGAAATTATATAAACCTAGTGGCTTTTTAGAAAATCAAAGTTACAGAAATATAAATATAATAGTAAAGTGGTAAGTGGAAGGTAGGCACAAAAAAAGATTAAATAAGAAACTATATTTTATTTGGCATTATTAGGGGTACTTGTTTTTGAGTCTCATAAAGGAATAAAGTTTGAAGACTTCTTGTAAATATCAAACTGAAGACAAGCTTTATGTTTATCTTGTTATTTGAAAAAAAATCATCAGGGTGTTTTTCTTCAAATGTTTGCAGGTGTAGATAATTAAAATACCACACTTACTTGCATTTGATTCTGTAAGCATTCTTATGTCTACAAGTGATTCTAATCAACTTCACTAAAAATGAGGGGAACCTCTATAATTAACAAACATTTATGTGCAATCATTAGAATTTAGAATTATAATTCATATTTGTAATTATTATTTTTAATTCATTTGAACTTTATTTTTCTTAGGTAACAATAATTTATTAAATCATCAAAATATTTTCCATTCTTTTTCATAAAACAATTTAGGAATGTATAGAAAATAGTAAAGTATCTCAGATAATAAGCCTGTGCCCACATATAATGATTTATTAGATAAAATAATGTTTCAGTTTATTTGTTCAGGTTCAACTTTATTATATCTTAAGGTTATTTTTGTATGAATACACCTTCCTTTATCTTGAAATACACATTTTCTATCAGCAACAAGTTTTCACAGGATGGCTCTGCTAGATCTCAACGTGTATTTAGGCATGTTTGTTGCAAACAATGTATGGGAACATGTGTCACATATTACGCAGCACAACAGTGAAGAAAAACACTTTAGAATTATGAAGGCAAAGAAACAAACATTTACTTCATTTCCAAGGCTTAGTGTCATCTATAAATTTTGGTACTAATTAATCTCTTCTTCATGGAGTTTATGAGAATTGGACAAGCCAGTATATTCACAGATTCAGGTGTATACTAAATCCTGAAAAGGCCTTACCATTCCTTTTATATATACCATTTCCCAATTTAAAAAAATAAAATATAATGGCACAGATGCATAAGAAAAATTCAAAAATTCAGTTTGGGGAAGGAGTTAACACAAGTTCACTGACTGAAACTTTTTTTTTTTCCTGATCCAATAGAACAATGAATCTTCAATGAGAAAAATTCCTGGTTCCCAAACCCAAAAATGTTTAGTCATTAATTTGAGGTGATATTTAGTAATTTGCATTTCCCAATATACCAAGGTGATTCTGAGGCCGATCGTTTACAGGCCCCACCATGAGACACTACAAGAATCTGAGCTGTGTGGGGACAGATGTCAAGAGTTGTACATCTCTGCACACTTATGATGACCATGTGCCTAATATGCACTTATTCAATAAATAATGATGAGCTAATGTATACAAGCCAAAATGAAATGGATTGATATTTTAACTACTCTGGTAATTAGTGCTATTCAGAGCTGCACACAATTTTAATTTTTAGTAGTTTATATTCAAATCATTATGACCAAAATAGTGACAAGGTAAATTTATTTACTTTACAATATGAAGATTAGAATGCATTGCTTATCTTTAAACTCAGATTCCAAAACATTTGAAGCATCTAATTCTGAAATTAGAAATTACCTAGTTCCAGTGTGTTTCTATATTCACCCACTCCCACAGCATCATACAAAACAGAAGGCTAACATCTTTTGTCACCTTTACCAGAAAATTTTAAATTGAAAAAGCATAAACTTGTAACTGAGTGTTGAGAAGGCACAGAGTGCAAACCAACAGAGAGAACTACCAGTTAAGCAAGCAATTAATCAGGATACCAGTAAGAGACAAGATTATCTGCAATGTAATCAAGAAATGAAAAATGAGTATGAACATAAATTAGGTTTGCTATCATATCAAAATTTTACTTTCGGTGAATAAATATTTAGTTTGTCTCCTAAGAATGATTGATAATACAATTTAAGGTAACATGACAATTATGAGTCTCAATTTTTAAATCAAGTACTTAAAGAATGTTTTACAATATGCCAAAAACACCAAATTTTGAATCATATTATAAAAGAATAATACCTTCCCTGCACCTGGGAAAAATAACTAACTTAGACAAATAAGTATGTATCACAGCCTTGGTTTCTATGTATCACAATAATATTTTATATCAAATCTAAATTTATATATATTTGTAAATGTGTTTAGAAAATTATAATAGAAGAGTCAAACACCAGATGATTATTTGTTCTAATATCATAAACTTAATAATTCACAGTATGCATTCCTTCACTTTACTGTATTTTGAGATTTTCATAATCCGTTGGTTATATATTGCTAAGTAGAATATAGTAGAATAATATAGAAAGTAGATGTTAGAGAAATCAAGACAAACTTTTAAGAATACATTTTGAATTAAGCACAAAACTGTGATTAAAAGTAGAAAGTTGAGCATTGGTAGTTCCAAGAAGGAGTTAAAGTTTCAAAGAGATTTGGTCACTATGGCCCACCAACATAATAAAAATAACTCTTTTCCACCCCCTAAATAATCAAGTATACAACTAGTTTTAACAAGAAAAAAGGACAATCATTGGAATGATAATGAGAAAATTCAAAGTTGGGAAATTTATCACTGAATAGATCATGAGTTATTAAAATCTGGCATCATCTGGTATCACCTGAAAGGTGATATGGAACCTAACAGCTGCCTGGTTGTAAACTATTATAAACATATTTTCCCCCATTTACTTGGTTGATATCTTAAGGCAGTTGGTTATTCAGCTATTAGTTTTCTTTAAAGAAAAAATTAACATTCATGGAAAGCTGGGATTCCAAGCTGCACCATATGCAAATATGGTGTTTAAATAATGTTATCTAATTATATACACAGGAAAATCAGGTCCAGACTTAAGCTAAGAACTGATACAGAATGAATGGCATATATAAAGCTCATGATAAACATGGAGACGCCTCATTGTTCCACCTTGTAATCCAAAGCATATAAGTGAATGAATGAATGAAATGCTAACTGTATTAAATTAACAGAAAATAAAAAGAAAATAGAATAGTAGGGGAATTTTAGCATTTCAAAATAAAGGTGGGCAGAAAGACTGTAATTCATACCAAAAAATTAGTCCTTTTGGGAAAAGAACCAAACAAAAGTATAGGATGAAAAATAAAATAATTGCTATTAAAGAAAAATTTTATGTTTATAGCTTCCATGAGTAGAGATAAATAAAAAAAGGAATTAGGTCATGTGAACTTAGATTTAAGGAAATATGAAACATACAGCACAAATACATTTTGGAAAATATAAAGAAGCTATTTAAATACATTAAAGAAATAATACCTCTGAAAGTGTCAAATAGAGATAAAAGGTGAATGATTATTTTGAAAGTCATAATGCCAAAACAAATTTCAGAATTCTGAAATTAAATTAAATTTCAGAGATTTTAAATTAAAATTCAAGGAACATGATGTATATGAATGCCAAAAAAAATTTCAAACTCTGAAATTAAATTAAATTTCAGAATTCAAGGAACACAATGTGTATAAATGTTCAGAATAAAGGAACATATAGAAAAACAAAAAATGTATTAGTGAATCTATATCTGTTAACTTTGTAGTGAAAAATGCAGAGTATACGAGACTAGAAAAATCTCTTAAAAAATTCCAAAAGGAAAAAAAAATGATAGTTATCTTCAGAAGAAGAATAATTAACTTTATTAATTGTTGGCAGCAAAAAGGGAAAAAAAGAAAGAAAAACTGAAGCTAGAGGGGCCTCCCTGGTGGTTTAAGTGGCTAAATCTCAGCACTAGGAAGCTGTCCACAGCAACTGCAGTCAGTATGAGTTCAATCCCCAGCCAGTGAGTTGACCCACATGGCAGAGCAGACCTCTCCTGCCTTCACCCACTGCTCCTTTCAGCAGTGTATTTCAGTAAATCCACCTGTTTTGCTCCCCACTTTGTCTCTGGTGAACCCTCTCACTCCCTGCACCTCTGGCCTACATCTCTCATACCACCCCAGCTCCTGCATGCATAAATAAATAAATTTTTAAAAATGAAGCTAGAATAAAAAGTAATATCTTCCATATTCTTTGAAAGAGACCTCAATTCTGTCTAGAGAACGCCTGCTATTCACAACACATCCTGATTCAATTACTTATGGACACAAATAAAAATCATACAATGTGGATACAGGCCAATCAAAATAATGGTTGTTTTTGTGAAGGAAGGAGTGGAATAAGTTTGAGGACAGGTACAAAGGTAGTAACTCCTCAACTTCTGTGATATTTATTTAGTTGAAAATAATTTTAAAGTTATCACTGTAAAGTATTAATACTTATTCTATTTTGAGAGTAGTTACATGCACTATTTTTAATGTCAAGCTTTGAACTTATCTTTGTGCTTAGATTATAATTACAAAACCACTTAATAAATTATGAGATAATCTTTTTGGTTTCTTATCTATAGATTATTGGAAAACTAATTTTTCTAGCAAAGGAGTAAAGTAATTCATACTTTGTCCTGAGAAAAACAATAGTGTTTTTTATAATGTTTTCATTTTCAAGTGACTTGACTATTTCCAACTTAGAAATTCCAAAAGAATGCAAGACTACTTACTCATGTCTGAAAATCCTAGATTAATCTTAAATTCATTGGTATTCATTTGGTACTATCCAAAACTACAGCTGTATGTGAAACTACTGATACAAGTAAAAAATGCATTTCCTTTTATTGTATTAAATCACTACTTATACCAACTTATACTTCCTTAAATCAAAGAAATGTCAGCCTTAAAAAAAGTGTATATTTCTTCATAAATAAAAATTTATCCTGGGAGTTTTATAGAGAAGTACCATCTTTTATGACAGATGTAAGACCCACTAGAATTATGAGTGAGAGTAAGGAATAAAGTTAAGAAACTGTACAATTACAAGCAATAAAGGCACAAATGAAATTAAGTGTTAATGAGTCTGGCCTTAATTGAGTTTTACTCCCACTGCTAAACTCTTTAGTAAAATATATTATCATATCATTTCTTTTATGATGCATTAAAATCTGTACTATATTAAAACATTAGTTATTATGATACTTAAAAAATATGACTTGCTTCATTTCACAGTATTGTTTATCTGTCAAACACATTATCACAACATTGAAGTTGTTTGTCAGAACTCCTCAACATGGGAAATAAGAGTTAATTTAGCCATCATAGTCATAGAAATTGCCTTTTCTAGTGAAAGATTTATTTGATTTTAATTTAAAATCCTTAGTGAATTTCCCGGTAGGCTTGTAATTCCACATTGGAGCACTCCATTTACATGGTGCCAGAGACAGGGATTCCTAAGAGTTACTATTCTTTCCAGAGAATCCCTACCCTTTAGTGAATTATTCACACTGATTAATATATCCTAATGACCACAGTGATGGTTTTGGGGTAAAAACATGTTAACTGACATCCAGTAATCCTCTACCCTTGATCTTTATTGAAGCAACTCTTCATTAGCTCAATTTAAACCCCACAGACCACAATCTATAACAGCAAAATCAAATAGTACAGGAGAAAGAAACAGTGCACTCCATTATTCAGTATATAGAAGTTTCAGGTTGGTTGGTCAAAGTCATAAGAAAATGTCTAATATTTTTCTTAGGCTCCAAAGACTACTCCAATTTCAGCACACTGGCTCTGAAAGTCGAATCAACATCTTAATTAGGACATTTTGGAATCACAGGCCTGAAGTGGTGGTTTCTGTTCATAACCTAGGTTTGCTAGTTATTTTTTTTTTTTTTTGGTTAGGGTAATTTAGTATCTGGGATAGTGTCCTACAGATAGTTAAGTAATCGGTGCATTAAAAATCCATGAATAGGACCCTCCTTCATGGCTCAGGGTTAAGCACCACACTATGAAGCATCTGCAGCCTCTGCAGCACGATATCAATCCCCAACCAGGGAGGTGACGCACATGGCGCAATAGATCTCTCCTGTCTTGCCCATTGCTCCCCTCAGCAGTGTATTTCAGTCGATCTGCCTGTTCTGCTTCCCACTATGTCTCTGGTGAATCCTCTCACTCCCCGCACCTCTGGCCTGTACCCCAATTCTTGTATGCATACATAAATATGTTTTAATCCATAAATAATTTATTCACATATATGAATAAATGAATGAATGACGAATGAATACAAATATTCCCCATCTTTCTCAGACTCAGTTTCCTCATCTGTGCAGGAAAAAAATCAGATTCCTAACAGGAGGAATCATTATAGAAAGAAACAATGTATGTAAGGAACATGGAAAAAAGTGCAGCAACAATAATATGAGATAGAATTCAGATATAGTCTCCTTACAACCTACTAGTTATGCACTGATTCATGTTAATTGCTGGCCAAAATGCTTTCCAAAATATGACAATGTTGCAATAAAAATATATGTTAAATCAAATTCACTAAAGCATTTTAGTACCATTTGCTCATCACTATGCTTTGCAATTTCCAAAGTTTTACTTTAAAGTCCTGCCACTGTCTGCATGGGATAACTTATAAATGGAAAATACTACCCACTTACTGAACAATGTATTGGGAAATCACTGAACATCAAACAACCTCCCTATTCCACTTAGTCTGACACTCCTAGTTTTGATCTTTTTAAATATTAAAGCTAATGGTGAAAAGTAAAAAGTTCTGAAATACTGAGATTCACTCAGCGTAAAAAAATATAATCATTTGATCAAGGAGATGGAATTTACTACTTTTTCAGATGTGCTGACACAAATTCTGCCAGGGTCCAACATCTAGTAACAAAGTAAACACTGTGAGACATCAGACAATATGCAGTACTGGGGATTAAATTGCATTCCTTTTGGGGATTATCTTTTCTTTCATTTGGGGAGGAACTAAAGCTGATTTTGGCATATTTCATGACTGCATATTTCAAACTCTGATCTAGAGGTTAGGATTTCTTTTAAAAATTACAAAAAGAATAATTCTATTATACCCACAAATGACTTTCAATTCATAGTCTTCTTAACAGAAATTATATGGCATCTACTGCATTTTTAACGATAATAAAACTAAGTGAAATGATTATGTGGTACAGCTAATGCTTCAGCTGACTCTTACAATATGGGTGCAATTTTAATTCAAATATAATATCTTTAATTTAGTCAGTTTTACTCAGCTCAACAGCAGTGTGAAGACTCTAAATGAGTAACTAAATTCCTGCTTTCAAACTTTGAGTAACTGATGAGAGAAATTTAATCAAAAAGTTTATATTTTATATTATAGTATTAACACTATATTTCTATGAAGTTAATATTTTAGCAGATTAGAATCATCACTGTTTTTTCCCTGTCCCTATGGAATGCCATGTTTCACTGCCATTTTTTGTAACAAAATTGCTAAAAATATCAAGAGAAATCCTAGATTACATTTATTTTATATCATTTCCTCAGAAGGATTTAAAACTGTTAAATTGGAAGTGAATAGATATATTTTTAGGTGTTAAAAATGAGAACAGAATTTGAAGTTAATACTTATGATGAAATTAATTTTATAAAATCGAATGTTAAATAATAGCTTTAGCAATTGACCTTTTTTCCCTGTGAAGTTAATTTCCTGTTAGTAAATAGCACAAGATTGGGAGCAATGTCATCATGAGATCTCTGTTCACAGGAGTGATAGAGCGTAGACTGCAAAAATGAAAGCTTTCCCATTCCAGCGTTATAATGTGGCTCAGGTGTGAATGAGTAGGTTAATCATGTGAAAACATAGTTCAATTGTGAATCAATCTCAGGCTGAGCCTGCTTGACTAGATATCAGAGGTGAAGGCTGTTGACAACATGCTTTCTCATGATTGACCGAAGCTAGAAAAGAAAATAGGGTGGTTAGTACTTGTCCTTATTCCCATCAGTGACTTTTATACAAAATTCCTGAAAACTTATGAAAAAACGAGAAACAACATAAAAAAAAAAAAATAAAGGTAAGATTTCTACTGCTCTCTGCTTTTGTTCAGCTGTTCTATAGCCTTTCTCTAAGCCTGGGAAATTTCAAACCACATTGCTGCCTGTAAACCTGGAACATCTTTATTCCATGAAATCTTTTTGTCTCTAAAATCCTTTGAAGAATGACAATGACCAAATCATGCAAAGGGATTTTAAAAGTTCTTTCAGCTAATCTTTTTTTTTTTCTCATATATAGGTAGAAAAACATAAACCTCACTAATAGATTAAAACCAGTATTCCAAATTTGCCTCTCAGATTCTGGCATTTTTCATCATCATAACAAGAGAGAAAATTTCCCTTGCCAATCACCTCATAAAGGATTTGAATTACTGGTGTACATGTCAAAATATGTTTTTTCATCTTTTTATGCAATACATGGCCAGACACAAATCCTATTCACAGACCATCTCATATGTTACCTTTCTTATAAAGTCTATCTGCTGGCCAACATCCTGGAACATTGGAGACAGTCAAGACATGTTTATGGAATAAGTGAAAGAAGGAGATTTCTACATGCTATAATATAGATTTCTAGTTTTCTAGATTTCTACAATTTTATGTAAAATAGAATTTTCCATTTTCTTCTTTTTTTAAGATTTATTTATTTATGCATACAAGAGGTGGGCTGCAGGCCAGAGGTGTGGGGTTGGGGGGCAGATTGAGTGCAATACACTGATGAGGGGAGCAGCAGGCAAGTCAGGAGAGGTCTGCTGTACCATGTGGGTCAGCTCCCTGACTGGGGATTGAACTCCTGCTGCAGTGGCTGTGAATAGTTTTATAGTGCTGAGACATAGCCCCTTGCACCACCGGGAGACCCTGAATTTTCTGTTTTCTGTTTGATGCAAGAAACTGCATTTATAAAATGCAATTTTTAACTAACCATGTGTTCATTTCTCAGCTTTATTGCAAAAACACTTTATATGTTTACCCTTATATTACAAATATCACTATGTATCTGATTCATAATAGGCATACATTAATGTTTGAGAAAAGGAGGAATAGGCAATTAATATATATCTACTGAAAATATCCTCATACACAAACTATCAAATGACAAAAATGTGTGAAATAGATATTTCTTAATGATTGTATGTACTTTTTTTACCTTGTAAAATTTTTTTTACTGTATAAAACTTTTTTACTGTGTAAAAAAATTACCACAAATTCAGGGACTTAAAATTACAAATATTTCCTATCTCATAGGTTCTGTGGTTCTAGTATAGGCATACCTAGCTGGGTTTTCCACTCTATAAACTTCATAGGGTACAGTTAAGCCTGGCTGTTAGTTGAAGGCCTTTCTGGATTCCTAGAGGTCCCTCAGTTCCTTGATCCCTGACCTACAAAACCTTTTCACAAACATTTTATGACATGGTAGCTTACTTTTTTAAAGTGAGAACAAAAGAGTCTCTCTCTTCAGAAAGGGCCTGAAAGACCTAGTTGTAAGAACTATCATGTGATTAATCGAGGCCTACCGATGACAATCTCCTTTTTGACTGACTTGAAATCCACTAATTTGGACTTTATATACATCTGTAAAATTCCTACATCTTTTCCACGAACTGTAGGTTAATCAATGGTGTGATAGCATATTTACAGTTTTTATCCTCATTATGCACCAATGGATATGGTCCTGGATTCATTTCATAATATTGCCTCTCACAAAATGAAAATGAAATTTAAGGTTTGAGTATATATAACAAGACCCTCAATCATAAAAGTTCTACTTTTCTCTCCAGGCAAAGAGTAGAATTGTGCTTCCCAATATGATCCTTCTTTAAATTTAAGCACAGTCATTGTTTTAATCTTGGCAATGAAATGAAGTGCCCCTTGCTACCCAGTATCATTTTCTATCCGGTAAAGCTTGTGTTGAGGCAAAGCTTATGTAGTCCTTGATCCTGAACAACTATATACGAAGTTCTTCCAGCCAGTATTAGAAGTAAATGTGTGAAAATGTTTGTTTTTTTAAAGCAGTAAAATCTGTGATATTCATTAGTCACATAAAATTTTGCTAATCCTAAATCATATATATATATATATATATTACTTAGAATCCATATGATGAGTGACATCATAGTCACTAAGGACTACAACAAACAAAAATGTTCTCTCAAAGACTAAGAATAAATTAGTAATATCTTGGGAAAGGAATATGAAATATGTCAAAATGTCTTCCTAGCCATTCATCTGTGTAAATAATGTGATTAAATTTATGTAATGAATTTGTTCATCCTTCTGAAACTCAAAGATGAGAATGAAGTTATTTTCTAGTTGTGATTATCTAGAAGCTAAATAGCAGATAAAGAAAACAATAGAGTAGTCTTTATGCTATTTGTTAAGGACTGTGGTGTGTGTAAGAATTGTTTGCTTCAGCTTTTCATATGTTACCTTGATAAACAGTCAAAACATCCTCATTGAACCTAATCACTAAAAGTAATTATAGCAGTATACCTTACATTTGTGTGTGTGTGTTAAGAGTGAATAGGAATTCAGAAAAGCTAGATTCTGAATTTAGAAATATGTTCTTATATAATGCAAATAATTCTCACATGCCCTTTTCACTCTGTATAGTGGTAGAGAATGATTACTTGACATGAAGTTTCTCTATATAAAATAGCTCTATAAAAACAAGGTCTAGGTGAAGAAACAGATGGAATATGTGCCTTAAAAATTTTTAAATGGTTTCAAATTACTTTTCACTTCCTCATACTTTTTGTTTGCCTATGTACTCAATATATCTACTCCTAGAATGATATATCAGAGTCTTTTATCCTGTAATATGTCTTAAGAATCAAAATCCTCCTTGGTTAGCAAATTGAAAGGTCAATATTATTATGTACAATAAAAACTTGGCTGACAGTTACACCAGCTCATTACTCATCTAGTCTATTGACAAAGAAAACCACACACTTATTCATCAACACCCTTAATGACAAAACAGAAAGGTATTAGAACTTTTGTGACACAACCCATAGAACAAAATTACTACCATAATCGCCATGTTATCACATATTTTCACCCCAAATATTGATTTATAAAATCTTTCTAACTATATTGCTCTCCATTCATTTTTATAAGTCATATGCTTCAGAAAGTATGTGATGCTTTATTTTTCCAAAACTCTGTGATAAAATAGAAACAATTTTCTCACTACGATTTTCCAAAAGCTGTCTTTTATACCAGCATACTAAAGTATGGGAAGGATAAAGTCAATATTTTTTCAGTATATAACTATGATATATATATGCATATTTGATGTTACACTTAGGGTCATTTAAGTTCAAGAGTTCAAAATGGCTTCTATGTAAAGGTTTCAGGAATAAAGTAAGTTGTCTGATTTTCCCATGACCAACTATATGCTCTCTTTCAGTCCGGAAGATACTTTTAAAAAGTATCTTCCAGGCCTTCCTGGTAGCACAATGGCCTAAGCAAGGCACTATGAAGCAAACCACAACCACTGCAGCGTGAATTTGATCCCTGTCACAGGCCAAGGAGGACCCACATCACCACAGCAGACCTCTCCTGACTTGCCCACTGCTCCCCTCAGCAGTTTTTCAGTTGCTCTGCCTGTTCTGTTCCCCATTCTGTCTCTGGTGAATCCTCTCACCCCCACACCTCTGGCCTTTACCCCAGTTCTTGTATGCATAAATCAATCTTAAAAAAATCTTCTAAAATATTACACCTTTATCTTGAATAACCAAATTAAAAAATTGAGAATTTCAAAAGGTACTTTCTACAGAAATTTTCTTCAGTCTGTTTCTTCCTTCTGCTATATTGTTTGTTTGGGGTAATTATTCCTTAATGAACAGAATACTTTGTTGTTAAATAACTTCTTTGTCTACTATCCACAAATCTAACTTAAAATTTAACTAGTGACAAAGGGGGAGTAAAATGACCCTTATCAAGTTAAAAGGTTTTCTTCCATTTGTTACTACTTTGCTAACAAATTTTATAGCTTTTAATAATTCTAGATTTTATTTTCATTTGTATATCATTTCATCTATTTTTATGCATTTATGAGTTATATATTCACCACAACCAAGTGCATTAACAACTGAGTTCCATAAATATTTTTAATTTAGTAAGTGCGTTGTTGCTCTATACAACAAAAATTTGATACACATCATTACCACAGAATGACAAAATTGTTTAAACAATTATATATACAATGCTGATCAATAACATTAGGTATGGGCTTCCATGTAATATAATTAACTGCTAAAATTAACCATATTTTAAATCTATATTTCTATAGCTGATACCGCTGATATAAAACTGGTATAATTATTATTTGAGAAGATTTTCTTCTGTTAATAGAAGAAATGTGAAGAGTAATTGCTTCTTTTTTTTTCAAATACACAAAGAAACTTGAAATCAAATGGGTGAAGTGTGTTTAAATTAGTCATTTTATTCACATGAAAAGTTTACTTATTAGAATGACATACAAATGCACTTTGTACAGTCTTCTCAACATAAATAATATTTTTAAAGATTTATTTTCTGTATTTATGCATACAAGAGCTGGTGTGTAGGCTAGAGGTGTGTGGGGGGTGAGAGGATTCACCAGAGACAGAGTGGGGAACAGAACAGATGGATTGACTGACATACACTGCTGAGGGGAGCAGTGACCAGGACAGGAGAGGTCTGCTGTGCCATGGGGGTGGGCTTCCTGTCTGGGTGTCAAACTTGGACTGCAGTGGCTGCCAATAGCTTCATACTACTGAGATGTAACCCCTTGCGCCACCGGACAGGCCCAACAACTAATCTTTTAAATTAATCTCTTTTCTCTTTTTTAAAGATTTTATTTTATACATATAAGAACTGGGGTACAGGCCAGAAGTGTGGGAGTGAGAGGATTCACCAAAGACAGAATGGGAAACAGATCAGGCAGATTGACTGAAATAAACTGCTGAGGGGAGCAGCAGGTGAGACAGGAGAGGTCTGCTGTGCCACGTGGGTCAGCTACCTGGCCTACGATTAAACTCACGTGGATGCTTCATAGTGCAGTGCTTATCCCCTTGGCCACCAGGGAGGCCCAAATCAATCTTTTTCACATGATTTATGTGTCATATGACCAGTAATATGTGTAGATTTCTTTAGAAATAAACATCTATATCCTACATGCTGGCTAGTATATATCAATAATTTGTATATTTGCATATCCATCACTAACTTTTTCAGACATGTAAATTCTTTATGTTTATAACTAAAAATGCACTATATTTGTTCTTATATTTGCCAAAAGTGGTTATTGCATAATTAAATATCTTTACCAATTAGAAATTATTTTTTGATTAATACCATAAATGACAAATGACATTTTCTATACTCACTATAGCCTGACAACTCAGGCTCTGTTTCCTAACCATATTTGGCACATACTTAACCTATAGTACCACTTGTTTCCTATTGACCCCACTGATTAAAGGACTTAAAGATAATGTTACCCTCCCAGGCTATCACAAAAACTGTCTGAACTCATAGGTATGTCAAGTGTCTAGAAGGAAGCAACATCAAATATTTCTCCCATCACTACCTGAAACAAGTCAGCTGTTCTCGAGCAATGTTTTATCAACAAGGGCTCTGCATGCTGTCTTTGAAAAGTGAATTTTAGTTAGAGGATCTCTGGAAAGGACTGAGAGAAATAAGCTTTCAATCCGGTTCAAAGCTTAGTTTATTTAGGTAATTTAAACAATCCTTTGGGATAACTGATCAATGGATCTTTATACTGACTTTTCCCTTTCCCTCAAAAATTGTTACAGGGAATTGGAGCAATGCATAAAATGTGACTTTGTGATAAGAGTCTCTAAAGACTTCTGTCTTCCATGATGGAATTCTTTTGACTTTACATGATAAATTTGGTGTTGATGTGCCTTTTTTGTTTTGTTTGTTTTGGCTTAATTATGCCAAGAGCTTTTTCTGGCTAGTCCAAACTTCCCCTAGCTCTTGACATCGCTATATATCTTTCTAGTTCTTCTTTACTTTATGTTATGTTTTTCTCTTTCTATTGTTAAAGACTAATTTTGCTTCAGCAATGAATTCCAAGACGGGCCCAGTGGCCTCACCTGGCGTCACTCACCTAGGTGTGTGAACAAGAATGAAAAAATAAAATACATTTAGACATTTCAGAACTGTTTTTCTCCTATAAAAAGGTCAGGTAGGCAACTCTCTGCCCACCTGTGACTATGCAGGTGCCTCTCTTTTTATTTCTCCTTTTCCTAATAAGTCTATCCTTTTAAAATGAAAAACACATGCATACATATATACATACATGCATGCATGCATGCATACATACACACATATGAAGACCGGGTAACCAACCTCTTCTGTTCTGTGTATTTCTGGCTTCACAAGAGGAGTTGCAAGGCAATAATGATGTAATTAAAATTAAAATGGATCAATTTATGGTTGCAAATTGTTTTGTTTTCTTTTTTTCATTTCATCCAGTACAAAATATACATCTTAATAGATATGTTCAGTGTTTTAGGGAGAGTGTCTTTATATATTTCCAAGATACAACATAGCTATGTAGGATAAAACAGATACTTTGGCTTGCTTGAAGGAAGGTCTACAAGCACTTGTTACATATTATATTCATTTGGTTTAATAAATATGTAGGAAACAAAGTGAAAATATAATCTTTGATAATAATTTATATGTCAAATATTCAGAAAAAACTGCCATCTCAATACATGTGTGTCAACTGAGTAAGATTTATTGAAAATCACATAGAGCATGAACTAATTATCTATATGCTTGGATTCAATTAGTTAATATAAATTTGATTTACATTCAAAACAAGGTAATTTTCTTTTAACAATGTACTGTTATACAAAACCACTTTTAGTTAAAGTGTCTGATGTTATCATACATGAACCGAGCAGTTTGACTATATCACTTTTAGAGTTATAGACAATTCTTTCTAACAATAGAATTCTTTGTGTGGGTACTTTGTACAACATTTCATCTATCAGCTAATAAAACTATCTAGGAAACCTTATGATACAAGATACACATAAGCAAGAAAGATAAAAGGAAAGGTTAACACTTTTTCAGCATCTGTCAACACTGTCTCTTGTTACATTTGATCAACTTTAAAGTAAATGCAAACACATGATATCATTTACAGTAATAAAAACAAGTGCCACACAGCAGCTACTTTGCTTTTATCCATTTTGCAGATCACTCATCACAGACCATCATGAGGTAAGACTAACATTGCCTTATGGTGCATCTCTGGTAGTGTGGCACATGGCTTCAGCCCTTCAAAGCTGGTCATTTACCCCATAGGTTATGAAAAAAACCACCAATGTGCTTGAAACCTTGAGAAGGAAGCAGAATAGAGAAACTGTGTCATTTCTGTTCCCTCCTAAAGGTAAAGTGAAAGAAAAATAAAATAAAAGACAAAAGAGGGGTTGCAAATAAAACGTGAACAATGAAATGTGCCATTGATTTCCCAGGGGTTTAACTGCATGTTCAAAGTGAATCAAATATATTTTGGCTATAAAATGGTCTCCTATGTGTGGCCCCTAGAATAACAGAATCAGCATCACCAGGAAAACTATTAAAAATATAAATTCTCAGTTCATACACCCATAGAATCAGAAACGGTTGGTGGAACATAGGAATCTGTGTTTAATATGCTCTCTAGATTCTGATACACATAAGTATTCAAGAACCAACAATATAGGGATGAAACTGTTTCTGTGTATTGCTTGTAAGTTTTTCCCAAATTTAACATTATAATGTTACTTATAGATATGTAAATGTTTGAGTTCATTTTGGCAAGAAAACCAAATCTGGGCCTCCCTGGTGGCACAAGGGATTGAGTGCCACACTGTGAGGCTTCCACAGCTACTGCAGCATGAATTCTGTCCCAGGCCAGGGAGGGAACCCACATGGTGCAGCAGACCTCTCATCTCCCCGTTGCTCCCCTCAGTAGTGTATTTCAGCAGTCGATCTGCCCCTTCTGCTCCCCACTCTGTCTTTATGAATCCTCGCACTGCACCCCCCCAACCCGTTCCTTTGCCCTGTGTGCCAACTGTTGTATGCATAAATAAATTAAAAAAAAAAAGAAAACCAAATCTTAGGTACTTAATATGCATATATTTATGCATATTAAAATTAATCTGGTGATTTTAAAATATACTTTATTTTTATATATTTTATAGGTGGGCACTATAATTTGCTTCTTATTAGTCAAAAGCTACAAAAAAATGCTCTTACCAATGTAGTCATAAATCACAAAACATTGATTTGCAGTTAATAGTATGAATGAAAGTACAATTCTGATATACATGTTGAATGTAAATTAATCAATATTTGAATTTATTTATTTTTGTACCTAATTTTCCCAGTTATGATGTAAAATAGTATGATTTATAGAGATAGATGCTATTTTTAGACTTTGCTAGGATTTAGAAGAAAGAATATTAAACTTTGAGATTCTGAGACACTGTTCCTAATTTTACCCTCCCAAAAACACCTTCTTCAATACTTCTTTCAAACGAAAGGAATATATTCTGGAAAATGTGCTTCAGGTCCTGTTTTCTAAGGGATTGATGGTACAGAGAAACAATGTTTCTTTGGGATGGAAGACTGAGGCTTGAGATTTGTGTTAACTGTGACCATCTTTCAAGGTTCTAAGTGGAGAGAGGTCTGTTGTTTGCCCATGTGACTGGTGACTGTGCAAAGACTGTAACTAAGACTATTATACTGTTAAAGTAAAAGGAAGTTATGCTGCAAACATGTGCAGGATTGAAGAAGTATTTCAACAATATGCAGTTATGCCAGGACATAATTCTGGGGGTGATTTCAACATAAAGACAGAGAAAAAGGAATATTATGAGGTATAGTGATATATTTTACAACATATAGTCAAATCAAAATTGATGGTCTTAGTGTGATTGGTAGTTTGGAAAATAAAGTGGTAGTTAAGAATTTTGAAACCAAGTTATTCTTGTGTCTAGTTTGGTTGTGTTTAAAGGGAAAACAAACTCTAAATACCAGTAAAATAAACATAGGGCAACTTTTTTTTTTTTTTTTTTTGCAGGACATTAGAATTCATCCCCTCATTCTTTAGTTATGGTCATTCTTCTTATTTCTTTCTCTTTTGTTTCTTTGTTTTTTACTTTGTTTTTGCTGATCTTTCATATGCTAGCATTTTGTTGATTTTTAACATATTATCATCACAAGATAGCTGCTATAAAGCCAGGTTTCATATTCACACAGAACAGAGAGGGAAAAAAAGACAGTTTAAATGGTTATTTTCTTAATATATCTTTATCTTCATGGAAAAAATGTCTTTCTTACAAGCAAGTAATGGCTTTCTCCTAATTATTCAGTGTTCAATACTAAATGACATGACCATAAGACAATTCATGGCAAAGGGTATTAATATTATTTTACACTATCAAGGATTTATCCCCTAAAGGTGGGTGGTCACTTCTAAAAAAACCAAGCAAGCAAGAAAGAAAGATTGTTGAGTAAATCATCACAAATATTGGTTATACATACTATTATACGTAATATAAATTTTTTAAAAATTAAATAACACAATAAAATCAAAGCACTGGAAAGCATTTTATAATTTAAAAAATGTTATTATAAAATCCCAACAGTATCTATTTGTGTGTGAGAGAAGAAAATGAAGATTATAGATATTTTTCTTTGTTAGTTTGAGGGAAAGTGGAAGGCAAACTCACAAAGTGTCTTGATGATTACTGTTTCATTCTGAAACCATAGTCAATAGGATCTGATACAAAAGGGGATAAAGTAATAATATGTGTTTTAAAATGGATAAATTGGAATTTAATTAATTGGTTTTTTTAAAGATTTTTTAAAAAATGATTTATGCATACAAGAGCTGCTACAGGCCAGAGGTTGGCGGGGGTGGGGTGGTGTTGAGACGATTCACCAGAGACAGAATGAAGAGCAGAACAGGCAGGTCTACTGAAAAGCACTGCTGAGGGCAACAACAGGCAAGGCAGGAAAGGTATGTTGTATGTGTGGATCCCCTCCCTGACCAAGGATTGAATTTGCACTGCAGTGGCTGCAGAAGTACAGAAACCCCACAACGTGGCACTCAACCCCTTGCGCCACCAGGAAGGCCCTAGAATTCAATTAATTGTTTTTAACTTTTATTTTAGAAGCAAATGTAAGAGAAATGAATAGAAGTCCTTGCTGGTCATCCTCCCCCAACCTAGCTTCATATTAAAATGGGTAGTTAAAAAAAAAAAAAAATACTGATTCTTGGTCATGTCAGACCAAATGAATCTGAAACTAAGGGTGGGATTTGGATATAGGTACATTTGAAAAGACCCCCTGGTGATCGTAAGCAGCCAGAAGTGATGACCACTTTTTTAGAAGAAATTAAAAGTATAGCATAAAATTTAGTATACATTCTATAAGTTTTATAAATTATTTCAATAGCAATAGTTTAAACACCTGTCATATATCAGGCACTGTTCTATGCACTAGCAATACGACTCCAACTAAAATGCTATGTTTGGTATCCAGACTTTGACTTTCAAATGAGAGAGGAAGGGATATTCATGTTATCAGATAGTAATAAATGATAATACATTATGGTAAGTTGAGGGAAGGGGTAAGTGTCTTGGCTAAGGAAAATCCTCTCTGAGAAGAGACTAAGTAAAACAGGAATAAGTTGAGGAAACAAGCCAGGAGCATTTATAAGGAAAGAGGAATGACAGAGGGGAGGAAGAAGTACAGTGTCTCATAGCAAGAACATATCTGACCTGAGGGGATCTAGTAGTGAATTGAAATCATTATATTTACTCATACTAGCATTCAAGACTAATGGTAAAACAAATAGTCTTTCAAAGTTTTAGAGTTTTTAACATTTCTAGGTGATCACGCTCAGAACTTCTATAGTATATTCCAACAAAAAGAAAATGAAGCCCAGAAGGAAGGAAAACTTCTTGATAAATTTGAAAAACATATGAATAAACCCTAAAAGAATACTTTAGCTTAAAGCAATGTTAATAAAAAATTTACTTGGGACAATTTTAAAAACAATATGAAACAAAAAATACTGTAATAAAATCCCATGAAAGAGGAGTGAGATCAGAGTTGAAGTCTTCTAATGTCATTAATTTTTCAAGAGGGGATGGTGATTGTGATAAATTTCAGATTTCAAATAAGGTATATAAGTGAAGTATATATTTTATCATAAAAATGGTATAAATAAATTTAATAACTTACAAATCAGTTGAATAAATGCAATAGAGAAAATATTATTAATCAATTAGACAATAAGAGGAAGAAAAATCTGGCAAATGTGTAGTCCTATTTGTTTTAAGTATACTTAAAGAAGGCACAGAACCTATAAAACAAAGATGGTAATGCATATCTAGATATCTAGATTATCAGTTCATAATCTTTGTTTGACTATCCACTTTTGTTTTGCTTCTATTACAGATTTTTGTAGTAGACATAAATAACATAAAGATGAATTAAGAGTTATCATTACATCATGAGTGTTAAAAATTATGTTGCTATATTTTAAATTAAAAAGTCAAAAACTATTAGTAAAAGTCTATAAATAAATCTAGATGTATAAGTAAATTTAACATACAGTAAAGATATTTTAAAGAAATGGAAAAATATCAATGATATTGTCATAATTAGATACCTATAACATGGGGAGTAGTATGCATCTATAAAATGAAAAAACTGGTAAAATGTAAAAGCCTATCTCTAATATACTTATTAGGGTACAAGTAGGTATATACGTAGGTAAGATGTGGATACACTATCATTAAAAAGTAGAGAATTTTGATCGTATTATGGGAAAATCTTGCATTAAATCCTTTTAAATTCTTTAATATAATTTTTGTGATAAAATCAAATTATGAAGTAAACCAAAATAGTTCACATCAAGGACTTTTACAGAAGTAAACATTAAATTAAATACAAACTAAGGTATGAACAAATTTGACATCAGCTCCACTACACTAAACACTTCTATCTAGGCACACAAACACAGTGATGCTCACTTATTATGAACTACATATAATAATAATCTGTTAGAATTTAGAAAACAAGATTTTTTAGCATGTAGATTGCTGCACTTAAAGAACATTTCTCTAGAAAGCAATCAATTATATATCATTCTTGCAATTGACCTCTTGGCCAAATACTGAAGCATTTTGCCTTGCCCACTTTATAGACCTGAGTACCTAACAATAAAGAACAATAGAATGAAAAACCTTCTTTAAGTATACTTCAAAACAAATAAAAGTGGTTCTGTGGACTACACATTTGAAACTGCCTTTCTTTACAACCTCTGGAGAGCTCTTTAGCTTTGCTTGAATTAGGACTTTGGGCAAAGGTCTGCTCAACATTAAACTACTCTGATAGTTACTCTTGACCACAGTACATTGCTTTTCTGTCTTCCATGCCAAGCACTCCAGCAGTGTGAGCAGTCAGGGAGCACCACTAAAAATATAGACAATAAAAACGATGGGTTCCCTGAAGCAAATAAAAAACAATACATGTACATTTTCCATGCTTTTAAAATGTAATATTGAGAAGAAGTGCATTGGAACTCAGGCTATCTTTTGCATTTCAGAGATACAGTTATAAACACCATATAATTCTTAAACAAGGCGATTTTCTTTATGCTGGGTTTACAGTTAATACATACCATAATTTTAGGACACATTTCAGGGCATAAATTTTCCTGAAAAAATTCCATAAGTGTATCTTGATTACAAAGGTAAACTGCTGGGAAAACAACACTAATTTAAAGATCTGTGAGTTTATAGTGGTATACACTATACACGGATAAGGTTAAAAGAAGGAAATTTTTGTTTGTTTCAGAATTTATATATTGATTTTCATGAGTCTTTCCCCAAAGGGGAAAAAAAATCTGTTCAGGTTTGTGGAAGTCCTGGGCCCTTTGGAGCAATATTTTCTTCATATCCATATCCTCTCTTCCTATGTAAATTGAAGACTATATCTGATGACTGAAATCCACTTGCTATAAGACAAGTTTACTTTCCCTTAGTCACTCCTGAATTATTATGAGTTCACTTTCGTAGAATAACACCTCCGCTCTGGGCCATACCATATGGCTTACCTCTTTTTACTTACCCTCATTTTGAACACATTCTTATCCAGTATTTGTTTCAGGGTAAATTAAAATTTCATGTGAGGCATTCATCAAACAGCCTGATATTTATGGGACCTCCCTGGTGGCACAAGGGTTTAAACTGCAGCACTGTGGAGCTGTCCACAGCCACTGAAGCGAATTAGATCCCCTGCAGGGAGGTGACCCACATGGCTCAGCAGACCTCTCCTGTCTTGCCCTCTGCTCCCCTCAGCAGTGTATTTCCATCAATCTGTGTGTTCTGCTTTGCACTCTGTCTCTGGAGAATCCTCCCACTCTAGCACCTCTGGTCTGCACCCCAGCTCTTACACGCATCAATAAATAAATCTTAAAAACACAACCAGTCTGATACTTAATGCCTAGCAACTCTTCTCCAGAGCAACCCAGTCCAGGGACGCTCCCAGGACTTGAAAACTGTAAACTTTAATGACCATTCTTTTGCCATAACTTTCCAAGCTTATTTTTCTCCTAAAACCCATGGTTCTTAACCTTAAAAAAGTTTGGCTTCATGTCACTCCCAGAAATTTTAATCACTTAACCTGTGTAGTGCCACAATTAATTTTGTAGACTTTTGAGCAAGAAGGCCTGGGTTTGAAATCTGACTCCCACATTTATTAGCTGTGTGACCCTAAGAGACACTTAACCTCTCTGACTCTTGATTTCCTCATCTGTAAAATAAGGATCATAAGAGCACATATTTTTTTAAGAAAATACAATTTTGATTTGATTGATCTTTTATAAAGGAATAGATGGTATTATTTATGAATATTACAATGAGCAGGAAATAATTATAGTAACAATTTTCACAACTATTAAAAATTTGCCTTAGAAATGTCAATTTTGTCCTTAATTCTTTCTCCACATATTATAATTAGGATAATATCCCAAAGCATCAAAATTATTTACATGAGTTAGTCTAGGCTTTATTATTTTTAAAGGAACTAAACTAGTCACAACAGTTTTTAAATAATAGTTGCATGCATTTAAAATTTTATCCCTACCCTTGCCTCTCAAATAGTTTTTTCGTTACCTTAACCAACACCAAAGGAAAAGTAATGTAACCAGACTGAGATCATGACACTGAGCTTCGCCTTTTCTGACAGCAGCATTGTCATTTCTGCTTTTTCTCATGCATAGTCATGCAGACAAACTGGCACAAGTTCAAGACCTCCGGAGAAGTTGATGGTTTTCTCCACTTTATTTAACTCCAGTTTAACCTTTGGTAAAGAAAATCTCAGGTATTGCTACAGAAAAGGTAGAACAAAGATGATTTGAAATTTCTCTGAAAAATAGCAGTTCATTTGTGTATATCTACTTTCTCTTGAACAGGATATTTTTCATGAGTCCTATCTTTACCTGAAGTATTACATGGCTACATGAAGCATTATTTTCCCACTCCACCCACTCAGGCTGTCAAGACAGCCTCATTTCAAGAAAGAGTAGGAGTGAGAATTACTGTTTCAAAAACAGCATAGTCTTGAAGTCTTCCTGGAAGAGAGTTCCTCCATAATTTTTGCACATCAAAGTGATAATGAAGTGAATACAGACATCCATTTTTTTAACTAAAAAGTTAAGCTCATCTTAAATTCTGAAACTGAACTACATTAAAGAATTTGAAGATTTAATTATACTTTACTGTATTTTCTATCTCAAATCACAAATTTTAGACTGGAGAGACTGTTGTTCTTGATTTATTCTGTGTTGAGCTTGCTTGTTGAGAAACCTTCGTTTATGCTTAAAGAAGCAAATAATCTGACTTTCTGATGCTACCAATGCCTAATTGTGAGCTATGAATAAATTACAAAACATTTCTGTGCTTTGTTCTTTTCCTTTATGTAATGAAGACTTGTTTTATTACCTTGCCACTTCACAAAGGAGTTACATCATGTAAAATGTTTGCGTACGAATAATTCTGTAGTTTTTTAATTATTTACCAAGAAAAAAAGTAACAAAAATTGACAGCATAAACCATTCAGCTAAGAGGCTATGTTAATTATTTTAAAAATTGAAGGAAATCACTAGAAACTAGTTGATATAACACTTTGGTGCATTTGTAAAATGTGTGACTTTTTTGCTGAAACAGGTACAGAACAAAATGATGGTATTATGTTTTAATATAATTATGCTTCAAGATAAATATCATATTTTATATAATGCCATCAGTTGTAAAAAAAGAGCATATTTATAAATACATTTAAAACACTACTTCCTACACTGAAAGCAAATAAGCTATGACAGCGTTTGAATTGAGCATGTTTGAGACAAAATTTATAGTCAATACTCAGAATATTAAACAAGAACATTTCTGTTATAAACATGATCAAAATATTTGTATATGTGTCTGTCTTTTAGAAAAAGTAAATCTGAAACAAGGAAACAGATATTTGTAAGGAAATCTATTTCAAATTTAAAGTCATAGAGGAATTTACATTACAATATCTATAACCCTTCTTCACCATATCAAAAAACTAAGTCATGTTCTAAAGACCATAAAAAAGAACTTTCAGGATGTCTTACCCAATATGCATAAGATTCATTTTCAATAAACTCTTCTAAAATTTTAAAATCAATTTCCTTGTGCTATATTTATACAGAACGATATATTAAAGACCATAATTCTTTCATTCTTGACATCTAGAGTACAAAGTGATCTCGAGCTGATTTTAAAGCTTTTATTAAAATATATGTTTCATTTCTGAAATTTCTTATAATTTACCATATCTCCCTTTATTTTCAAGTCCTTAGAAATTATTTCCTTCAAATATGTAAAATTTTGACAGGGGAGCAATATTGACATCAATTGATAATTATAATAACAATATATTACTAAATTTGTATGTGCCTTTAACTTGCTAAAACTCATCTTCTGCCATATTCTTATCATACAAGTCCTTCATATTTGCATATGTTCTTTTCTTTTTTCTGTTTATAGTCTGAATTCATATCTCATTTGTAAATTATGCCATTTTGGTATTAAAAATTCTATAAGATGATGTCTGAGTAATATAACACATATGGTATATGACTAAACGTATAAAGAATATAATATAAAAGTCTCTTTTTTACAGCTCAGATAAAACTTAGGGAACACTGGCCAGTGACTGTCTTGCTGTCTGGCTCCTGAGATGAGGCTTATTGGATCTCAGCCTCAATATGACCCTTCCTTTCAAAACCAGCTCTTGAATCACTTGCCCTTTCTGCTCAGGTTGTTACACTGAGGAGCAACATATCTGTCCTGTACGTCCCTTCTCTACCCTCTTCAAATAAGTGAGAACTGGCTGACACCATATATCACAGAATCTTATGGAAGTACATTCACAGGAGAGTTTCAATTCATCACACTGTTCAACAAGGATGCATCCAGGAGGCTACACCTCGAGTTGTTGGGTTCATCCTTTCACAGTCATAAATGGAACAAAGTCAATATATACCCCCTACCTTCAGTCTTTGCCATAGTAACTGGATGTTACTAAAGCAAGCCCCATCTTTCCTCAAAACTACTCCTCAAATCGTGGGGTGGGGCAGGGAACAAGAGCTCTAGTCCGTTTTACTGGCATTTACAATGCTGCCTTCACTATGCCTGCAACAGAGTGTATGGATTGCTCTTTTATCCTTTCATGTCTTTCTTCTTCTAGTCTAGCCTGTGATTCAGTCTTTGGCAGCAAGCTTTACCTTTCCTCATTTTGAAAGAAACCATCTGTTCTTCCAGGATTGGCACATGATGTTATCTAGAAACTATAGGAATTCAGCAGATCTTCTCTTTTCAAAAACTTTGCTTTCTTCAAGCTAATGCTTTGCTCTGAGCTCATATACCTGCCATTGTTAACAGGGGGCCTGGGGGAGGCTCCAAGGGACCTCCTAAATAAGAAAATGGGAGTTTCAATGAAGTATATTTAAGGAGGTGGGGAGTCAAACTAAACACTATTTGCAAAATATTATCTTTGTCATAACCTGTATAGAAAGGTAATTCAAATTATTGATAAAATCACCCCATTCAAAATTTCTGCTTAATCTTGAGATACTTTTGATAGATCACAAACTCTTATAATAAAAATAACAGAACTTATATGATGAATGAAATAAATTTCTAATTTAAGGACTAGATTAATATCGAAATTTAATACAACCAGAAAGACACCAAGAAACACTAACACAAACACACATTCACACAAAATAATCAGAAATAAGTTTAATCATAAAACAAATACAGGAACAACTGCTAATGTGTTTTACTATTAACATCAGATCTCTTCTCTTTATTGAATATATGGATAAGAGATGACTAACTGATTTTAACTCACAGACCCAAACTGACTTGCTAGCAATTTCTGTGAGGTTTACATGTAGAAGAAAATTATTGTAAAGAGTATCCTTGTTCATGTTAACAGTAAGTAGGATGTGGTATGACTGCCATTCATTGTTGTCACTGGCACAACTGAACTGATTTACCTTCCTTGTCTTTGTAATTCTACAAATCAACTTCCCATGCTGCACTTAAATTGGCTATAACATATATCAAGAAAATATTTTATTTTTTTTAATGATTTATTATTTTTTCATGCATACAAGAACTAGGGTATAAGCCAGAGGTCCGGGCAATAGTGAGAGGATTCACCAGAGACAGAGTGGAACAGAACAGGCAGATTGACTGAAATACACTGGTAAGTGGAGCAGCAGGCACGACTGGAGAGGTCTGTTGTGCCATATGGGTCAGCTCCCTGACTGGGGATCAAACTGCTGCTGCAGTGGCTGGAGAGCACCTTATACTGCTGAGACTTTAATCCCCATGCCACCAGCGAGGCCCCAATGAAATATTTGTTTGCCTCAGACTCATTTGCAAGTCACTATATATTTGGGATCTGTTTGAACTCCTTCAGAGTTCATTCTTTAAGTTGCAGAAATTTGCTGCATCAGTATATATAATACAGTATCCCAAAATCTATTACTACTCTTACTCAATAAGAGTAACACATTGTTACTCATGCACTTTCTAATTCATTGTCAGGGCACCAGTCTGCAAATACTAGTAATTCAGAGTTTGCTTATCTATTAATGCAAATAAGTTCTCCTAAGACCTTCAAAATAACTTTTGAATTTTGGCTTTTTGATTATAAGGTTTTATTCTATGTGACAGAAAAATTTTGTAGTCTTTACCATTTATTAAATGTTTATTGAGTGATTAATATATAACATGCACTAAACACTTAAGTGAATGGAAAGTGGAACTCTTTCTCCAAATTTATATAACCGTACTCGCTTCTATCATTTGTTTGTTTATTTCCTTCTATCAAAAATTCTTCCCTAGGATGCAGGGCCTAAAAGTGCTTCCCAGTGTACATATTATAGGAAGCTTAGAATTTTAGCATTTCTGCTCAGTATAAAAAAAGATACATTTAAAGAAGTCTTTGCAATCACTTTAATCACCACCATAATAGAAAAATAGTAGCCTATCTGTCCTATTCCTATTATCATTTAGTGTGATAGTGACCTCTAATTTTAAGAAGCATATTATTTACCAAAACCACAAGATATGGACACAACAGCAGGTGGTTAAATAAGAGAAGAAAGCCAGACTCAAACATGGAGTTTCATGGTCCATAAAAGGAAACCAACATCTATCTATTACAGCAAGCAAACAAAACAAATCATTTGATGTGGTTTTTCAACAGATTTCACATTTAAGTGAAATCAATCAAGATATATCAGAGGAAGCAACACAATATAATGAGATATGTCATTTTGATCAAATCTTATAGAAAGTAAATTAGGTAAAAGAAAGAAAGAAAGATAGAAATGCCATATGTGAAGTTGACAATTGGTGATACAAAACAAATGTTTTACTTCCACCCACAGGTGGAGAAGAAGAGTGGCTACATCATTAAAGCATTTTCCTTTTCAACACCTGCAAAGCTTCGTGTCTAAGTTAGAGACAAAATAGTGTGTTAGGCACGTCCAGCTTTCACAGACACAGATTATTTAGTATGACTGAGCAGATGTACTACCTATGATAATAGTTGAACTCAATGCTGAAATAATTTTACAATATAACTAACTTTCATATGTAATAGGTGCAATAAATCCATGAACTTGTTCTCAAAGGGATAATGCTGCTTCAAAAATTTACTTGACTTAGTGAATAGCACTTTATCCCTTTGATTTGACATTCTAATATACCTGTGAAAATTGCAACTTTACATTATAATAAGTGCTGATAATTTGTCCAATTAGAACAGGTTGATAAAACCAAAATTAGACAATTGTATTAAACTTTTGACTAGCTTTGATCACTTGAAATATTTTGATAACATTTGTAATATAGCACCATAAATGATAAATGATGTATACAATGTATAAGGATAAATTACATAAGCATTCAAATGAGCATTTGAATGAACATTTCACTTAAACGAAATTCAAGTGAGCATTTCACTTAAATGAAATTTAAGCTATGATAACAATGAAAAAGGCACAAGAAGAGACACTGTTAAAAGATACAGAGATCTCCTGATAGTTCATAAAGGAGGAAATAATTCATATGATTGCTATATATAATAACCTAAAGTTTCAGCATTGTTTCTTATAAAATATGTTCAAATATATGAAACATTGGTACTGGAAATAAGATGCAATTAAATAGAGAAGCTAAAGCACAAAGCATTTAAGTATTAATAAAACACATGAATAAATATGTTGAAATATAACTAAAAATAATGGCACACACTCATAAGTAGTTTTCAAAATATAAACAATGCTCCATTTTTAATTATTATCATTAACAATGTATAGCTTAAAGAGACTTTTCAAATTTCTACAAAAACTTTAAAAGTAACTATGCTTATTTATGTTAAATAACATTTCTAAACTACATACACCTAAAATAACCATATTCTCTCCAAAGTACACTGCTGTATAAATCTTCATTTTCTTCCTTTTAAATGTTCTGATTTATATACTTTTTGTTTTGTTTTTTTTTTTAACAAACAAAAATTAGACATCAGCTATAAGGCTAGTTTTACAATTTGTGTTTTACCTGCATTCAAATTTGAAACAAAATTACTTTTAACTCTTCTCATCTTATAAAAACATAAAATTCAAAAATAACGACAACAAGTTACATGCTATTCAAACAATTCTGTGACACCAATAAGGCAAGTATTGATATAGATAATGAAACTGAAGCCTGTATAGATTAAATCATATCCCAGGTCTTCAGTCAGGTGTTGGCAGAGACAGGACTGAACATATTATTTTGTTTGTTTTGAATTTTAAGTAAAGTGAAAATGTATTGTAAATAAATACAAACCTACACGTACAACAGGCAGCCTCACAGACATTCAAAGGTCAGAAATAATAGTGTGGGTCACATGGGGACTTTGATTGGAAATTTAAAACATACACTTACTTTTTTGTCCATCAATGACTTTGTGCCTCCCATTTTGTTCTTTCTTGTAGGAATATATGATCGCTCATGTTCCAGCTATTATTTCTTCTCTAGAATGTCCTTAAAAGGGACCCAAAATTTCCTTTTTTGTAAATTATAAATGTTATTTCTTATTAATATTACCAAATGAATCAGTATTATCATCATAATTAAACAAATTATTAATAACTTATTACAATTTTTCTGTCACTTATGAACACTATGAGACTTTGGATATTATGCAATGTTCTCAGAAGGGGAAATTTTAATTTATTCTATATATAAAATTTGCAGTTATATCCTAAAACTCTTCTAAAAACATCCAAGGTCTGAAGTCAGGTCCACCACTGATGTGAATTCCACATTAATTAGGAGAGTCAAATTAGTGAATAGAATTTAGAACAAAGTATTATCCATAATTATTCCACAGTACACATTGTTGCTCTTACTACTGCTATTATCTTTTTAACTGAATTTTATTTTAACATCTCAAAACTCTCTGGGCCCTTGCTAATTTTCTCCATTTCTGTCACTGGACATTTCCTAGCTCTGAATAATGTACTAGCTTTAACTTAAAATTGAAAGAGACTGTCAAGTTTAAGAAGCATTAAATTTTTTGCCATAATATATTTTCAATGTAATAGCTTACTGAAATAAAGACATATACCAGTTTTTATTTAGGAATTCACTTGTAGAAGATCAATGAATATATTCCCATTTTTTAATAGAAGTTGATAAAGCAAATTGTTTATATATAAGACTATATTTATCAATTTGAGTCTTACAGAGACTTGAATCTTAGCCAAGCACAAGATTCTAGCTTGAATTTTTCTAAGATAAAACACAAAGTCTTCATAAAAGTATTCTATTCCCATAAATGTATTTCTTCATGCCAAAGACTACATATACTATTTATGTTATACACTAATAATGTTGTATGATGCACGATCTTTTAAATATCTTCTCCATACACATGGTATTGTACCTACAACTTCTCATTTAAAAGTTGGGCATGTAGTAAGTAATAAGATAGTCTCAATTTGTAAACTCTAACATGTTTTATATATCTTCAATGTCAATCTTCAGTTCCAAGTTAGATTCTACAATCTTGATACACAGTAAATCTAAATTTTGTATGTAGACCTTGGAACCAACACTTCCTTGGCTTTAGATAATTATTTAGTATCTCTGAGTTTTGATTTATACTTCTCAATATAGGTATGGTATGTATATATACATAGGTGTGTCTATATTATGCTTTTATACATAAACATATTTGATAATTATGAAATTTGATATTTCATCAATTATGTTTCTATAGTGCATAGATAGATATTTCAAATGTATGTAAAATGGACATACTATGTATATATAGTATGGAAATGCAGATGGAATGTATTTTTATAAAATATATGATTGCATGTATGGGCATGTGTATTTGTGTATATATACATGCATAAAGCCTTTTTATAAATGAGTGCCTAGTACAGAAGCTGACAAATATTAAGAATTTAGTCAGTTTTTAATTGAATTAAGAAACAATGATAACACTGCTGAGTATTTTTTTACAACACTTATAGATAGCCAAGACTGGCATTGTTACACTAAGTCCAGATTTTAAAAACAATAACATTTCTTATGAACACATCTTCTAAAAAATCAGGAATATTTTATATCCTGTAGAATGCTGTAATTCTCAAGAATATGACATTGACCTCATCCAAATGACAAGGAAAATATCAATGAGTTCTCAAGGTCAGAAACCATAAGAATTAGAAGAAATTGATGATAATATCGATCTCTCACATTTTAAGATCTTTATATTGAAATGAAAGGAAATTATTTCAATATCACTAACTGGCCTTGAAACCTGATAAGAGTGAAGTTTTTAAAACATATTTGTAACGTCATGTACTCTAAAAGCCCTTGTAACGTGAGGACTTTTGTTCAAACTCATCCCTTTACCTGGAACACTCCTGCCCCAGATACTAGCTATCACCTTGTTCAGTCTCTCATGATACCATGATGTCACCTCATCAGAGGGCACTTCCTGACTATGTTGTCTAAAATTCCATACCTGTCCATCTATTCCTTTAACTTTATTTTTTTTGTTTATAATTCATCATCAACTGACATCATATCATGTTTTTTTGCTTATTTATGGTACAGATCATTGATGAAATGTGGAAAGCATACCTTTTCCTACTTTATCCACTGCCAAGAGTAGAGGAGTAAAATGAAAGCTGAGTGCATAATAGTAACTTAATAAAAAGTTGTTAAATGAGTGCTGAGCTTCTGGAATGAGAATGAATTGTAAAATAAAAATATTTATATATTAGAAGCAAAACCAAAGTTTATAGGAGAGAGGTGTATGACATATATCATACAAATGCAAACATGTTCTTGATATAAAAACAAGCTTGATTTACATATAAGAAAATATGTGTGTTTGTTGCAAAATTTGATGAGCTTTTAAAAGTTTTTATAGTCATAATATTATCAACTCAATGAAAATACAAATCTCTAACAGCCTCGAAAATTTATTTACAAGCCAGCTGCAGCTTATATCTCTTCTTTGTTCTGATTCTGTTCAGATTATTTTTGCTTATTCAAAAATTTCCTGTATATATAATCATAGCAGATGTACTCTAAGAGATGAACTGTGTCACTATGAAAAATGCCTTTTTGTATGTGATTAATACACAGATACTAAAATAACCTTTGATGCCTTTCTAGTCATGAGGAGTATTCCATTGTAAGACCATACAACAAAAAACTGCCATTTCTTTTGATGATGAACATTAGGATTATTTTTCACCTTTTCATTAGTATGAATAGATCTTGTGGCAATATGAATATTTAAGTGGGCTCTTTTTTTCACATGGAGTTGCTTGATCAAAGTTAAGTAGATGCTAAATTTTATAAGAAACTGTTAAGCTGCTTTCCAAGGTGAAATTTAATATTTTATTTTATTTGTTTACATTTTGAAAGGACAGGTTTATTAGGAAAAGGAGAAAGGAGTAAAATGGAAGCACCTGTATAAACGCAGGTGAGCCGTCTTGAGATGAGAGTTGCTGGTTTTAATATTTATAAGCCCATCAGTCTTACATGAAAATTTTAGTTTCTATAGATACTCAGAAATACTTGGTATTGTCAATCTTTTTTAAGTGGCCATTCTAATATATGTGTGAAATATCAATTTTTGTCTTATTCTGGTTAAAGCACATATTTCACTAGTGGCTAATCTTTTCACATGATAGTTGTGATTATGTTTTCTTTGAGGAAATCAATTTTCAAGTATGTGTCTTATTTGAGTAATATATTTTTTAATTATGGGAATCTGAGATTTTTTTAAGTATTTTAAACACTAACGATTGTCAGATAAAAGAATTGGGATACTTGAATCTGGAAAGTTTTCTTCCCTATTTTTTAGATTTTATATTTAGATATGTGATCAATTTGGAATTAAGTTTGATGTAAGGTATGAGATTAAAATTTGATGTTCATTTTTCATAAAAATAACAGGTTACCAGTAAACGATTTCTCTGCAGCCATTGAAATTATCTTACAACTTTTTCTTTGTTCTATTTTATGCTGATTTTTTTTATTTAAATGTGAGTAATTGTATAAGCTGAATTAATATTTATTCATTTGGTTATATTTATCATCCTTTTGACTAATTGCTGGATACTATTTGATGGCATTTAAATGTTTTAATATATGTTTATAATATTCTTTAGATCGTTATGAAATGAGTTATAGTTATAATGATGGTGGGTTCACAAAAGGGTTTAGAATGCATTGTCCCTATTTTTTGAAAGCATTTGCATGAGATAGGTGATCTGTTTTCCTTAAATTATTGATCAAATTCATCAACAAACTGAACCTTGTATTTTATTTGTGGTACTGTTTTGTTTACAAAATTGAATTTAACTGATAAGAGGTCATTTAGATTTCCTTTTTCTTATTGAATAGGTCATGATAAACTATATTTTTCAACGATTTTTTTTATTTCATAAACATTGAATTAATTTATATAAATTATTAATAAAAGTATGTTTTCATTCTTTAAATGTCTGTAGTATGTTTATATATCCATCTTTAATTCCTGATACTAGAAATTTATGTCAGGGGATTCATATTATTTTTTACTGAGTAAATGATTTATAAAAATCTATATGATTTGTTTTTTGTTTTTTTTTAAGATTTTTATTTATACATACAAGAGCTGGGGTACAGGCCAGAGTCCAGGGCGGTGAGAGGATTCACCAGATACAGAGTGGGGAGCAGAACAGGCAGACTGAGTGAAATACACTGCTGAGGGGAGCAGCACGAGGCAGGAGAGGTCTCCTGCACCATGTGGGTCCCCTCTCTGGCCTGAGGCAGGGATCAAACTCGCACCACAGTGGCTGAGGTTCGCTCCCCAGTGTGCTGTTTAACCCAATGTGCCACCAGGGAGGCCCAACTCTATATGATTTGGTGGTATAGATTCACAACTCTTCCGAAGTACCACACCACACCCACCATCAGAAAACACATAAAGCTCTCCACCATAGTCGATAGTGTCTTTTTCCAGTTATCTGTTAGTAAGCATTTAGGTTGTTTCCAACCATGAGACTATTTATGAATAATGCTGGTATGAACATGGAGGAAATACCAATTTAGGTAATATAGACATTTTAGTAATTTCATTTCTTTCAATGTATAGGCACAGAATAGCTTTCATTTTGGGGAGATAGACATTGTTCTTTTAATATTTTTACTTATAATCACTCTGTTAAAAATTTCTATTTATTTCTGATTCAATATTGAATTTTTTCCCTAATAATTTTTCCATTTCTTCTAGATTGTCCATTTTATCACAAAGGAATGAGCCATTATTCTGTTTCTGTTCTCTCCTCCCATACAGATGTTCATAATACTGCCATATATCCTTTCTATGTGTGTAATATTTTTAATTTCTTCTTCATTTCTGATTTATTTAAATTTTCTCTCTCCCTTTTTGTGAGTCTAAAGATTTTCCCATTTTTTTCATCTTTACAAAGAATGAGCATTTGGTTTTGTTGATCTTTTGTGTTGTTTTGTTGATCTCTATTTCATTAATTTTTGCACAACTTTTATTTTTTCCTCCCTTCCACTAACTTTTGGCTTTATTTTTTCTTCTTTTTCTAGTTCCCAAAAAACATAAGTAATAATATCCTGGGAATTCAACTAAGACAATATAAGGATTATTCATTAGGAATAATGTCAAACATTGCTCAGATCTTACTATTTATCATCTATTCCCCACCTTGTTCTTAGTTGAGTCCCTCCAAATACATTTACAGTCCAACTTTCAGTTAAGTTAAACATACATTCTTCATAGTCCATCCTTTTCCAATTCCCTCTTTCTGGCATCTAAGGTGCCTTATATTCCAGCAATATCAAGTGCTCTAAACCCTCATTTCTATTCTTCTCAGTGCATAGGGATCGTGGTAGTTTTCTTAGACTAAAATTCTCTGGAAAAAAAAATCTTCCCTAGGTCAAAAGTGCATGAGTCCTTTTGCCTATAAGTGTGGATAAATATAAATATTTTTCACTAGTCAAAAAAATTGTAACCTTTCACTGCCAAGGTTTGAGAATGAACTAATCCTCAGTTACTTTCGTCAACTTTTTCTTCTGTTTCTCTTCCTTGTTTACAGATTTTTCCTTTAAGCTTTAAGATTTTTTCTTTAAGCTTTTAATTTAATTTTTAATGAAATTAAATATATATATATTTAGATGGTATTTTCTGCATTTTCATTGGAAAAAATATCAAACCATGTATTTAATCATCTTAAACTGTTTCCATAGCACTAGCCCTGAGATATTATATCAAAGGGTTCAGGAGTCCACTGGCATTTCTAACAATATATATAAAACCTTTCTTAGGGCATTTTAGTACACTGTAACCTGTTAAAGACTCCAGGAAGTCTGACCACATTCACATGTTTATTCAACAAACTTTAATTAAGTGCCTACTGTGTGCCAGGCCTTGTGCAAGACATTAGTGATAATACCTATACCTCAACTTCTAAGTTTCCCTTTTTCAGAGATTACAGTCTCAAGTGGTTCTGTTGTTCAAAGCTTAAAAATAGATTTTGTACACATTGGTCTGGCATGTGTTGGATCCAGCCCATGTCTTAGCATGTAGTGAGTCCATATAAACCCCGGACTGGAGCCCTCAAGGAGGGTCGCTATGTGGCCGTATGACACTGGACGGGAGAGCCAAGACACGGAGATGAGTCAGCAAGTGGGAGATCGATTGGTTTACAGTAAACAGACTTTATTGCTAGCTCAATTGAGGGTCCAACCCCGGGGAGTACTGGCGCAGCAGCCTCACACTTTTACAGAAGGACCCCGTGCTGCTTGTGCGCTGGGTTTTTATAGTCACAGAGTCACAGACAATGAAGATAACGGAAGAGAAAATGAGTCTAGGGGCTTACCATGCTGGCGCCAGAGCCCCTCTGGTTTATCTCATCCTGGTTAGACCCCCCGCTTGGGAGGGGGACCTGTGTGTAGATAAGGGAGCAACGGGTGAGCAACTGTCCCTTGCATACTTTTACTGATTCCTACACATGTTTATATATATATTTTTTTTTGACTGGAGAACTATTTTATACAAGTTACCCTATATTATCTGACAAATGTTAACCATGTTAATTAATCAAAATAATATTTTTCAGCACCAAAATATGAATGGGTTGGACAAATAAAAAAACATGTAATATCAACTTATATATGCCTGTGTAGTTGAGTCATAACTTTTTTCTGAGTATTTATTTTGATTAAAGCTTACTTTTAAATGTAAACTAATTTATTTGCATTTAACTTAAAATATTCTAGTAGGAAATTTGATTACATTTAACAGTTTAATTTAGATAAAATACTATTAGCTGTTACCCAGAATTTTTATTAAAATCATAAGTGGTCATCAAAGACCATAGTAATACACAATTAAAAATTAAAATAATTTTTCAATATATGGTTTATAGATACCTATACCAATTCTCTACTACATCTATAGTGTCCAATATTGTTATTAAAAGACTAGATTGGAAACGACTGCAGATTACTGTGAAGTTTTTGACATACAATGTCAAAATGGCACAAGGGAAACTGCAGAGGTAATTTTTTTTTAATTGCTTATTTGTTAAATGGAAGCGTGACAGGAAGACAAAAATCAAATGACCCAATAAGCAATCTGTTTTACTATTTGTTATATACACAGTCTCTCGCACACAAACACAAGCCTAACAGCGTAAAGATCCACTCTCCATTACCTTTAGCTACATCCATACTTCCTCGACTATCCGTATGACTCAGCTGCCCCATTCTCCTTCACCAGTTTTGTCCATTAGCAATTTCAGGAGCTGTTTCTGCCTGAAGCAGTTCACAACCCTGATCCCCTCAGTTAAGACTTTGATAGTAATCCCTGGCTTAGAGTTTTGGAGCTTTTTGCTTTTTCCAGTTATTTTCAGTTTGAAATTCAGATTTATCTATCCTGCTCCTCTACCCAGAAATGTTGATTATGAAGAAATGATTGTAATGATTATATCATTTATCCATTAAATATTTCTAACAGCCTGGTCACATTGATATTATGCAAACATAGTAACACCCTTAGTAAAAATCTTTTGACTGTTGCATATCCCTTTAGAGCCAATTGACAATCCATAAATGAAAATAGCTTATTCATATATAAACTCAGATACAGAACATTACTTTTGAGAGTAAGATTCACTGTTCATTCTGCTTTGGATCAAGTAGTTGCCATTTGTTTCACAGCTGGTATCTTCTTACCTACCTTCACTTTCAGACCAGATACTTCCTTCTCAAGATGTCTTTCTTTAGTCATGGGCTCAGTTATATTGCTCTAGATAATGTACTCCCCTTCCTGTAACTTCTGGGCCTGTCTGCCACATGTCACAAGTGCAGCTAAATATACTCTAAAGCTTTTGGTATACATAATAATGACATGGGAGTCAATAATAATTAAAGAATGCTAGCACTTATGTGCAGGCAGTATCTGATTTCAGAGAACAATCTGCATTTTATTCAATCTTTGCCTTTTTGAAAAAAAGTCATCTATATTTTACATTGTAAATTTGTAGTTTATAAAGTAATGCTAGGGAAACAAATTGCCCATGGTGCATAAAAAAAAAAAAACAAACAAAATGACTGTGTGTTATCCACTGATGTTAATTTTGTCTTCCTATCCTAAATAATACTTAAATCCTAAATAATACTTCAATGAAATTTAACTTAGGAGGTATTTGCCCTGGATATTCTGGGAAAACTTTTTTTTTTTAATTATTCTTTTCTGTTGGTCTAACTATTGATTTCAACTACAAAAGGACAGTTTCTCATTTAATTTCTTCTAAGAGTCTGCTTAGAAACTGAACTAGTTGTTTAGCTTCTCCAAAAGGTGAAACTATACGGATGATCTGTGAATAATGCAATCAAATATAGGAAGGTGACATGCTGGATACCCCAAAAATATCTTGTGTGTGTGTATGCAAGAGAAATAAAACTCAATAATTAGGGAATGATCTATGGTTGTAAATAGTAATCTTTTCAGTTCTTCCCATCAGGATAGAAGAAGTGGCTACCTACATCTGACAGGCACATTAGTTGTAGAAATTCAGGCTTCACATTAAAGTGAAATGTAAAAAGATAAAATGATAATAATTCTGCAAGGCATAACATATATGTACTAATAAGGAGGGGTAGGCTGAGAAATATAGGGCTAGAATCAACAGTAATATAATTCTAAGGTAAAATAACAGTAACGCTCACTGCCTTGGGAAAATGGCATAAATAATAGGGAGGAACAGGACAGGAGTTTGAAAGTATACTGGAAGTACATGTTTCACTGTTTTTTAGGACAAAAAAAATTATTTTAAGGCTGCCTGAAGAGAAGAAACAGATGGAATGAGCCCTTGAAACAAAATTAGCAAACAATGTAGCATAAGTACAAGGGTTTTAAAGTGAGAGATTTTAATTTAGTTCCTATAACTTGGGCCAAATTTTTTTTTGGTATGTCAATTTTTTTTCTTAATGTTAACTACATTAAGTTTTGTGAATATAGAAAATGACTAGCCAATGTTGACTCCTGGAACTCTCTCTTTACAACTAACTCTATCTCTTTACTGTTATGTAAAGATTGTGGTGTGTGTTGCTATATTGTAAATAATTTAATGGTAGTTCACACTTTATTGTTGGAAAACTATGCTTTAATGTTATTTTGCTGCTCTGTCATATTAGAAAGACTGCTGATAGAAATTGTTCAAAGTGAAATGTTAAAACAGTAATTTAGCAATGCTAAACTTCAGTCAACCTATGAACATCAAAATAATAATACCAAATAAAACCAAGAAATGTACAACTCAGAGAAATACCATTGTGGCATGGAATTCTAGAATGCTTCTGCTGACCACGCTGTGCTTTCCTCTAAGCTGGTAATCTAAACTGGTTAAATCTACAAATATTAAATAGAAGTTTAATGACCATAGGATTGGGAAAGCATCGACATTGTTCAAAATTGTCATCTAATTCCAATGCATGAAATCTGACTAGAATTCTGTAGCATTCTTTCAGCTTGGATTTTGACTGACCTCCCTTTTTTAAAGCACTCTGTAGGGTCAGAGAACTATCAGGTCTTTCCACCCTCCCACCACTGTGATGATGGACAGCTGCGGTGCTGCGAGTATTCCAGGGTGGGCATGCGCAAGTGGGTGCACCTGAGTTTGACAGGGCTTAAATGGGTGGCGTCATAAGGACGCCAGAACCAATAGGACCGACAGGACAGACCAACAGTACAAACCAAAGAGCAGCAGTGAAAGTGAGAGCAGCAGATAGAGAGAGAGAGAGAAGAAGCAGTCAAGGGGGTGAGATGCTAGCCTCCCAGCCCCCTTGCAGACCTCCCAGCCCCCTTGCACCCATGCCTGCCATGTACCTGATGCCACCTGTACTAATAAAAGCATGAAAAGCCACTGAGGGCTCCAAGATGTTCCTTCCCTGACCCGTCTGCCCAGAACCATCCGGAAACCTGCCTAGTGTGCTGCCCTTCCTGGCCACTACACACTTACTTTAGAAAAGGTTGAAATTGTAAAATTTTTCCCTATTCCATTGGGATGTAAATTTTTTACAACCCCCAAGGTCCTCTATCTCATAGCCTCTGTGAGCAAAGTAAGAGCCAATTAGCAAATAAAGATGCCTTAATCTCTTTGACCAACCTACCCCTAAGGCCTTTGTTCCTCCATTATTTTTCCACTAACTCATCCAGGATTAAAAACATTTTCATTATTGTCTCAGCAGAGTTGAATCAATCTCCCTTATCACAAATGTCATGGATAAAGTCGTCATTGCTTATTTAATCCATATGGTGAAATTTTTCTTTTACAGGGTTGAGAACTTCATATATACAGCTTCATATGTGAGCACCCCCCCCCTTTCCTTGGTAAGGTTTTTAATTCAATACTGACCAGATTATTTTTTTTCATCCCATAAGTGTGTCTCCACAATAATTACATATTATTTGAATCATCTGAGGAGTATTTAAGACCATTGATAACTGTATTCAACTATAGAATCAATGATTTAATTGATCTGGGTGGGGCTGGCTAGTGTTTAAAATTGCCTCAAGTGGTAATAATTGACAAGACTGAGTACATTTCCCAGGGATATTTTGTTTCTCATTTACATGAAACTTCTCCAAACCTGTAAAATAAAATATCTCAGATTCCTCTCTACCAAGTTAGAATTGCCTACCATTTTTGACATTCCTGGCAGCATCTAGGTTATCTTGATTGTAGATTTGAGGCTTTCCAAACTTTTCAATAACATATTCATTGACATCTACTGTGGAGACAGATTCCATTGATTTTACCCAGATTTTATTAGTTTATATGTCAAAAACTACTTGACACTCTGCAATGTAGATGGCAGATAACCTAAATGACCCTCATCTTTATTTGACTACTTGTAGCGGCAGGATGGGGGTGCTGGAGCAGGGTTCAGGATGGTTCTGGGCAGACGGGTCAGGGAAGGAGAGTCTTGGAGACCTCGGTGGCTTTTCATGCTTTATTTAGTAGAGGTGGCCAGGTACATGGCAGGCATGGGTGCTGGGGGGCCGGGAGGCTGGCAGGCCTCCCAGCCCCCAGCGCATCTCACCCTCTCAGCTGCTTCTTCTCTCTCTGCTGCTGCTGCTCTCATCAGTTCTGTTTGTTGGTCGATCCTCGCAGTTCTGGCGGCCTCATGACGCCTCCCATTTATGCCGGTGTCCAACACAGGTGCGCCCACTTGCGCATGCCCACCCTGGAATGCTCGCAGCACCCCAGGTGTCCATCATCAGTAGTGGGAGGGTGGAAATACCTGATCAACCTTTACCCTACACTACTTCTATCTATTTTTTTCAAAATCTCCTAGAAACGTTACATTCTCTAGAACTCCTTGTTTTATTCTAATGATACTCACAGAATCCAGCACTGACATCACCTGAGAACTAGAATAACCTGCAGAATTAGAGGACACACCCAAAATGTACCTAATCAGAATGAGTGCTTAAAAAGATACCCAGGTTATTTTTATTCAGTCAATGTTTGTGATGTAATTTTACTCCCTGGAAGCTTTTTGGCCACTCTTCCAGGCTTCCAAAACAGTTTGCAAGTGTAGGGTAAAGGTTGATCAGGTATTTCCACCCTCCCACCACTAATGATGGACACCTGCGGTGCTGCGAGCATTCCAGGGTGGGCATGCGCAAGTGGGCGCACCTGTGTTGGACACGGGCATAAATGGGAGGCGTCATGAGGACGCCAGAACTGTGAGGACTAACAGGACCGAGAGAACCAACAGCAGCAGCAGAGAGAGAAGAAGCAGCTGAGAGGGTGAGATGCGCTGGGGGCTGGGAGGGCCTGCCAGCCTCCCAGCCCCCCAGTACCCCTGCCTGCCATGTACCTGGCCACCTCTACTAAATAAAGTATGAAAAGCCACGTAGGGCTCCGAGACTCTCCTTCCTTGACCCGTCTGATCCCGAACCTTCCTCCAATGTGCCACCATCCTGCTGCTACAGCAAGGAATCCAGCCAGCTCTCCTGGTGAAGAATGTTACAGGGCAGGGAGAGGAGCACCCCAGACCACCCCGTTACAAGAGAACTTTTGATTGTTTGTCCCTCTCCCTGGAAGGTAAGTTTTTTCATAGTAGAGACTATTGACAAATTGATGTTTACATTACTCTTGTCTAGTACAACCCCTCTTATCAAATATTCAAAAATACATTGAAGAAATTAACTGAAGTCATTCTTAAGTAGCCCTAATTCCCTTTCAACCCCATTTTAAAAATTATTTAATTTAGTCATATTAGTTGATACTAGGGATATGGAATGTGTATAAAATAGATGAATTAAATATAAGCTGTTAAATATTATCCTAACATTTTATTTCTAAAACCACTACTCCATTATTTTGTATTGTGTATTTGAGTACATGATAGAGATAAAATTATGACTGCTATTGTTATTGAATGCTGGTCTTGGTTTCCTTAGCCAAAAAATGAAACAAGAGTTTGAGGAGCAGAAAAGCATATAGTTTAGTTTGCCAATAAGTTGAGGAGGGCAGCAGAGTAATGTCTGAAAGGCCACATCTTGTTTTTGACAGAATTCAGAAGTATTAGAGTTATAAAGAAGTAAGGAAGGAACATGAGCAAGAGTCAGCATCTTGTCCTTCTGCCAAAGCCTCTGGAGATTTTAGGGGAGATTTAGGTTGGTGTCTGTAGTGCCAGCAAGGGCACAGAGCAGGTTTTCAATGATTCCGCAGACAGGTTAAGGAGGAGTCTGGAGCCTTCAGTGGCTTTTTTAGGCTTTTATTGCTTCATTACATCAGAGGCAATCAGGTACACGCAGGCAGGGGGGCCGGGGTGCTGGGGGACCAGGAGGTCAGGAGGCTGGCAGGCCTCCTAGCCCAACGCATCTTCACTCTCTGGGCTCTCTAGCCTCTCGTGCCTTTGCTATTACCGCTGCTTCTTTTTTCTGCCTCTACTCTGCTTGTTTTCTGCTGTCTCCTGCTGGCGTCCTCTTGACACCGGTCTTATACGCCCCTGTCTAAGCCAGGTGTGCCCACTCGTTCATGCCCACTTAGACACGCGTGCAGGACCTCAGGTGTCCATCATCACACCAATGGCAGGAGGGCATAAAAGCCTGATAACTTTTCCATTTACCCTACAGTGTCCACTTGCTTTTTTTTAAAAAAAGATTTATTTATTCATACAAGAGCTGGGATACAAGGTCAGAGTTGTGGGAAGTGAGAGAATTCACCAGAGACAGAGCTGAGAACAGAACAGGCAGAGTGACCGAACAGACTACACTGCTGAGAGGAGAAGTATGCTGTGCCATGTGGGTCCCCTCCCTGGCCGGGGATTGAACTGTTGCTGCTGTTCAGTGGATGCTTCACAGTGCTAAGCTCAACCTGCAGTACCACCAGGGAGGCCCCATTTGCTTTTTTTTTAATTACCTTGTGATCAAGCAATTGCATTGCTATTTTCTGAGAATGTTCTTTTCTTTGAAGTATAAAAACAAGCTTGTTAAGCCTAGAGGGTAAATAAAAGAAATGGTAGAGTTTATCTGTTGGGGCAAATGAGAGAGACAAACGGTTTATTACTGTAGCACTACTATTTTCATGCAACATTGTACCATAAACATTTCCATGTGGATTCTTACTTTTTAAAACCATACTATAGTTTTCTACTTAATATTTTCAATGAGCATTGTAGGTCATTTCCATTATAACTTCAGTCTCCATCTCACTAGTTTTAGCCACAGATATAGGTCACGCTCTCTGCTCCAACCAACTGGACTTGCTGTTGTCTTTGCTTTTCTGACAGTTCTATTTTCTTCAGAAACAATTACTATCTCCTTATGCCTTTCCTGAATAACTTAACAAATTAAAACTCTACCTATTTTATGTGACTCAAATGCAAACTCTGCTGTAGAATTTGCTCTTGTAAACCTCAAAAGATATCTCTATATTCTCTAAGCTCCTATCTCATGCTGTGTGTGTGTGTTTGTGTGTGTGTTTTTCCCTACTACTACCATGTATTTAGTGCATTCACTCTAATATTGTGTTGACTCAACCCAGGTATAATCTGAAACTGCACCCCGTAGGGTAATGGAAGTTACCAAGTTTTTTTCTCAGTCTCCCGCCATTAGCATAGATCGACACCTGTGGTCTTATATGCAGGCCTGATGGTGGCACTTGGAGTGTGAACAGCCAAGAGAGGAAAGATCCTATAGGGATGTGTGGGATGGGGTGGGATGAGTGGGGGCCGAAATTGCTGTGTCCCTGCTGGTTTGTTTCCCATAAGGATAATGTCAGCAGCTCCAAGTTTCTCTTTCAAGCTGCTTAAACTGATGATGAATCTACATGGTCTGAGACAGTTACAGAACACTCCCATAGACTGAGGGCAAGGAAAGAACAAGGATTAGGCATATCCTTACGTATGGGTGGGTGCCCCTTTTAAAAATCAAGGGATCTTATGTAGAGCCTTTGTATTGAGCAGCTGTAAGACAAGCAGTTTTCCTCACCCTCCAAATCTTAAAAATTTATATAGAGGTTTTAACTGTGTTAACTGTGTTAAATCGTGTGCACTGTCCAGATGGCCTTAGCAACACATTTTATCTCAGAGAGCTATCCTTGAACAGCTCTGGAATGGGGAAAAGTGAAATGCAAATTCTTGGGGTTGAGGGGTGTGGGTACTGATGGTGAGGAGCCTTTAATTACCCAGATCCACCTCCCAGGTAAACAGGCACCCACATACGCAGTCCTCTAGTTATAGCTACCAGTCTATACAGAGTTAAAAACCAAGCACAAATTATCATTATAATTATATTTTACAAATATATTTAGAGACTTCCTCACAGGTGACACTAAATTTCTTTCGGTTTTATTGAAGAACTCAATATACAAATGCGGCACATATTTCAAATATATATATATTAATGAGCTTTGACATATATGTATTTCTGTGATACCATCCTATATTCAATATTGTAAACCTATTCATCACTTCCAAAAGATCTTTTTCCCTTGATATTTTGTTTTTGGTGGTGATACCAAATAAAAAAATCTAAGAATGGATAAATGGGGCATTATTGAAAATAGTTCAGCACAACAAAAATAATTAGTAGGCTGAAAAGGCAACCTGTTGAATAGGAGAAAAATATCAAAATTTTTAAATCACATATTTGATAAAAATTTAGGAACTATATGAAGAAACTAACTCAGTAGCAAAAATAAAAATAAAAAATGTGTCAAGGACTTAGACACTTCTCCAAGAAAACATTTGAAGGCATATGAAATGTTGTTTAATATCGCCAGTTATATAATACATGCAAATTCAAAACCACAATGAGATAACACCTCAAACCTGTTAGTAACAAATGCTGAGGCGGTTGGAGAAATTGAAACCCTGTTGGTGGGGAAACCATATAACTCAATATGCTCACTATGGAAAACAGTATGGAAGTCTCTCAAAAAATTAAAGCAGAATTACCACATGATCTAATGATCTCACTCTTGGATCCCTCAAACAGAAACTTTTTTCTGACCAACAGTCTATTTGGTGTGAAATTTATATTTGGTCACTTCTGTCACTTCTTTTAGGACTCTGTTCAAGTGGTGCCTTATTAATCTTGTTAGCAAGCAGACTAAGGGGAACCCCAGGACCTCTAAACCTGCACACTCTAAATGTGTTCTGCCATCTGCAACATAAAGACAAAACATTCTCTCAGTGTGAAAGAACTTTAATAGGATGAAAGAATAGTGTGCAAAGAAAGAGAAAATGGATAATAATATCCTAATGAAACACTCAAAATTATCCATCCCCTTTTGGGTAAATACCCAGCCAACAGGATTGGACCAAAGTGAAGCCACTTTCTACAAGTCTAAGGTACCTCTTGGCAGGGAACTATAGGAAAGATGCCCATGGAATCAGGAAAGTTTGGGATGAATGGAGCAAAGTCAGAGCACAAATCAAGATAATAGCTACCATTGTCAACCTGCCCATGTGTCTGACCCATGTCTCTTCCAAGTGTCTCTACATGTCTAAGCTCTATCAATTTCTTCCATGTCCTCCAGGTCTCTGGTGCAAGACCAAAACTGAGAGGCAAAGATGCCCTCCTTCATATGTCTCTGCTCCATGTGCCTCCCCCAAGTATCCTTTCTTATTTCCTCACCCCAGTTCTTTCTAGCTTCCCCTCTGCCACTCAGCTCCACACTTTCTTAGGCAGGGATCATGGAATCTCCCCTTTCTATGGAGATTGCAGTTACAATTTTGCTTCCCCTCACATACCTCTTAACCTTTTCTCTCCTCCCATTATCCTTTTTTAAGTGATTTGATAATAATAATGTAAGTTGAAATTTTATGTTATGTCTGTCATCTCCCCTAGAAAATACATGTGTTGAAGGTAAGGGCCTGGTCTATCTGGAATACTAACTGGAACAGTTTTGGGAACATAGACTATCAATAGATATCTGTGTAAAGAATAAAAGAATGAATGCTGATCATATATATTTTCAAGCTTTGCAAATCTAGTTTTTCCAAAACTATAATTTTATAGTTTGTACATCAACCATAATCCTGGAAACAAAACTGAAAAATATTAAAAATTCCTCCTCTTCAATTTAATTTGACTAGGCACAAAATCACTGGGATAATGAAAACCAGTGGTGAGCCAAGGAGTTAAATTTATATGTCATACCTGATGATCATAAGAGTTAGGGAAATAACCTCCCTCTCTCTCCATTTTCTTCTTTGTGATTGAGACATTTATTAAAGCAAAGTATAGGGTAGATCTACCCTTCTAAGGAATCTACCGTTATATTAAGAATGAGCATTGGTGTTTTAAGGGTTGAGCATTTTAAATAGAGTAAATGGGAGTAGAAATATATATTAGAGATTTTCAGGTTTAGGTCACCTAAATAGATTTCTATGGTTCATCATTAATTTTTATTAATTTACTATGTCAGAATACAACACCTTTACTGCACAACTTCAAAAGTATCTACTAAAAGCAAAATGCTTTTTTGAAGGTTTGATGAAGGAAGGTTAAAGTGATTCATGTGAGTTCTGATAACATGCCAGAGTATCAGTTATGTATCCTTAGCAATAATTCTGGAATAATGCATTGTACTGAGTTGATTAACACTTATTTTATCAGTAATTTCAAATAAAAACACATTGCTAAATGTGAGACGTTGGCAGTAAAATGTATTCAAATGAACGTGACACAAACACCATAAACTTATGGTCCATAATGTTAATATTTAGAGTTGCTAATCCACAGATTAGAAATAAACAAGTAAACCAAAAAGAATATACTTTTAGTGAGCTGTAAGTAACATATGCATCAATCTAATTTCACATAACATAAAACCACTGGAATGTTTAAAAGAGCATTCTTGATAAAATTTTCCTAGAATTTAACACAAAGATGATGAAAACATGATTTTGTGGGTAACAAACTCATCCCCAAGCCTAAATTCTGATGAACTATGGGCTTTTATTGAAATATGAAAGCAGCATATAGAAACTGAAACTCAATCCATAGTTTGGTCTCATTTTAAGATCCAACATTGAAGAAGTAATCAAATACTAACTTGTGTGCTCTATCACTTTAATTGTACAGGTGATTATAGTTCACTTTATGTATATACAGAAGAATAAATTTATGTATTGAATTAATAAACACTTGTAAAATATACTAGGATTAATTGTGCCGTTGGTATGTCAAGATACCTGATGGACCTCAGTTTTCTGAAGGTTGGTAACTGTGACTCCTTCCAGCTATGGGAATCTAATTAAAATAAAAAACTGACTGAAAAAATAAATGAGAGGTATTCTAATCCAGGGAGAGAGAATTGAAGGCATGAAACAAGAGGCCTAGAAAATCTGATATCCTCATGTATTAAAATATAATAATAAACACTAATTTCAGGATTTAAGTTCACAAGACCTCACACTAAGAGTTCTGAGAAAATTCTTTCAGCAAAACATATGTCTTTAGAACTTCACACCTTAAGACAAATACAGAAATGAACTTAATTATGGAAAATAAATACCAACTGCAGAATAAAATATTAAATAATTATATGAATAGACATAATATCTTCAGGTCAAAGAATAAAGAAGAAAATAGAGGAACAAGGGCAGAAAATTAGTGAAATTTTATTTTTGGATTTTAAGGATTCTAATAGTAATTATTTTGTCTGAATAATCCAAAATTAATGGTGATGAATAAAAAAAGCAATGAAGAAAGCATAGTTTATCTTATAGACTTGCATAATTATGTATAAATTTTAGACATGACTGATCAAGATAATGCCTTGAGAATCTAACCTCTGAATGATAGTAGGAAACAAACATTCTTACAAACCACAATTCATAATTTATTCTCTATTCATTCCAGATACTAGAACATGCTTTGCAAACCCTTACTTAAAATAAATTTTCATGGGTGTTTTTTCCTGGCCTCATCATTTCCTCTAAGAGGCAAAAATTATTTAAAAATTGTTATATTTAAATCATAGTTAATTTGGTGTTTCATTTTTTAAAAAAATGTGTTTGAATAGCCTTAATCTTTATATTCATTTTTTAATTATCAAAATATTTTCCCTCACTGATAGGCTCAGTGCCCATTATTGATTAGTAAACATAAGTTCTAGTCCCTTTGTGGTATAACTGATGGTTGTCAACTACAGGGCAAAACAGGGTATCCCCAAATATTTCCAGAAGTCTACTGTCTTCTGTAGTTATAACTGAGATAACTGCACTTTCTTTTGTCAGATGACATGAAACTTAGGCCAAAAGATTACCAGCATTATGAAAAACATCTTTCATTGAAGTGTTTTCAGTCTTAGAAGATAGGTCTCCAGTAAGGTAAGATTTAATTGTGTGTGTCTGTTTTGGGATTAGATAGAAAGGATGCTCAAAGAGAGCTATAGGATTAATGTTTTTTAATCTTTTATTGTTTTGTATATTGTCCTTAATTTCTACATATTTGACTTCAATTGGAAGTCAAAAAATCAGTTTTCTGATTATTGACAGAAATCAGTCTGCTTTATCTATTTTATATGGTATGTCTTTGTTTCTGGTGAAGATATTTTCAATGTTTTTTGTTGGAAAGTAGTTCATGGTCATTTATTAAGGAGTCTAGGACACCAAAAATTCTAGCCCATTGAATTGTGAAGGTATTCCTTTTGGTTTTTTAATCATAACACTTTCCCACTATCTATTAGCTTTGATAAATAGTTCATAAAGTCAAAAGAAGGGTTTCTAATTTGCTTATGATCTGGTTGCTATTTGTATTCTTTGTCCATTGAAATGGAAAATCAGATAAATAAGTTATTTTTTTAGTGGATTTTTTTAAGCTTGTGTTTTTTTTCAATATATAATATAGTGATTTTTCAAGTCAGAAGTTCCTGTGCTCAGGATATTCCCAGACCTTCTTTGTACCACTTTATCTGGCCATTCAGACATATCCTTTAATTAAGCAATATCCTTTATCATGTCTTCTAATAAAATGATCAAGGTAGAACAGGGTTTCCCTGAGTTCTGTGAGCTACCCTAGTAAATCGCTTGAACCTGAGGAGCAGGTCATGGGAAGCTCCAACAAGTCTGACATAAGTTGTGGATAGGGATTTACTTTCAATTGATATCTGAAGAGTGTGTAAGCAGTCTTATGGGACTCACCCCCTAACCTGTGCCTCTCCAGGTATTTAGTGTCCACGTTGGATTAAATAGTTATATACTCAGGTGGCATCATGAGAATGGATTGGTGCAGAAGTAAAAACACTCACTTGGTGACCAAAATGTTAGAAGTGAATTTTTTCTGTATGAGGAGTAAGAGACATACATAGAGGGGGAAAAAATATTTTTAATGCAGTTGTATATTTTTTACTTTTTTGTAGTAATTTATTGATCATTCATACTTTTTATTGATGGTAGATATTTTGTGGTTTGTTTTATTTCCCCAATAAGAATAACAGTTATGTACAATTTTGTACTAGTCTCCAGAAGCACATTGCAAGAATTTCTCTAAGATCTATACTGAGCATTTTCAATTCTCCTATAGAACTATATAGTACCAAAGTCCTAGATCAACTATTTATGAAGGTTTACCTGTTTAATATCTAACTGATGAGTGAAATTTATCATATGGCTTTATTCTTGCCATTTGACAATGGTAAACAATACAAGAAGGATGAAAAGATAACTCATCATTTTAATTTGTATTTCCACAATTATTATGTAATTTGAATACATATTTACCATTATTGGACACATAGTTTCTGTTAGGATGCTTGTTTTCTCCTTATTTAAGAAGTTCTATATACATTTGAAATACCAGTTCATTGTCAACAGTATGGCATTGGCAAATATCTTTTTTAAGAATATGTTTCAAGTATGATTTGTCTTTTTAACTAGCAAACAACTTTGTAATTATTTTAGAGATGATGGTTTGTGGTAGTAATATTTTTTATGTTCAGTGTTATTCCTCTGTTTTTTTATAATTTATTTCATACATCTTGCTTAAGAAATCCTTTCCCAATCTGAGGTCATGAAAATATATTTTTTAAAGATTTATTTATGAATACAAGCATTGGGGTACAGGCCAGAGGTATGGGGGGGTGAGAGAATCCACCAGACAGAGTGGGGAACAGAACAGGAAGATCTGCCAAAATACACTGTTGAGGGGAGCAGCGGGTGAGACAGGAGAGGTCTGCCTGCACCATGTGGGTCACCTCCCTAGCTGGTGGGATCAAACTTGTGCTGTAGTGACTATGGTTTGCTTCATAGTGTGTTGCTTAACCCACTGAGCCACCGGGGAGGGCCCCATGAAAATATTTTTCTATATTTTTTCTAACAGTTTGTAATTCTGTCTTTTGCATAAAATCTTTTATCTTTCTGTAACTAAGTGCTGTGTATGGCGTGAGGTGGAGCTATTGTTATCAATACATAGCATATTATAGAGAAAAGAAGTACCAATATCTGATATTGGCACCTTGATCTTAGAATTCCCAGATTCTAGAATTATGGAAAATAATTTCTCTTGTTTAGGATTCCACATCTGTGGTATTTTGCTATAGTAGCCCAAGCAGACTAATCTATAATATTTTGGGAGTATTTTAAGTGTTATGTTCACTGATAATAATAATGCTACTTTGTGCCAGGATTATCCCTAAATTAAGTTTTATAATAAATTCTCAGGAATTGATTGAACAAGTCAAAGGATCAAGTGTATTTATACTTTTGAAATATTTTGCTATGTTTTCATAAGTGATTATATCATTATGCATATATCAACAGTACTAGAGAGTATCAATGGCTCATTAAATTCAGAGACTTTGTTATAATTCTTTTATTATGATGATGAGATAAATATGATGGTGCCTCAGGACCTCAAGTTGTTTTGATTTTAAATTTAATACCTATATTATTTTTTTCAAAAGTACATAAGTAATTAGACCTTTCTGGTGACCTAGAGATTAAGTTTCAACTCTATCACCACTATGACAAAGAGTATTTTTTAATTATTTTTTTTTCTTACAATGTTTACTTTCTTTTTTCACATGTAGTCCCCATAGAATTTCCACCACCAGTTCACCTGTATACCATCCCCATAATCCCTTGTACTCTTGCCACCCCTGTTTTGAACCCAATGCTTCCCTCTCCCCTACAGAATGTCTCTGATTTATAGTTGTTTATTTTTGTTTTGTTGTTCATTATTTTTCCCCTTGATCGCTCATATTCTTTGTATAAGTGAAACTATCTGTGTTTCTAGAATGTTGCCTCAAAATATAGATTGCTGTTGTATAATAAAGAAATCGGTTTGTTTTTGTGTCTGGTTCCTGAGAGGTAATGTCTAAACCTATAGAATTTCCTGAGTAATAGGAGTGTCTTTTATTCATAGTGGGACCCTAGGGTCATACCACAGCTTATGGTAATAAGGTGGCTTGTGTTTGACTCCTGGATAGTTATGATAATGAAATGATACAGAATGAGGACAGACCACTCCAGAAAACCCAACTATGTGATTAGAGGGTTGGGCCTTTGAGCCATGTAATATCAGCCTATATCCTCTTGGCAGGAGAGATGAACTGGAGATTGAATTCAACCACAATGTCAGTAATTAAATAAATCATGCTATATAATAAAAATCCCTGTAAAAACACTGTTCCCAGAAAGTTGATTGATAATACACTGATGTGAGAGTAACTTGTTCTGAGGACATGGAAGCTCCTTTTCTGGTACCCTCACAGACCATTCTCTGGGAGGAAGACAAATGCAGGATGATTCACTCAGATGTGGAATATAAAGTGATAAAACAAAGGAGCAGACACAAATTCAATGAAAACAAACTCTAGAAATCTGACTGCAGAACTAAGGCTACCATATAGAGAGGGAGGAGAGAGAGGCACAAAGAATGGAGGTTACTCAGTAGACTACGGTGGAGGATTATGGATTATTTTTTTGGTGGGAATCGTGTGGTAACATGTCTGAAAAGGTATTAGTAAAAATAATACAATAAAATATTTTATAGGAAAATTATCAAAATATGTAATATATAAACTATGTAAATCCACTATTATGGTTAGATACTTCAAGGCCATTCTTTCAGTAATTGATAGACCAGTAAAGCACAAACAGTAAAGATAAGATTAACCTAAAAAATATTTTATCAGTATTTAATTACTTGTACATTTCTTTTCACCACCATTTATCCTCAGGCTACATAACTTTAGCATAAAATTATCCCAGTAGCTTTTATTGAATAGACTTTCTTTTTTCTATTGAAGGTTCTTGACTCATTTGTCATAAATTTACTGTGATGTAAGTGTAGGTTTATTTCTGGTTTTTCAATTCTATTACATTGATCTTTGAGTCTATTTGTATTCCACTACCTTTCTGTTTTGATAATTGTAATTTGTACTATAATTTGAAAAATGAGAGTATAAAACCTCAATTTTTTCTCATAGTTGATTTGGCTATTTGGGTCCTTTGTGAGTCCATAGAAATTTAAGTGAAGTTTGCTATATTTCCTCTAGGAAAGCTGTTAGACTCTTGATAGGGATTTCATTAAGATTGTATATTAACATTTTAACAATGTTAATTTTCCAATCCATGAATATGGAAAATCTTTGTATTGCCTTGAGTCTTATTTATTTTTTTTAACATTGTCTAATAGTTTTCATCATGCAGTTTTTCCCTTTTGTTATGTTTTCCTCATATTTAATTCTTTTTCATGTGATGTAAATGGGATTGTTTTCTTGGTTTATTTACTGGTTGTTGTTTGCATATAGGAATGTGAAAAACATTTGTGTATTGATTTTGTAGTCTGTCAATTTACGCTGACTTATTATTTCTAGTAGCTTTTAGTGGTATCTTTATGGTTTTCTAAGTGTATTATCCACGTATCTTGATAAGTTAATTTTTTATGTTCCAATTTGGACTCTTTACTTTCTCTTGCCTAATTTCTCTAGTTAGACTTTCTAGCACTACGTTAATTTTAGTTAACCTTTATAGCACTATGCTAATTTGTAGTACATTTTTTATAGAGGAGAGTATATTTTTCAGTTTTTCACTGAGTATGATGTTAGCTGTGTGTTTGTCATATAAGACTTTTATTAGATTGAGGTATGTTTATTCTATTCCCATTTTATTGAGAGTTTTTTACATAAATAGCTGTTGGCAAATGCAATCTCTGCATCTATTGATAACATAATTTTTTAATCTTTGCTTTGGTTGATGTTTTGAGTTTGCATTAAATGATTTGTGAATGTTGAACTATCCTTGTATCCCTGGAGTAAATCCCCTTGGTCATGGAATGACCCTTGGTCATTTAATATAGTAAATTCCCTTGGTCATTTTAATATAGTGTTCGATTCAGTTTGCCAATAATTTTTTTTTAGTATTTTTGTACCTATGTTCATCAGGGATATTGATCTGTGGTTTTCTTTTTCTTTTTTGGTGAAATCATTGTCTTCTTTTGGTATTAGCATAATTATGGCATCATAAAAAGTATTTGGAAATGCCCTACTTCAATGCTACTAGGCCACTATTTCACAGCATACAAAACAATTATTTCAAAATGGGTCAAAGACTTGGCTACAAGTCCAGAAAGTAAAACATACATAAAAGGAGATTATAAGTAGTAAACATTACTTATGCTCATATTCCTTCAGTAGGAACTCAATGGTCCCTCAATGTTCAAATTTGGTAGATATATAGCATTTCCTCTGCAACATGAATATATCTTTTTTTTTCTTTTTTTAAAGATTTATTTATTTATGCAGACAAGAAGTGGGGTACAGGCCATAAATATGGGGGTGTGAGGGTCCACCAAAGACAGAGTAGGGAACAGAACAGGCAAATTAACTGAAATAGACTGCTGAGGGGAGCAGTGGGGGGAGAAAGGAGAGGTCTGCTGTGCCATGTGGGTCACCTCCCCAGTTGGCAGCAGGGATCGAACTCATGCTGCAGTGACTGTGGTTTGCTTCATAGTGTGTTCCTTAGCCCATTGCACCACAGGGAGGTCCTCAAATAATTTCTGTAGGCAATTATATGCTACAAAGGAACAAAGGCAATGCAATGGAGAAAGATAGTCTCTTCAACAAATGATGCTAGAACAACTGTATAACCACAAGCATGTGCATGCACATGTACACACACACACACACAATGAAAGTAGACTTAGACCTTATGCAATTCCAAAGAAAAAAAATTCACTGAAAAATAGGTTAAGTAAAACACTAAATTTACAAAACTCCTAGATGATAGCATGGCACAAAATCTACATTACTCTGCATTTGGTGATGACTTTTTAGTTACAATACCAAAGGGAAAATCTATAGAAAGAATGAGAAAAACTGGGTTTCAGTGCAATTAGAATTTTATGCCCTCAGAGACAATGTCAAGAGAATGAAACAACAAAACACCTACTGGGAAAAATATTTGCAATATATATGTTTGATGAAGGTGTGATCCAAAATATAAAAACAACACTTAAAACTCAATAATAAAATCATAAAAATAATTAAAAAATAGTCTAAAGAACTTACCAGTTACCTTAACAATGAAGATAAACAAAGTAAATAAACTTATATTAAGATGCTCAAATCATATTTCATCAGGGAAATGTAAATTAAAGTACCAATGCCATACCACTTTATATCTATTAGGATGTCAAAAATCAGAAACACTTATGACAGCAAATGTTGATAGCAGTGTAGAGAAATAAGAACTCTCATTCATTGTTGAAAAATGGTATAGAGACTTTGGAGGAGAGTTTGGTAATTTCTTATGAAACTAATCATACTCTTACCACACATTCCAGAAATTGAGGACCTTAGTGTTTACTCAGAGACACAACTTCTTTTAGGAGAAAAACGTGCACATAATATTTTTGTAGCATATTCATTCATAATTCTCAAAACTTGGAAGCAACTGAAATATCTGTTAGTAGTGAATGGATAGTAAACTGAAACATCCAGACAATGGAATATTATTCAGCACTAAAAGAAATGAGTAATCAATCCATGAAAAGACATGATATAAAACATTCATATTACTAAATGAAAGAAGCCAATTTGAAAAGATTACATATTATGGGATTCCAACTATATGATATTCTGGAAAAGGCAAAACTGTGGAGACAGAAAAAGATCAGTGGTTGCCAAGGATTTGGGAGAAGAAATGAATATGCAGAGCATGGAGGATTTCTAGGGCATGAAATTACTTTCTGTGACACCATATTGGTGGATACATATCATTTTGCATTTGTCCAAACACATAGAATGTACAACTAGAATTAACCCAAATGTAAACTATGGACTCTGGGTGATAATGCTGTGTAGATTAAATTCATCAGCTATAACTAATGTACCACTTTGGTGGGGATGTTAATAATGAGGAAGGCTATGCATGTGTATAGGGAGGCAGTGTATGGGAAAACTGTACCTTTCACTTATGCTCTGAAACTAAAACTGCTCTAACAAAAAGTCTAGTAGAAAAAAAAGTTCAATCTTATCTTTAAAGTAGCACTGCTTTACTTGTGGATTGAACCAGAATTTGTAATTCATATTAGTTCAAAGCTGTTAAAAATCTAGTCACTTAAAGATAGAGTCATAATTTGAAGAAACTGCAATTTTATCTTACAAAAAATCTTAAAAATTGTCAAATTTAAGTTTTATTACATAAATTTTGTGATGTATTGGATAATGTTTGCAAGCTTTTGACATAACACAGTAGACTTGAATCAAAGACAGGAAGAATTCTATCAGTGTCCCACTAAAACTGACATATAAACCAAAAGAATTGATCATTTCCAAACTTGGAAGTATCTATAAATATTATGTAATTTTTTTCTTGAAAGTATTTATAAATTTTCCACTGGTATGCAGCATTCATTTATAAATATGGTTTAAAAATATTCTTTGACTCAAAAATATCTATAGTGATTAATATGCTCTGAGTTCAGAGTCAAAGGTTAGGATTGCTGTTTTTTTTTAAAAAAAGAAAGATTTTTATTTCTCTAGTACATATAATAGTTTCCATCTTGAAAACTGAAATCTGTTTTCACAATCTGTTTATTTCTATTTTAAGTACTACATTTCTTGCATTTTTTTCTTTTTTTTAAAGTTATGATGGCAATAGAATGAGATGAAAATGTGCCATATCACCATTTACTGAATATTCCTAGGATATTTACATATAATACCCCAAATTATTTTTAGACATTGAAACAAATGTTATTAAAGGAAAATCAATTTTTAATGTAATTAGTTTTAATTTTCTACACACCAATAGTTTTTTTGGTCCAGGTTGAGAAACCACTTTAAAGTAGCCAATCTTTAATGAACTTTTCATTATAAAAAAAAAGTGTCATTATTTGAGAACTATGCAAGATAGTAGATAATAAGTGGTCAGAACCAACTTTTTTCAAAGTAATTTTGTATGTAAGGAGAATGGTTAACTTACTAGCAATGACATTTAATATAACTTGAAACATTTGATTATCACATTCATATTTTATAAATAAATAGAATATGTTTAGTATTAAACTGAATTTTTAACAAATATTAAAAAAACTCAATATCTGCATTGAAGTTCATATTATAGAACTCAGAGAAAGACAAAAAAGAAACAAAGAAATGAAAAGGAAGTTTTATAGAGATTAGAATTAGCATGCCCTTCAACAGTTAGAGTTCATTTTTCCTTTAGTTAAAGAGTCATTTGAATAAAATACATAAATATTAAAAAGGCAATTATGCTTTGTTTCCAAGGCGACAGAAATGAAGCACATGATAAAATAATGGGAATAATTTACAGCTCAGTGGGACAACCATAGAGACAATAATCTAATGGAAAAGGCACATTTATTTAAAAGGAAAATAAGATCTCTTATCTAAGCCCATCTTTAATTTCAACATTAGTGTACCAGATATAGTAAAGAACCCCACATTTCAAGTCTTTTGAAGAGGTTTTCAGTAATTCATGGGTGATTAGTAAGTAACATAACTACTTTAATGCAAAGATATTCCCCTGAATAGACTAGCAATTCAATTCTAGTTAAGAAGAAAAGTACTTTTGCTTTTCCAGAAACCCTTTGATATTCTGTAATAAATGATGAGTCCATGTGAAACCCCTTAGACTGAAGGTAGTTCTGATCCAACTATTAAAATTCCACAAATATAGTTACAAGTGTGTAAAACGAACACCAAATATAATAACCTCCCCAATTAGAGCCTCAGAAGTTAGAAAATACTTTCAGCCTACGTAAAAGGGTACATTTAAAATTAACTTAATCTGCCATCTCTTCTGATGATAGCTGATAAATATTTTGAATAAGAATCTAGTAGTCTGAGAAATGTTATTCATTTGTAATTCAAGACCATATGAGTATAACATAAAACTAACAGCAAGAATAGAATTGCAAAAACATGACTGGAACTAATAATATATCTGTCATAATGTATGCTTACCACTTCAGTCAACAAAGTGAAATTAAATTGGGCTCTGGTACTTTCGATAAACTTTGACCCCAATTATATGACAAAGACTGGCATCTTCACATGTCTTAAGTAGTTACAGTAACATAACGAACCCATAGTCTGTCCCGTGAGGAATTCCTCCAAATCTGAATTTGTAGAGGAGGATTGTGACAAACGCCAGTGGGCATTCTTCTATCCATGAGACTATTGACTAAATTTTGATTGGAGACTAATGGTTGTCTAATTTTCAAGACATTATTAACTCATAAGGAAGGAAGTTAGCCTGAAGAAAAATACAGTTGGGGTTTACAGTATGAACAGACTATGAGAGATGGCAAAAGGAATATGTTTGTTTATATCATACGTATATATATACGTATATTTGGTAGTGCCTATTCCTAGTGTAACAGAGTCGTCCCAAGAAAGGGGGAAGTTCCAGAATCCCGGTTCCACCCTAAGTGGGTGGAGCTGAGCAGGGAAAGAAAATTCTGCAAAGAAGACAGAAGGAAGGGAGGAAGAAGAAAGCAGGATATAGAGCAGCAAGGAGACCTGGAAAAGGCATTTGGGGTAGAGCCACATGTGAAGAAACTGCGCTTGCTTTTTGGTCTTGGATTGGTTGGAACAGATGTGGGTGAGAGACTTGTGGGGAAGTTAACAATAGCAGCTTTCATCTTAACTTTAATTTTGCTCTTTTCCTCCCAAATTTATCTAACTCTTTAAAACCCTGTTCTATGGGTCTCCACTAAAAAGTCCTTTAGACATGTGGCAGACTTTTGGGCCTTGCTTTAAGCCAATCCTATCCAATCCTATTTGGCTAAACTTTTGCCCTCAAAAAAATGGGTAACTTTAAATGCTTAACTTTATAACTATGTTCTTTATCCTTTCTGTATTATACCCTAATTGTATTAAGGTTCCTTTCCATTAAAGACCTTATATGTTTGTCTTAATGTGGCAGATGGCAGAACCCATTCAGAAAGGGCAGGTTTGGGGGTTCTGGGGTGCTCCTCTCCCTGTTCTGTAACATTAGGTTCTTTCTTAAACAGCAAAAGACCTATAACCAAAGTATGTTAAAAAAAAAAAAAAAGTAACTCACCATTTAGCTGTTTAAAGAAAAAGGGAAAATTAAGTTCAATTGTGTGTCCTTTTATCAGTACAACACAACATTTCAGGGTAAGATTGGATTTAGGAAGAATGTGTCCTAACAATTCTGCTCAGAACCTCAAGCACTCTCCACAGTGTTAGAAATATAGGAAAGAGTCACTTACGAAGCCACATAGTTGGAGTTTGAGGATCAACCTCAGGAGTGATAGAGGACAGTATGGTGGATAAAGAAAAGCAGACAAAACATAGCTAGGATAGAAGAAAATATGAGTGTGACCTCTAGGGGAGGCTATGCAAAACTGCTGAGATACCTGAAGCAGAATGGAAGAATTAATCACCCAGGTTTCAGAGACTCAGAAAGTTGGGTCTGTTTTTAATCACAACTTCACTCCTGTGGCCAGGAGTGAGAATAATGTGAGATAACTTAAGTCTCCATAAGAATAGTTTTCTTCTTGAATATTCTGGGGCCTTTCAAACTTTGGATAAACATAGTTGAATAAACACCACCAATGTTACTGAAACACTTACCAAAAATAACCACTAATTTTATTGAGGGACTTAAATGTACATTAGCACATCTGATCTTTGTAACAACTTATGTAAGATAAGTATTAATGTCCTATATTCTCACACAAAGCTAAGAGATGCTAGGTAGTTTGTAGGAAAATATGTAGATAGAAGACATATCTGATTGTCTGATTCTGATTTCTGTCTTCTGCTATATCATGCTGCCATAGAGAAACTTGGTAGAAAATTCCAGCACTGTTTGTAAAAGTCAATATTTGCAATTCCACATGAATGCATATGTACTACATAAAGAGACACATTTTGTGTAAGAAATAATTGTATTTTCCTTTTTTTATGTTTTCTCATCAAAAATTTGAAATGTGAGAACAGTTAATACAATCCGGGCTGACCTCAAGATCTTTGAGAATTATTTTGTGATTTGACTTTCATGAACAAAGAACTAGTGAAAAAAATATAAAACAAACCAATGAATGTGTAATGGTGCTGACAAGCATCTTGCCTGGCTCCCTACCCTTAGGAGACTGTCATCCTGTTTCATTGTCAGTTTATAAACATCATTGCTAAGTGGAAATCAGAGATAATACATTCAGTTCACTCAGGAAAACCTTGAACTTCAGGTCACCTAAACTAAATCTGTTTAAATCTCAGAAGTAATGAGAGAGCAAACATAAAATTATAGAAAATTCTAATGCTATTTTCAACCCAGGGAGTTCAGAATCACATTATGCAGGGAATATAATTAACTCCACTGAATTCTACTCTAAGTATCATGTTAGAATTGTAGGATTTATCATTAGCATAAATGGAACAAAAGCACAGACCTAAAGTAAAGTATCTGCAACACTGCCATCAATGACCAATGGGAAAGAAAGAATCTTGCAAAGGAATGACAGGTGGTTAAAAGTCAAAGAAAGTGATGAAAGCTATAATTAAAACCATAAACTGTAAGTAAAAGAGCATGTAAACTACAGAGCCATTTAGTTCATGGGTGAAGGAACTCAGAATAATCGTTATCAAGTTAAATGAAGAGCTCCTGCTTTCCTTGAAAGACTCTGGCTAGAACAGATAAGAAAATTTTCCAATAAAAGCCAGGAAACAATTTTATTTTGTATCTGGCCTGAATTCACGGTTTGATTTTTCATAAGAAATTCCTAAATTTCCCTTTCCTATACAAGTAGAATGATATACACAAATCCAGTCTCTGTAAGACATGTTGGAAAAGCCATTTAAATGAAATAATAGAAAAGATATTTGGAAGAAAGACAGTATTGTGCAATTTCCTTTCTACTGGAATGGAAAACCATGATTGAAACTGCTCAGTAGGACAAAATAATCAGTTTTGTGTTTTTCCCCATGCTTGATTAGATACCTACATTTAAAGAATTACTAAACTTCCTAGAACTTTACTTTCCTCATATGTAAAATGCAAATAAGGTAAATATCATGTTAAGCTCACTTCTGGTGGTAAATAATACAAATATTATTGACAAATCTATGGGGGAGGAAAGTGACTTGGAAAATTATATTTCCAAGTCTTTTGTAAAATCAAGCATTGCTAGTATAATCAGTGACTCAGTATCTGATTATCTATTACAATGTTTTTAAATAGTTTTCTACATTATTCTAGTCAACTTTCCAATTTAATATCACCAATTTCATATAGTGAGAATCACATTTTAAATAACCCCTGCTTTCTTTGCAACAGGCTATTATTGCTACTATCCAATTTTGAGAGAATAAAAGGAGGACTATATGCTATTGAAGGGAGACAGAACACAAAAGGTTTTTTGAATAATAAAATTTTAAATTTTTTTCATAATTTCAAGCACAGATATAATTTATACACTAATACATTTCATAATTTAGTTGAAAGTTATTCCTAATCATTTTCAATCTGTATGGTTCATTTTGCAGTGATCTGGAAGTCTCCAATGTTACCAGCAGATGAATTTTGTTTGGCTTGTCCTGTTAATCTTTTCAAAGAACAAAATGTACATTTCCAGTTCCTATTGGCTCCTGCGGGATTAGAATTAGACCATATCCATATTTAAGTTAACTGCTTATCCTCAAGGTATTTGAGTTTACACCTATGACTGCAACTTGAAATCTAAAGAAAAAAATTATTTACTTATCAACTGAAGGAAACCCAAGTCCTAACACCCATTGTTTTTTTGTGTTTTTTTTTTTCTGTTTTGTTTTTAAAGGGGTCAAATATAAGGTAATAATGGAAAATATCTTTGGTTGTGAACATAATGTGCTGTCTACAGATATTGATTTATAAGCCTGTACACCTGAAGCCTATATAATGTTATAAACTGTTACTTCAGTAAAGAGAATAATAATAACACTACATTATATATTGAAACAGATATTTTTCTAATTTTCTTAATTTTAAATATATTTCAACTTTTTTATTCTCCAGTTTATTACTTCCAATCTATGTAGCAGGCATTAGGATAATTTATTTTTCTTTTCATTCTGTGGAATATATATTTGAGCATGCCAAGCTGAAATCTGCCCATCTCATTCATCTTAGAGCAACCTCCCACCATTTAGTATACTTTAGGTTTAAGCTAACTTTAAAGTAACTCTATTCTATGACTTTGCTTTCAAACTTTTTATATTTTGAGTGACACAGCCTTTTATCTATGACCGTGGACTTACTGATTTTAATTCATAGTTGTGGTACTAATTTACAACTAAAGAATATGTAAGTTTTATAGATTAGTAAAAATGGAAATATATTCCTTCTGAAAGTGATGGCTAAAGCTATTAAAATGGTTTTTCATCCTAAAATAATTATGTAGTGACTTGTGTGAACTGAAGACCTAGGGATAAATGTAGACATCTCTTCAGATCCTAGAAATAGAAGAATGAAGAGCTACCCCTACACCTACCCACCCTTCACCCCTGTGTAAAACCTTGGCACCATGTAAGCTCCTCTAAGCTTCCAAATATTTGACCCAACCCTAGGAAAAGGTCTGAGGGTGAGTTTCTACCAAGTGATTAATAGATGTTGACAACTGAAATTAATTTGAGTATAGAAAATTATATCTGTACACACTTGAGTGTTTAAGAAGTTTCTTATCTAGAATACTATAATAAACAATCTTAAAAGTTTCTATTGCTATATATTATTAATCATATTTTAGATATTAAATGTTTTGCAAAAAACTCAGGTATGCATACTTGGGTTAAGCAGTTCCATCTGCTTTTTAGTTATACTTGCATCACTGACTTCTAACGCATCATAGAAGAAAGTTCACATACTAAAATATTGTTAAACAGAAATATAATACGTTTTCAATACTCTTCATATGTTGGCAGTAAGTGCTTGAAGCCAGTAGTAGTTTCCATATATCAGTCAGGTTAATGAAGTTAGCATGATCCAAGACATGCAGGTATTAAATGTAAAGTATAGTATTATTAGGTTTGAACATTTAACCAAGTACTAAATCTACTTCAGTGAGTTGCAGTTCGGAACTTCATTCTAACCTCAAGGGAATGCAACTCTCGCTATCAACATACACTTAGGGTTAGAACATTTGGGTCCACTTACTCTTTGTAAATGAGGTGCCGTGCTTCTTGACTTCCAAAACCTCTAAGCAATCTATTTCTTATAACAGGAATAAAAGGTTTATTGGATGTCTTCTGAACCATCTGTGTGAGTTAAGGGTAAAGGAATCTAAAATGTATGTATTCATTTCATTTAAAATACGCATGGGTTTATAAACCAATTGAAAATTACTTGGCACGAATATAGAGGAACTTGGCAGAAAATATTTCCCTGAACCCAACACTTTTGACAAAGTCCAAATGCAGTAAAAAATTGCCCACATTTTTAGCCACGAATTGGCAAAATAGTCAAATAATAATTAAAGAAAGAAGTTACATAGGAACAAATGTGAAAGAGCTCTCTTTTCAAATGAAGTTAGCTTATGGATAGGGTTATGTGTCCTTCTAAAATAATGGATCGTAACCTCTTCAAGGAATAATGTTTTAGCATTAGCTTATATCTGGGTGACTTTCATTTCTTTGTGTCGTCATTCTGTGAGTGCTGTAGAACCTGAATGTTGTGCCAAGTACCATTCTTCTTCCTATGTACAGGCATATGTGCACTCACATGTATACACACACAGGCATATACACACACCCTAAAGAAGAAAAGTCTCTCCAAGATATGAAACTACTCTCTGAAAATGTCCTTTTGGTTATGATAGTTATCTATATGGACTACATGTCTAGTCAAGTGACAGGACTAGCTAACACAATTTTATTTTTCCCTTTGGAATAGGTTTGATAGATAAAGTGCAAGCTACAGAACTAAATTGGAATTTCAGATAAATAGCAAATAATTATTTAGTGTAAGTGTCTCATACAATATTTAGTAATGTTTATATGCAAAAAAAATTATTCTTTATCTGAAATATAAACTGATCGTAATGTTTGTCTTTGTAAATATAAAAATTCTCCCAAAATCTCTGATTTTTTTTTAAAGATTTATTCAATTATGCATAGAAGAACTGGGGTGTGGGCCAGACCTGCAAGGGGTGAGAGGATTTATCAGAAACAAAGTGTGGAGCAGAACGTGTGGAGCTGAACAGGTGGATCTACTGAAATACACTGCTGAGGGGAGCAGTGGCCAAGACAGGAGAGCTCGTCTACACCATGTATGGATTAGTTCCTTGGTGAGGGATCAATAGTACTCAGCAGTGATAGTACTGAGAATTCACCCCTACATACCAGGGAGATCCTCCCAAAATCTCTTAATAAATATATTTAGAAAAAGTATCTTAATATGTAGTTCTCCAGTGCTTACTATGTGGTCACACTTACTTAAACACCAAAAGCATATGAAGATCTTACCTCCAAGTGATTTCATTTCAGGCCAGGGACATAAGACCAACATTTGAAGATTGCAATCTATCAGAGGTTAACTATTTAAAATTGTAAACTATTAATAAATGATCTATGATGGAAAAAAATGAGGCTTACTAAAATTAAGGAACTTTTCTTGTCTGAGACAGTTTTTTTAAAAGATTTATTTATACATACAAGAGCTTGGGTACAGGCCAGAGTCATGGGAGGTGATAGGACTCACCAGAGACAGAGCAGGGAGCAGAACAGGCAGATTGACTGAAACACACTGCTGAGGGGAACAGCGGGTGAGGCAGGAGAAGTCTGCTGTGCCATGTGGGTCCCCTCCCTGGCTGGAGGCAGGGATCGAAATCTGCTGCAGTGACTGCAGTTTGCTTTATAGTGTGTTGTTTAACACATTGTGCCACCAGGGAGGCCACAATACATTTTAAATTAAATGAATTTTTCTATATGGAAAGGTTCATTCTAGAGACTAGGGACAAGGTTGAAATTTAGAGAAGTGAGAGAGCACAAAATGTTTATGATACATTGAATGGAAACAATATAAGGCAAGTGCATTTACAACTAAAACTTAAAACTAAAGCACACTCACATGTACACGTGACATGTCAGCATTTCCTATCAAGCATCTGTAAACACATACTTTAACTCAGAAACAGAGTTACAGGCTCTAAGCTTTGTTATGTTCGACTCTCAGCAAAGAGCATGGTCTGTGTCTAATTTTTCTGTACTCCCAGCACTGACCACATTGCCTGAACACAGAATTCAATAACATTAGCAGGAAATATTAGGAAAAAAATGAGGAAAAGGAAGGAGGAATTAAGAGAGGAAGGAAGAATTTTTCAAGGAAGACAGAGTCCTAAAAATGAATAATTTCAATTAATTATATACATATATATTTAAGCAATAAAAGATAGGTTTGGAATTTCAAAAATGCTAATGTAATCCAAGCAGGAATTCTGCTACCCCTTTCATTTACTTGGAAAGATTTTACTTTTAATAAAAATAAATTTACAGGCATTTTAAAATACCCAGTATTGGTTCAGAAAGGCAGTTCTCTTAAAAATCACTCTTCAGACATCATTCCTCCACCAAAAATATAACGTAAATTTAAATAAATATATTTAGAGAGTAGTTATTATATAATTTTTATAAGTATACTTCTGAAGTATTTCAAAAGAGAAGACTCGGATAAATATTCATTGTAGAATCTTGAAGTGTGGATGGATCTGTGTTTGCTTTTTAACAGATAGCTTGTTGTGGTGTATTGATGTCAGCATCAAGTCTAAAGGTCACTGCTGTAGCTGACAAGATACAACATCTCACTGTCAGTCAGTAAATTTTTCCATTAGGATGGAAGATATTTGAATATAGGCCCTGCTTTGCACATTTTCAATCTTCAAATCACTACTTTACATATATATAAAGACATGGATTTTACTTTCCTTCTTTGACCTCTTGAATCCTATCAGGTTGCTAGAAAAGTCTCTAAGATATACCGGTACCTTTAGTATCAGTACTAGTTAGATAAAGTCAAGATATATAACAAGAGTTCCCTTATTAGTGATTTACCATGTGAAATGTTAATAAATATAGAATACTTTTAGGAAATGAAAAGCAAAGACTCAGTAATCTTGGCAGAGTCAAAAGGGTCATGCCTGTGGTCTCTAACCACAGTAAAAGATGGCTTTGTCCTATATTAAAAATCTGAAAACAACAACACAAATCCCCAAAAATCAAATTTTTACTAAGCAGTCTACTCCCTCTACTGCTGCAGTTTGTAAGACAGCTTCCTGCCCCACCCAGAGCCTGTCAGCCTTTGTCACTGCAGAATGAACCTCTTCTGTGTCCCTCTAGCACAGTCTGTCTGGTCTTGATGTCCAAGAGTTGTTTTAGTTTTGTCCCAACCCACATTATTCTCCAGGTGCAGAATCACATTGGTCAGTCTAGATGACTCCCTGGGGGTGAAGCGAGGAACATCTGATGTTGTCCTGGCTCTGACTCTAGAAACTGTCCTCCGCTATTTGTGACTTTTTTTTTTTAAAGATTTATTTATTTATGCATACAAGCACTGGGGCACAGACCAGAGGTGTGTGGGGGTGGGGGGGCGAGAGGATTCACCACAGAGAGCGGGGAGCAGAACAGGCAGATAACAGAAGTACACTGCTGAGGGGAGCAGCGGGCACAGCAGGAGAGGTCTGCCGCACCATGTGGGTCCCCCTCCCCGGCCGGCAGCAGGGATCGAACTCATGCTGCAAGTGGCTGCGGTTTGCTTCATAGTGTGCTGCTTAATCCACTGCGCCACCAGGGGAGGCCCTATTTGTGACTTTTAATTTTGATTAATTTCCTCATTTACTGGATTAGTACATCAAGTAGTTTTTCAGGAGGAACTTCAGAGCTTTCCCTGTGCTCATTTGTGTCTAATAATAATGCCTGCTTCCTTTATAAATACAAATTACCTTTGAACTTGAGTTACAGATTGATGATAATTTGGGGTATTTTTCTCCTTGAAAGTTCATAAATATTATTCTGTCTTGTGATATTAAATTTCACTGTGGAAAGTCTTCAAACTTGATTTTCTCTCCTTCATTCATTTGTTCTTTTGTGTGTGTGCATGAACATTTCTTCAGTTATCTTTGAAATTCAGTAGTCTAAGACATCTCATTGTGTATCACTTTCTATCAATTTTTCATAGATCACCCTGTAAGCTTTCACATTTTCCGAATCAGTTATTCACATTATAGCAAAATTTCTCTCTCTCAATATATATGCATATATATAATGCACTGTCTCATTTGTTATATATTCTAATGTAAAGACACTTATAATCAAATATATTTTTTTCCCTTTCTGTATTCTGGCTTTAGTATCTGTTTTTCTTTTTGCATTCAAAGCAATAATCTCATGTATTCTTTTACAAAACTTGACTTTCTTTTCAACTTTTCTGATATTATTTTTTTCCTAACTCATTATTTGTTCAGTTAATGGTATTGATATGTTCCTTAATCTGTTCCCATAACTCAAAAATCTCATTCTCTATTTTCTTTGCATATTTTGAATTTTTATTCTAAGTTTTGTTATATCCTTCCAAGGTGAAAGCTACTCTCAGTTTATTTTATGTTTGAATTTATAAATAAATATTTTTTACAAACTCAAATGGCGTTAATAAATGTTTATATATAAATGTGCGTGTAGGGGGGATGTACATACACATACGTATACATATATCTCTGGAAGCCTTTGAGATTGATGAAGATACTATGATACAAAATTTCAAGATGAACTTTAAATTGATGAGAGAGGATCTTGCCCTAAAAAGAAAGTTGACATTCTAAACTCAAATCCTTAAGATTTCTGGAGAATAATAGTTATGTATATAGTTTAAGTGCTCTTAATTTAACCTGACACAAAGACGTGGACATTATAGTATTTTATTGAGACCCTTTCCTTGTTTGGAAGTTATTGGTAAATTTTTTGTGTGTATCCTAGCTGTGTTGCAGTTATGTATTTCATCGCTTATTAGTTTTGGACTTTAGTAGTCCAACTGCCATCTCTTAACAAATCATTTTTTTATAATGTTTACTAAATATTTTAAACTTATTGCATAAATAATATGGGTTCTGAAAATATATACATTTATTTTAAAAATATACAAATCCAATAAAATTAAATTCTAAAATAACTAGCTTAGTGTTATAAAAGATGTTTTATAGTGAAATTACATTGCTGATGAAAACATGACTATTAGGCTGACTATTTCATGATAGTTTTGATTTTGGTAAGCTGAATCAGTCTGGGCCAGTAAGTGGCTCAATTCTCCCATACTTTTTTCAACTGTGGTCTTTCTCTAATATGAACATATATATTACGTTCCTCCTTATTGTTCACTATTAAACAAGTTTAATGTCACAGAGAACTGTGCATACTGATCACTTGGCAGTATTTGAATGGAATCTAGTCTAAGATAAGGAATATGCTAATCATTTTAAAAATTTCATTGAAATAGAAATACAACTGTAAAAATTGGATAGCCTTCTCACTTGCTACAAAGAATATGGATGCCAGTGTTTTTTTCTAGTTTTTTTTTCTTCTAGATTATGTAAGTGAGATACCGGGCAGGTTGATCAATTGATAGTTAATCTGACTGAGGATGGTTAAAGCAGTAGTCTAGTGATTCACAGCTTCCATTTGCAAATATATGCTACACAACTCAAACGCTGATGTGAAAATGAAACGAAAATTAGCTGTATATTGAAAATCAGTACAAAGCAAGAGTTTAAGACTTTTGTATACTGAAGCATATATTCTAACACTTTTCAATTTACAACTTGTATACTTTCTTTTAAAAGTACTGGATCCTTTAAATTTGTTATCTCGATGTTTTCATTTTCAGATCTGTGTAATCAGCAACATCTTTGCTCTGTAAGGGGAAAGTAAAATCCCATTGCACTAGTGTCATTTTTGATGTAGTTTTTTTTTTTTTAAAAAAGAGCAAGCATTAAGGATGAAATTATGCTGTGTTGATCCTCTAATTTTTCTATGAATGAATTGTAAAGTAAGCAAAGGGTGAGGGGAAAGTGCCATATGCTCTTTTTCCAGAGGAGTGTTTCTTAACAACAGATCAGAAGTCACCTTTAAATGCTGACTACAAAGAAACCTCCAGTTGCTTTTTCTGCAGAGGCAATTTTTGCTTTCTTTTTGCTGAGCTGCCAAAAGGAGAATATCTAAAAATAATTATTTCTGCCAGTTGAGTAATTAATGATGGCCTTACCAAATGACAATTTTATTGAATGGCATCAGACAAGATGAATTAGATTTTTATTAAATGGTATCTCAATGTTTCCAGGATCCCACATATACCCCCTAAAGAGTGCTCATGATAAATTAGGGAAAATAGTGTTTCTACTTTTCATGTTGACAACAAAGTATGATAAATACAATTATTTTCTATCAAAATCAATACATTAATATATTATCTTACTTTACATCACTCATTTCATGTCTAAAATGATTGTAGAATGAATATTACTTTGTTCATAGTCCTAAACCAGTTCTCAAAATTTTAATTTTTCTATTAATCACTGTTTTACCCTTTCCACCACTTACCTTGCTTCCATTAGATTTGAAACAGCAATAAAGAATATAAGCATTTTGTTTCTCAGCACATTGACTAATCTGGCTCCCTGTTCCTTCCACTTTTCCTTGTTCATTGTTGAAGATATATAAAGGAATTAACACAGAAATCAATAAGTGTCTCTAAAAAGGGCTAATAGACATTAGTTAGATAAATCTAGAACACTAATAAACTGCTGCTATTTTATCTAAATACATACCAATCAGTTTTTGGTTTTTCCTCTTTGATACCCTATCACCCTCCCCCCCCCCCATTGAAAATTACTTTCTCTCCCAATATAGGTGAGTGTGCAGGGCTCAGTACTGACCCCTTGGCTTTTATTTGAATGATGTGACAGTTCTATATCTTTAGATGCCATCCATATACTGACAACTGCAAATTGTACTACTATATCCAAAGCTCTCATCCAACTCCAGTCTACTTACTTACTCATTAGGTTCTTTATATCTCTCTTGGGTATCTACTAGACATTTAAATTTTTAAGCCTCTAAAAATCAGCTACTGCTTTTCCTTTATATATTTTTGTTACTTGTTGATTTTCACATCACAGTTAATGGCAAGTGATAATATGTTTTTAAAAGATTTTATTATGTATACAAGAAAACTGGTGTGAGGGTTAAGAAGATTCACCAGAAACAGAATGGGGAGCAGAAGAGGCTGATCAGTAGATCAGAAATATACTGCTGAGAGGAGCAGTGGGAAAAACAAAAGAAGTCTATTATGCCATGTGGGTCAGCTCCCTGGCCAGGGATGTAACTGATGTTGCAGTGACTGCCAATAGCTTGATAGTGGCTAAGACTTAACCTCTGTGTCAACAGGGAGACCCAGCTAATATTTTTTTTAACTTAATATTTTTTGTTTATTTTTCACACCACATGTTTAGTTTGTTAGTTTTACCACCCCTATCCCATATACATACAATCGAACCATTTTATACAGCAAAACCTAATATTGCTCCAGTTTGGACCACCATCATATATCACCTGTAATAATGCAATTGTTTCATAATTGATTTATTTCTCCCAGCTCAGGCCCTCCCTACCACAATCTATACTCAGTACAGTGGCCAAAAATGATTCATTTGAAATGTTATACAGATAATTTCACTCTTCTACTTTAATACCCTGGGAAAATTCAACATTTTACTCAGAATAAGTCATTAAAGTCCAATTTAATTGACTCGCTTCTGTGACCATCTTGCTTATAGCTCACATTCTCATTCATTGCACATCAGTCACACCGAATGTTTACTTTTTCTTAAACCCAGAAAGACAGTTTCCATCTAGTTCTAATTTATTTATCTTAATACTAATCTCCCAAATATTTTCTAGGCTCTTTCCTCCCTCAAGTCCTTTAAATCTTTCTTTCTCATCTTTTCCATGAGACCTACCCTGACCCTTCCCCCACCAGTATAATACAAATCACCTTCCCATTTTTCCCTGCAGCCCTCTTCTCTTTTATTCTGTTCTACTTTTTCTTATCACGCACCTTACAGTATACAATGCATGTAGCTTTTTATATTTGATAGCTTTTTCTGTGTGGCCTGTTTAAGTTTCTGGAAAGCAATGAAATGTGTTTGTCATTGTTACTAAGCACTGATAGCCATTTTACACTAGTTAGCATACAAGTTTCCCTGAAGTAGAGGGTTCATATTCAAGATGATTTGATGTTATTTTCTTCAGTCTGGAAACACAACTATTTCCATATAAATTAATGGTAATATTATTCCCATAACCAAAAATGATCAACCAAATCATACCAAATAGAAATATTCTACTTTAGCATTTTGCCAAGAAAAACTATTCTCTAGGGACCTCCCTGGTGACACAAATGGTTAAATCTCAGCACAATCAATATACAGAAAGCCACTGAAATACCAGGTCTATCCTCAGTCAGGGAGCTGACTCACATGGCACAGCAGACCTCTCCTGTCTCACCACCTGCTCCCCATCGCAATGTATTTCCATAGATCCACCAGTTTTGCTCCCCACTCTGTCTCTGGTGAATCCTCTCACCACTCGGCACCTCTGGCATGTACTCCAGTTCTCATATGCATAAATAAATAAATCCTTAAAAAATAACTATTCTCTAGAAAAAGAATTCTCACTAACTGGATTTCCTCCTTTCATATGAGTGTAAGTTTGCCTCCTGGTGTTCATTCAATTTACTCAATCAGACTAAATATCACATAAGAGCCCATACTGCACTGAACTTTCTTATAACCCATGTGCTTCTGAATTTCCATTCGAGCACTTTTAATGCATCTCAGTGTCATAAAGCATAGCAGGAGAGTTCGTCGATATGTAATACTATTAATTATGCTATTATATTTCTTAATATGTTTACACTTTTGGTAATGGTATCTGCTTTTAATATGCAATTATATATTGTGATAATTCCTCACTTAGATGTTACAGTGAAATTCATATCTGTGATCCACATACAGAAAGGTCAAAGTTTAACTTTATATATTTTTATTGCCATGAGTATGTTTACAGTTCACAAAATGTCTGAAAATTTAATGATGAACTCAGCCTGCCTACACAAAAAGATATTTGATAAAAATAAGTAGCAGCTAAAAACTGTTTCTCTTTCAAGACTATCATAATATATGTACTAATCAAAAAAGGTTTTTCTTAAAAACTTGGGATTTTGAAACACAGTTCACAACATTGCACGACGATAATTGGCAGGTAAGTATCCACAGACTAGGAAACAAACTCTGATAATGTACTAACAATGACATTGTTAGTTTTTGAATAGCAAAATTTATGCTTACTGTTTATAAGAAAGTAACCTTAACCTTTATTAAATGAAAGGCTGTCATTTTACTTGTGAAAACTAAGTAAGGGAATTATATATAAAATCAATTTGTGTTTCATCTGTAAGAGCCATAAGGATATGGGAATGATTGTTGTAAGAAGTTCAAACTTCTTTTCAAAGGACGCAGTCACTGAATGTCAGTCATAAGCACAGTAAATCCCACCAGTAATAGTGGTCTACAATACAAGACAGTCTGCTTATTTATTCATGCCATTTTTTGATCTTTAATTCTACTCCTTCAGTTTTCCCCAGAATTCTGCTTCGCTGAAGCACCATCATGTTTGAAAACTAGGATTAAAGAATTTTGAAGAGGAAAACATAAAAGTGAATTGATAGAGTAACTACATGCCCTTTACTTTGATTGGAAAAATTACTAAGATAAGAAATAATAATCTCCAGAAGATTGCCTTAGGGATTTGCAAAGAGTAGATGTTCCATCGTTGCTTAACTGTAATAAGTGGAGTCAAGACATAGAACTAATGTACAGAACATTGGGCTAAATGATTGTTCAATTCTCCCTATACTGAAAAGTCATGGTTCTCTTACTCTATTTGTAGAGAGATTAAGAAGAGAATGATTTGAAATCATTGATAAATATTGATGTTGGCAAGAAGGGTTTCTTATGTTCATAGGACCAAAATTAGGTACTTTAAACTCAAGGAGAGTAGGTTTGGTATCTATATCTCACAAATGATATGTAATCATCTTTGCATCTACTGACAACTAGATGAAAAACTTTCTATTGATTTTGATTCTTTTTATATAAATACAAATCTAAAGAGACTTTCTAAAGAATTTTAAAAATTGAACTCAATATTCTGAATGAAATACATTACACTAGGGTGTTCAGTCAGCGCTGGACTACTTATTACCCTCTTGTCTCCTGATAATTATTATTTTCCTAATATAGTAGGTTGATTGGCTTAAATGTGCACCTCTGGCTAACATGGGAATAAAACAAAATCATTGTTGCTCCTCCCAAAACAGCTCTCCTAGTCTCTCAATAGTGCATTGATAGAAGTGGTAAACATCAATCTTTTAAGATCATGCTTTAAAGATCAAATAACTGATATTACCATATTATAGGTAAATGGAAAGAAAGTATAATTGGTCAATGAAGTTGAGTTTCAGTCCTGCCTCTAGAATCCAAGTTTACCAATTCTTAGTTGAATTTTCTTTCTAGATTGCCATTGTAGTTCCCTTTCTTAACATGAAAGGAAAATAGTGTTCACAGCACTTGCCAAGAAATTACAATATATTCCTTTATGGGAATGTTTATAAACAACATTGGAAATATATGTACTTGAACCAGTTATTGTATCTGCAAAGCTTAGTCAACAGTTACACCTAAATTCATGCACAACTAAGGGAATATATATTAAAAAGGCAACAACCAAGTACCATTAGCTTTCCTTTTCCTTCTTTGGGAACTGCTCGTGTAATGAAATATTTAATTTTAGTTAAAAAATAGTTCTTTGACATTAAGAGAATTATATATATTTTTTGAAACCAACAGACTGTTTTATTTATTGAATCAGAGTTTGAAATAGATGTCTATTGTGTTAGAGTAAAACTAGATTACTTTAGAACTTTCAGCCAAATTATGTGCAACTTAATATACACACAGCATGCTTTATATTTCAGAGTTTGAATTCAAATAAGGTTGAGATTTAATTTGGATTAGAAATTTTCAGAACTTTATTTCTATCAGTATTAAATAATCTTTCAATTTTATACTTTAAATATTTTATTGCTTTTAACATTCCTATGTGTTAAGGGGAAGTTAAAGTGTATTACCACAATATTTTTGAGGTCAGTTTTATATTGAAACACAATGAAAGTGTCTTCAGTTAAAGAACATGTTAATTATATTTATGATAAAATATTTGATAAGATAAACCCATATTTGTGAATAAGAAAAACATAATTGCAAATATTTCACATCATAGCACAAGGAAATGCACAAGAAATAAGAAATATGATTTAAATCGTGTGTAAAATAAGCAAAGAAAACAAAAACAGATTCTAAACGACAGGATGATGGTTATTAGAGAGGAAGAGAGTTGGGGAGAGAAAGGGGTCATTTTAAGATAGTGGGTGAAAACTAGACTTGGTTGTGCTAATAATGAAATATATGCAAATGCTGAGTTTCTAAACTGTATATCCAAACCATGTGAAATGTTAAAAGCCAATGTACCACAATTAGTCACATACATAATTTCTTAAAAAATAGCCTGGCATAAACACATCAAATTTTTAACTATTTTGATTTTGTGTTTGTTATTCCCAACCAGTCTTCTTGACAACCCCATTAATTTTAAGATTTACACAACATAGTTTTTATTATCATTGCCTATGCCCAAGAAATGTTTGAGTACTATTTAAATTGATAGTTTCAGCTTTGTACCTCAGTTTTTTTGTCTTATTGCTAGCAATATAATTGTTGGGCCTGTAAATATAATTTAAACTTTAAGAGATCAATGTACAAATGTTTTATTTTGCATACCCCAAAAGACTGTATAATTCAATATATATATTGGCATGCAAAATAATGTGTGCATTGAACTTAATGGTTTTTAAATGAAACTATTGAACTAATTGTTTTCTAAGTAGCAAATGAATACAGTCTTGTTTCATTTAACTTTGTTTTCCCTTCCTTCGGACTTGTAAAATATCCAGTAGCACATAGAAATATTAGCAAAGTGTTGGCTGTTCTGCACCTTTAAATACAGGGAACTTTATCTCTGAAAGTTTATTTAATTAGCAACATGCACTGCTTTTGCATATGTACCTATACAGTGTTTTCTCAATGTAATGGACTAAGCTGCTACTTGTGTGTACTTCCAGATCCTACTATTCATAAAACCAATGTTAGGTAGAATTAAAAAAAAAATATGAGATAAAGCAATTGCCATTCATAAGGAACCCAGAGTGAAGGGTGTCAAATGCATATTTAGTTTTGGGGACCAGGTCTTTAATACAGATAATACAAAAGGGAAGAATTATGGACTAATTCATACTGTAACTAAGCCTTTATAAAAAAATCCAGTTCCTTGTAAAACAGTCCAATAAATGAAGAGAGTAGGGAGGAGGATTAAAAACAATAGAACTGTATCATGAGTTGGTCATAGCCAAGTTTGCACTCCTCACTAAATGTAGGAATCCAACCAAAAAGGTAATTGAAATTCGATTAACAATAAATGTCAACTATTTAAAAGACTTCACTATGGTCCCATTAGAAGCAAATACTCCAAAATTCTGGGAGTGCCTTTCTCTCACTGACAGACATACTAAAACCAATCTGAGAAAAAGCCAATGACAAAAATGTATATACTGCTTGTGGAAACATAACTCGATTTTTCAATTGGATGTTTCATCTTTTAAAAGTTTACCACTTATTTTGCTTCTCATAACCAAAAACCTAAAATCTATTTTACTGAAATTGCAAAGTACTTCCTAGATAAATCACAACTGTTAATGTTTGATTTATAAATAAGCAATTAAAAGTGTTATTTAATTAATTGTTCTTTACCTCACTCAGAGGGTAAATATAATGATCTCTGGGGCATCATATTTTACATAAGACTTTATAGAATTTAAAGGATTTTAATAATCAGTACTCGACTCTAATTAATACACCATTGTTTTTAACTAAATAAAATATAATTAGAAGTTGCTCTCAGGGTCTCCCTGGTGGCGCAGCGGGTTGAGTATCGCACTGTGAATCATCCAAAGCACAGCAGCACAAGTTCAATCCCCAGCCAGGCAGGGGACCCACATGGCACAGCAGACCTCTTCTGCCTTGCCCGCTGCTCCCCTCAGCAGTGTATTTCAGTAGATCTGCCTGTTCTGCTCCCTACTCTGTCTCTGGTGAGTCCTCTCACCTCCCGCGACTCTGGCCTGTACCTCAGCTTTTGTATGCATAAATAAATAAACCTTTAAAAAAAAAAAGAAGTTGCTCTCTATTGAAATGTTCATATTGGAAATATGAGTTTAGATTTCACATCAGTCAGTTTCACTTAACAAAATGACCTCTAGTTTTATTTAAGTTGCTTTAAATGACAGGAGTTCCTTCTGTCTTACAGACTTAATGATATTCTTTTGTGTGAAGATATACATATATGTTTAGGTGTGTGTGTGTGTGTGTGTATCACATTTTCTTCATCCATTTGACCAACAGTGGGTATAGGGTTGTTTTCAGACCTAAGCTAATGTGAGTAGTATTGCAATGAAGATAGAAGCATAAGTTTCTCTTTGAGATCATAGTTTAGTTTCCTTTGAATATATACTGACGTGGGGCTTTGGGTTTAGATGATAGTTCTGTTTTTAATTTCTAGAGGTAGCTCTATAGTGCTTTACATAATGGCACAGAAGGTTATGTTTCTACCAATATTGTAAAAAGTCCTCTTTTATAACATCTTCTCCAGCAAGTTTTTATCTTGTCTTTATGATAATAGACTTCCTAATAAGTGTGAATTGATATTTCATTGTTGTTTTGATTTGCATTTCCCTGATGTTTAGTGGTGTTGAGTACCTGTTTTGTACACCAACTGATTATTTTTATATATCGTTTGAACAAAATGTTTAGGCCACTTGTCCACTTTTTAAATTTGGTTATTTGTGTTTTTTGTGCTTGATGATGTAAGTTTCTATATCTATATTCTAGAAATGCTACCATTGTTACATGCATTTTCAAATTTTTATTTTTTATAAGTGACTTAAAACATATCACCTTACTTTAGAAAATCATTACATGATAATGAACCAAAGGACAAGAGTTCCTGTTCAATGCCTTTCCCAGTTTATTCAGTTTAGGGGTTTTGTTGTTGATGTTCTTTATTTCCCTAGATTATTTGTGTCTATTTTAGAGTCGGTTATTTTGATTAAAACTTTGTGTCTTTCTGTATCAGAAAGATAAGATATTAACTATGATTTAGATCAAGAATCTTCTCTAAATTCATCATAAATCCAAGTCAGTATCATTTGTATGTTTCCAGTCTGTTCAAGGACAATATGTGAAGCAAGTCAATATCATGCGTGTAATTGACTGATTGCGTTAATTTGAAATATGTGAATGTGAGAATATATTCATTAACATGCCATCCTTCACTCACAATGATCAAACTCCTGGCACATCACTAATGGGATATTTGCTTTGTGTTGTGTTTTAGTAGTCATGATGAATTTGGGCTCATCCATTCCACAAACTGCTGTCTTATTTTTTTCTGTGACTAATGGGCCGTATCTGGCATGGCAGGCTTATAGATATTACCCTCTGCCTTAATGGAAGACAAAAGAAAATGGCAACAAAATCCATAATGTTGGCTTCATTTACTAGAGCATAGAAACATTTATTGTGAAACTATCTCTTAGTCAAAAAGTTAGGAATTATCTCTATAACTTTTTAGCTAAAGCAAAAATGAAATTCATATTAAATTTACTATAATCTTCATATAATATCAGGATTACACAGTTGCATGTAGTTAATTATGTCAAATTAATATACCAGTTTAAATAAGGACTTAGAAAAGCATCAGTTACACAAAGTATAATGTTATTTTTATTGTTTTTGTTGCAATTGTCTCTTAGCTTCAACTTTGTCACTTATCCTTCTACATCCTTTTCATAAGTGGGGACTTGAATTCTCTTGCAAAGAGACATATGGTAGAAAAAAAGAGGAAAAGGGACTTTCTTGGGTCATTCTGCATGCTGTTCCTCTCAACATAGGAATATCCCTTTATTCTGCAGCTGTTAATTCCAGTCCCCTGCTTCATTAAGTACTCAGAGTCAGCATCAGTCAATTCTCACAGGTGTCAGCACCAGCCAGGTAGGACCTAATTCCCAGAGACTACAGACTGATCTATGAGTCCATCCTCTAAGACTCTAGATTTTATTATCTTCTTTGTTTCTTCAGTTGAATGGATAGTGTCTTGTACTGCAGTTATTACTATGCTATTTTCAATAATTCTTGCTTCTAGTCCTCCACAAAGCTATTTAATCTCTCCTATTTAATCAATAATAGCCAATTCTATCTGTTTAAAGAGATATTTATGGTGTTTCTATTTTCCTGATCCTCCCAGTAGGGCATCAGAGGAGAAAGCTAGCTTTCCTAGAGTTTGAATATTTTAATTGCAAAATGACTGAATTTTTAATCTGTTGTATACCTTTGAAATTTCAGCAGTTGCTCTACAGTCTGTTTATAAAATTTAAGAATTTAAGATTTATAAGTTATGAGCCCAACTGATTATAGTAGGCTTCCATTTTTGATTTTCTATTTTGTTTTTGGTTTTGGTCTGTACTGTGACCTTTAAGGAACTTGTTCCTCTTCTCCCACAAATATATACAAGTCCTGTGATTCTGGATTAGCAGTCACAGAACCACATGTCCCCAACTTCAGAAAATGGCTAATAATATTCCCTTTCCCAAGAATGTTAATCATGAGTACAGATACAGGGGTAATTTGGGTTGAGAAATCCGTTGGTAATATCTAAGAAAGAGGGTTTACCTGTGTCAGCTTTTAACTGCCATGGTTATTCTCCACAAGACTTATTCTTTAACTCTTTCAATTCTATCTAGGGAGCTACAGATACTTTTTGTTAAGTAAATGATTATTTATGATTTCCTTAACATACATAATTGTTCTGCTTATCTACTTTTTTTTTAGCTATTTGGCTTTCTATGAACATTTTCAGCTACATTTTTTAAGATTTTTCATCAATCATTTTAAATAAGAAATTCATATATGTTCTAATAGTTTCAATGATTGACAAAATATTTTTATTAATAGTTTCAATATAAACCTTAGGAAAATAATTGGTATTCATAGTCTGTAACTTAAAATGTGTCAAATCTACCTAGGAACTTGGGTTATATAATTCTAAAATTATTTAATAATAACAGAATGCATTATATGATATCAAAGTGAAAAATGATTTGTTGACTTTATTGAGATAGAATTTACTGTTATCCTACAAATTTCATTTATGTCCTTACACATTCACTTAGCAAATATTGAGTTTTCCCCATATAGTAAGTCCTGTGAATATTAGGATAAAAAGTTAATGTTCTGTCAAGACGTCTTTATTAGGATGGGAGACATGAATGGCTTGAGTAGTAATATGCAGCATAAAAAAGTCAATTTCAATGGTAAACAAATGATGCTATAGACATAGATAAATGACATCTGGTCAGCCTAGAATGGAGGAGTTTAAACAAATACATGACAAGAGAATAAAAAGAAAGAAAGAAAAGTTAAATCCAAAAATGGAACAAAATTTCTGACTTTGCTCTTTAAAACCAAGAATTCTGAGGGAAATCTGAGATCAGGAACTAGGCATTATCCATTGACCCTTAAGTATCAAGTTAGACTTCATTACTTGTTTGTTATACTGTTGAAGCATGAAACCATTATTAAATTAATCAAAGAGCATCTAGATCTATTTTTTTGCCCTTTTTTATTCTAGTAAATGACTTATAATAACTCCTCTTTTGACTAAAAAGCATTCAACCACTAACAATTAAAGGTAATTTATGTATTGTAAATGCACTACTAAAAAACCTTTGTACAAAAATTTCACAAAATTTTCATTGCCCAGTCTTTATCATGGAATGTTATTTGTGATATGTTTTCTCTACTCCCAGATACCTACAGTGAAAGATAATATTCCTCTTGATATACCTGTTCTTGGAGCACACAGTAGAAAAGATACAAAGTTGCGCTCATTGATTTGGTGCTTAAGTGAAAACATGATGTTCATGTCAGTTCTTGGTTAAAATGGCTCCCAAAATCTATGTTCTATTATTGTATATTTTGCATTTGTCTTAGTAAGTTTCCTATTTTTCTCTTCTTTCAATCCTTAGTTATCCAGAGCAAGGAAAGTGCCCTAATCTTACATCATTTCTTCACTCTATCCTATTTTCCAGAGTGAGAAGATGAAACAGAAAGACTCTGTGTGTGTGTGTGTGTGTGTATAGCAGGTAGTGCAGGTGGGGAATGTTTTGAACAGGAAATGAAGGCACAATTCACATTTTCTTGAGGATGATGTAAGGAGGGGTAGGGTAGGATATTCCACATAAGACATAGTAGTCTAAATAGGTGTGTTTTGGACACACTTCACAAAAAGAATAGGCTAGTATGGTGGAATGGATTACATGTCAGAGAATGTGAGAATCCCAACTAATTCATGCTTTTTAAAATGATCAACTAGAAGGAAATTTATCACGATTGAAATAAGGATAAAACTTGGAGGGCAATATTTTTGAAGTATACTAAGAGTTCTCTTTTTTTTTCTTTTATGGACATTTTAAAATTAGCTACTTATTACATTGCCAGTTGGAAACATCAGTTTTAGACCTATAATTTCATATTTTAGGAGACAGACTTGGTATAGCATGTCACAAGAAAGAGTCTTTCATGTACAAATAGTACTTAAAGAAATAAAGTCTGAGATTACCTAAGAAGTGAAATTTAGATAGCACTTATAAACAGTTAATGTACATTGAATCCAGAATTCCATTATTATCATTTTAAAGTTGTTGTGGAACTAAGATACCTCTACAAGGATATTATCACAATATGCCAATTTTACTAAAAGTAAGAAAAATTTTAACTATCTTTTGTAAATCAACTTTTATAAAACCATGAAATTAAAAGGCTCACTTGTAAATAGTACTTAATGACATATATATTTACATATGCATACATACAGACATTATAAATGAATGACTATTACATTTTCAGAAAGAATTGGCAAAAGACTACATTGAATTTTAAATATTATGTATTTAAAATAGTTTATATTCATTTTCACATTGGATAATTGCTTTAAATTTTACATTAATATCACATACACACCATACAGATATGCTCAAATATATTCCCAGAACTGAAAATTTTACTTATGTGTGTATGTATCTTTTTTATAAAATACTAATACCTCAGTCTGTGGGACAAATCAGCTATTTTTATGATATAATTTCCTGAATTTTAAACAATGGTTTTTGAAGCCAGGACTCCTTAAGTATTCACAGAGGTGAAGGACTTTATACACCTCAATTTCGTTCAAAATATATCATCAGAGAAAAGTTGTCTTTTGTGAAAAAACATCTATTGATACACACAATTTGAATATAAAGGTAAAGCATATTATTTATCTTACCTACTATATGTAAAACTTAAAAGATGCTACACATAAATTTCATGATCATAGGAACATAGTGAGACTGGAGATTAGTACAGGATATTTGAGATAAAATATTCTTGAGAAAGCTATGGAAGCAGAATAACCAATTGGAAGATTAATTCAGAGACCCTGAATATAGTGATACAAAGAAGGCACAGATAGAATAAGAAAGAGAAATACAAGAAAAAAAAAAAAAACAAAGAATGCTTTGAAAACGATATGGTTACATTAAGAAAGGCAAGGTCATTGTATATTCGAGAAGGGAAAGAGAGATGGGGAAAAAAGAGCTTATTTAAGAAATAAGAAGATAATTTCCAATGGGTAAGGAACTAATTACAAATACAATTAAACCTGCACCAAGGCACATAGCAGTGAAACTAACAAGAGTTTAAGAAAAAGAATGAATATTTATGGCCAGGTACAAACAAATAAATAATAAAGGCACTCTCATCAGCTTACATTAGGCATCTCAACTAAAATTCTTAGGCAAGAGTAGAATGGGATGATGAATTCAAAATGATTAAGGATAAAAATTGCCACCCAAAAGTATTCTGCAAGAGTTTCTTTCAGAGATGAAGGAGAAGTAAATGTCTTCCCAAACAGAAACGAAAGGATTTCACAAACCCTACACCTTCACCTTCCTATAATAATTTTTGAAAGGAGCACACCTATTTAAATGGGGGGAAAAATCCATTAAAAAATAGAACCTGAAAACTAAAGAAAACATGACTGCAGTAATACTCAAGCATCCGTATTCACCCTAATGAAAATGGATTTAATTTGCCAATGAAAAGGCACAGAGTAACTGGCTGGGTCAGTAATCAAAACCCAACTTTCTATTGACTCTAGAGGACCTATTTGATCTCCAAAGATAAATATCGATTCAAAGTAACTGGGAAAAAACAATCCTACAAACAAATGGGACTCCCACATAAAAGACAGGAACAGCCAAAATTATATTAGATAAAATAGGCTTTCTTTTCTTTTTCTTTTTTTTTTTTTTTACATTCAAAGTGTTTTGGGTCTTTTTATTTTAAAATATTTATCCATACAAGAACTGTGGTACAGGCCAGAGATGTGGAGGATGAGGGGATTCACAGAGTGGGAAGCAGAGCAGGCATATTGACTGTAATACACTGCTGAGGGGAGTGGTAGGTGAGGCAAGAGAGGTCTGCTGCACCATGTGGGTTAGCTTCCTGGTGGGGGATCAAACTTATGCTGCAGTGACTGTGGATAGCTTCACAGTGCTGAGATTTAACCCTTTGTACCACCAGGGAGGCCCAGATAAAATAGGCTTTCACTTAAAAAAAGTAACAAGTGACAAAATGGTCCATGTATAATAATTAAAGGATAAATAATCAGGAAGATATAATACTCATTAATATATATGAACCAAACAAAGGAGTATCAAAGTATATAAAGCAACTATTAACAGATGTGAGAAGTTACAATGGTCATAATGGAACAGTAGCAGGGGACTTTAACACTCCATTTTTGTCAATAGACTCATCAGCCACACAGAAAATCAATAAATCTTAAATGAGGAATTACATTAGATGGGCTTAGTAGACATTTATAGGGCATACTCAACAAAAAAAGTGATTACACATTTTTCTCAATTGTATATGGATCATTTCCGAGGATAGGCTATATGTGGGTTAATATGTGGGTGTCAAAAAAATAGGTTAAAATTGTACTAAATGTCTTCAATGATCACAATGATATCAAACTATAAATCAAGCATTAAAAGAAAAAGACAAAAACCTCTATTATGTGGACACTGAATGTATACAACTTAATGACTCATGGGTTAACAAGGAAATCAAAGAGAATTTAAAAAAATACTGAGAGATAAAAGACATGACCTACCAGAACCTATGGGATGCAGTGAGAGCAGTATTAGGAGGTATTTGGAAACCTTAATGTTACACTTTCTAATATAGATTTGATTTTTCCTATTTCTAGTAAATGGGCAATTTATGAAGTCAGATATAAATTAGACATTTCCATGATAAAACTGAGGGAACTGATGATTTGGGGATATTCTTACAAACAAAATTCTCAAACATATATCACATATTAAATTCTAAAATAATCTACAACTTTTGTGAGTAAGCATCTTATTTTGATTCTGCAATTAGATTGCTCAGAGGGTCTCCTATGTATCATTTAAATTATCTTGTAATGTCTATAGTAAATGATTTTTATATTAATAGTTAAGACCATTAGGCCCATGTAGATTAAAAGACTAATATTTTATTATTTGGACATACATATTTATTCTATCATTCTTTTTTCTTCTACACAAAGCTAGAGTTGGTGAAAAATAGATTTTTGCCTTTTATAAAATCTATGAACACATCAGAATCTAGAATATTAGTGGCTATAGATCAGGAGCCACTTGATGACTCAAATCCCATATTTATAGCTTAAAAAGTGAGACATTTAAAAAGTTTACAGTTCATTTATTACCTTAAAATAAATGTGAAAAAAAGTCTTGCTCTTCCCACATACAAATGCTTTCTATAATCTGACAGTTTGGAAAACTGCTTTATAAAATGAGATTTTACAATATGCTTCTTTCTTTGATAACTTTGTCATTTTCCAAATGTGTTTAGCCTTGCACTCATATTCTGAAGAAGCTGTCACACAAAGATCCCTTGTATAAATCTAAATAATGAACAAGGACTCATACGGACTTCTTCATGAAACTTTCTTATGAAAGTTGTCGGGTTTATCCATACAGTGACCACAAATCAGCCAAGCACCGTTGTCAAATAAATTATTCTATAATTAAAACAAAGTTATTTAAGGTGTTAACACAAATGAAACAATTGATGATTCTCATAATGACTTAAATTGTGGAAATCTATAAGTATGCTGAATACTTTGCTCTTTAGTGAATAGGATTTTAAATAATTCATTAGAAAGAAGTACAAAGTTGATCTTATTTGATAATCACTTATTTCTACAACACTTGGAATACATTTATCAACATGCTCACAAGTATCAATAAGTAAAAGAATTGTAAGACCATAGAATATACCAACTTTGGTCTTTAAAACAATCAGAATAAAAAAACTGAGCAAGGTAAATAAATAGAAAAAATAAATCATCTTCATAGCCCTTTTCTCTACAAAGCTAATTCCCTTCATACTCTTATCCATTAAACTTAAAATAGCAAGTGGAGTATTGAAGAAACTCCCCAGGAAAATGCTGGTATAAAAACATCAAATTGTATACTTTAATTAGACTATAATTTTTCTTTGAGGGGGAATACTGGCACCTTTGCCAAAGAAGGAAGCATTTTCATGCCAAAGTTAACATGACAATCCTGAAATTTGAACTTATTCATTTAGTGGAAAGCTTGCAAGAAGTGACAGACTCAAACATCTTGCTACTTAACTTTGATATGGCTATAATATTTGGGCAAAATTCTCATTATTTCTTTTATGAATTTGAAAATGCAGTTATTTATTTTTATGTTTTGGAAGTTGAAATGTGTTGCTGAATGTGAGAAATCCCTTTTACTTCACCATATGCCATCTTGTCTTTTTGACACTCTGAGCCTGGAAATATCTCCAATGTGCAGACTTCTGATTTCCAAATTATCTGCTGCCAAGAAGGGAAGTGGGTATCTGAAACTCAGCCACAGACCTTGGCAAATTTCAAATTCAGAATAAAACTTTCACTTTCAAATTGTGCTCAAAAGTTGAAAAGGATTTTTATGTCTAATTTGTGTTCTTTTTCTATTACAGGAGGGACTTAAAATTATTATAGCCTCACTTAAAAGGTTTTTATTTTCACCTTAGGTAGTTTTGAAGGATTAAGAAATAGATAAAATTTTTATTCTTCTGCATTTAAACTTGACCATGTAAAGAGCGAGAAACTCCTGCAAACTGAATAGAAATATTGCTGAAGAAAGCACATCTTTGGGAACTTTTAAAAGTAACTATCACACTATATTTTCAGTGGAATCTAAAAAAAATAAGTCTAGTTTATAAAGATTGTCTCGTCTAGCAGTGGAATGAAATACTTGTAATACAGTATGGTATACCTCTAAACTGGCAAGAAAATGTTGATTTTTGCCAGTTTTTTATTAAATTTTTGCTTTTACTTATACAGAACTCTAATTAAAGTCCAAAGAAAATCACTTCAACATTTCTCTAATAATAATATTAGTTTCGATCAGTTATATATGATACCATACCATGGAATAGAAGTTTATGATTAAGTAGAAATCATGTTTAATTATAGACTGAAAGAAGTTAGATCCCTTCACTTAGGAGATAATTTAAGTATAATTTATTAGTTGTGTATTTTTTAAAATTATATAAATTTATCAAAGTCTTTGAATTCCAGAAATAACAGGTAATGATAATATAAGTCCCTCTAGCTGCAGAAACATAAGAAAATATAGCTTAGCTTACTGAAAAGAAAGACAGATCTTTATGTGTCAAAAACAAATAATTCATAGCTGTTTGGGGTGTGATAGCATACTTGTCTCAACAATTTGGGGAATGAAAAGATGTAATTCTAACAGGGAGACAAGGCGTGAAGCCTTTGTAAAGTGGGATTTGGAACTGAGATCTTACATATAAAGCTGCACCCTAAAAGGATTACCGTATCAGTAGAAAGGTAGACAAGGCAAAGTTTGTGTCTAAACACCAAATAATTATTCATGTATGCCACTACTTAATTACTAGGAGGCAATGGATCGGGTAGTTTTCTTGAGAATTCATTTTCTCTTATAAACATCAGAGCTTAGAATTTATAATATACCTAAGTATAGGGAAATTCCTTAAGAAAAAGTCACACAAAAAATGACCCTGGACAAGTAATATCACTGAATCTGAGCAAAAGGATACCACTCTGGAATCCCATTCATATAAAATAGCATGAATAAAATTAAATAAAATAATAATAAATATTAATGAAAAATATCCCAATTAAAAGCCTCTAATTCTTAGATGTATAACAAAGTAAAATCTACAGATACCATAAGTCATAAAGCAGATACAATTTAAGATCGATTTTAATAGGCAATAAATACATATAAAGAGTAGGTAAACCTGTAATAAAATCCTACAAAATAAGCCTTTAGTGAGAATGTATTGAAAGGAATAAAAATGGTACATATCAAATTATAAAAGGAGAAATAAACCAGGTAATATATGCATTCAGAATGTTTATATACTAAAGCATATTATCTTTAAATATATAGATCAATGCAGTTCCAATGAAAATACTACCAAGATTTTTGTTTTGATGAAATATCACAAGGGTCAAGAGAATTTTGAAGAAGTAAAAAGCAGAGGAGTTTGTATTTTCAGATACCAAGGCACACAGAAGTTCTATAATAAAGACACAGGATCAGAACAAAAAACAAATCCCAGTATAATATACAAGTATTTAATTTGTGATAGTAATGGCATTTCAAATTAATGAGGAAAAGGAAATCCAATGTCAAAATGACATATAGATAATTTGGAAATATATTATTAAAAATGTTCCATAATATGATTTAACATATTACTAATATTATTTATATAGCTAAATGTGAAAGAATCTAAATAAATACTGGAAAAAAATAATTCCTTTACTATTATCTTTAAAAATTATCCTAAGCATAAAATAAAAAAAAAATTATGACCTGAAGTTCATAAAAGCTTAAATATAAATTAGAAAAATTATTAATGATACTATAAATATTTAGTTGTAGAGACTAAAGATAGAAGAATAACACAATAAAAATATAACAACCCAATTTATAGTTTCCAAAAAATCAGCTAAAGAAAAACAACAAATAGATAAAACATTTTCTTGTCATTATTTTCACTTATAATGACTATTTAATCATAATGTAAAAATACATGATCATGCAAATGAATACAATGACAAGAAGACATAATTTTACCCAAAACATTGGCAAATAATTAAAAATGAACTTTGTTTCATTTATAGTAGATTATGGAGAATGTCTTCTTTTTTTTTAAGATTTATTTATTTATGCATACAAGCACTGGGTATAGGCCAGAGGTGTGGGAGGTGAGAGGATTCACCACAGACAGAGCAGGGAGCACAACAGGCAGATCAACAGAAGTGCACTGCTGAGGGGAGCAGCGGGCACAGAAGGAGAGGTCTGCCGTGCCATGTGGGTCTCCTCCCTGGCCGGCAGCAGGGATCGAACTCGTGCTGAAGTGGTTGAGGTTTGCTTCATAGTGTGTTGCTTAACCCACTGCGCCACCAGGGAGACCCAAATGTCTTCTTTTTAAAAAAAAAAATTAATTTTGCATTATTATATAAGTTTCAGGTACATCATCATGAAAAATCAACATGTGCATATAAAACATTAAATTCACCATTAATAGTCTCAGAAAAACAAACACCATAGCTTCTTTCTCCTGTGGTATATAGAGAAAGCAAACAGATGACTTTATTAAAAGAAAAACAAACTTTTGGAATATATGACCAATTAGTGGTTACGCGATGGAAAGGGGCTGAGAGGTGGGTAAATAAGGAAAAAGGGCACTGTGGTAAGTTATAAGATTTTTGCAAGTGGTGTTGTGGTGGTGGCATTAACCTCAAAAAGTACTGGAAAGTGTGTGTGTGTGTGTGTGTGTGTGTGCTTGTGTATAAGTGAAAAAAAAATCCTGCATCATTGCCTATGATAAATCAGTGGTTAAGGAGAAATGGAAAATTTTGGAGTAGCTAGTGATAAATTAGTCACAGGACTTACTATGTAAAAAGTTTTCTGTCACATTTACTGTTCAGGTTTATGGGGTGTTGAGATCATTGATGATCTCTTAAATCATGAGATTGCCATATTTTAATATTTATAAGCCCACTGTAGAAGTAAAGAACATCAGTGAATATGGCAGTGTTTATCCAAAGCTGATGTTTGTTTGAAGGTTTGGCAAAGGCAACTCAGTGTGGGTAAAGAGTCTATGATAATGCATCAAAAAAACTTGGTTCTAAAAGGAAAAATATAAGTCTCAAATTTTGAAGTAAGTGAAGAAAAGCATGTCAAAGGACTGGAGATTTTAATGAGGTGGAAGTGGAAGGGTTGACAGTGTAAGGTATTGATTATCCTGGAAGGTTAAGAGGTGATGAACAGAAGGTCAGCAGTGGAATTTAAGATTTCAGAGTGGCACATTTCCTATTGATGTCAAAATTCATAGTGACCTTGGCAAACATTGCTACAATATAGTGACTGTAAAGTTTACAGAAACTGACAAAGTCATTGATGGTTGATGGCAGGTCATCAGCCACACTAATATAATCAAACTGGACAACTGACAACTGGCTGACTATTTCAATAATTCTTCTAATAATTAAAAGTCTGAAACCCTAAAAAAATATTTCAGTTATTTATGAAGCCTAATTGAGAAGGGCAAAGTTGAGGCTGATATAAAGTTTTATTCAAGAACACTGCTAATAAAACTTATCAGTTATTTTAAAATCTCTGAAAACCACTTAGGCTCCATTTCCACCTATAAACTCAAAAATCTTTATACACACACCAGTTTTATGTCCTTTATTCAGTGTGGTCAAATCAAGGACATTACTTTTAACTCTCATTTATAATCTTATTTTATGCAAGTTAAAAATGGTCATAAGTTAAATAAAAAACAACAACATCAACAACTTAGTTCCATAAAGTAAGCTCAGCTTTGTACTTATCTATTCGTGAGAAGGGAACACACTGATGTTTTGCTATGAGAGGTCCTCTGGGATCCATTCTGAGATACTCTGTTGTTCAGGAAATAAGAATAGGTTTTTTTCTCTGTTTTTAGTTATAACCTCTCTAAGACAGCCTCAAACGATTCACTAAAGTCTCTAACAGTGAGTATTTTAGTGATATCCTGGTGTATTGAATATTCTGGTAAATTTTAAGTAGCATCTGGATAGCCTTCAAATGCCCATGAAATTATCCTAAACTCTTCAGCAGCCAGCAGCATCCTTCCTTTCAGTATGTATAAACTGTAGCTTGCCCTAATGTATTTGTTTATTAACTTTCTTGTTTCCCCACGAGATAATGAAACCAGTCTTGCTGATTGTGCCTTTTCCCCTTCATTTAACATATGCCACCTATGCTGGTCAACTTGACATAGTATTCATTCTGCTGCTTTTCTCTCTCTAAAATATCTCATTTTATACTTTAAAATTGTATAGTTACCTTATGTATTCACATATATTTATTCCTACTTTCTTATCCTCTGAGACTGACTTCCTCTTATACTCAGTTTTTCTACATACTTTGGCTTATATTTTGGTTCCTTCTGTCACATACCAAATCACCCAAATTTAGAATTAATAATTGAGTTAAAATATCAAGAATTTATTCTTTTAAAAAGTAACCCTCTGAGTTGATCCCTAATTCTTGTTTCACATGGTACTGACAGGTAAAATAAGATAGCTGGAGGATCCATATAGCCTTATTCTCATGGTTGGCATTTGGGATGGCTACTGGGTGGGAAATCAGCTAGAGCTACTGTCTGGGGTTCCAGATTCAACAGCAGAAAAGTATACATCACTACTGGAAGGAAAGACCACATTGAAAAAGCAAATAGAATGAGAGATTGTTGACGTCATCTTTTAGGAAAACAATTTACAATGACCTGCTTACTCAGTGTTGTAAGCAGAAATCTAAAATCACCCTAAAAATTTTAACTCCACTCTCTCCTCTACTGTACACTCTCTGTATATAACTCCCTCTACTGGAGTGTGGGTGGCACTTGAGGCTAGGATGTCATAATTTTGCCTGATTAGGTTGAGTTGTAAGGCAAAGTTTCTATGATAAGTTGCTCTATGCACTACAAGATTTTATTGTAGCTGACTGGGGAGAAATTTCCTTGCTGAATTTGAAGTAAGCTGATCTGCTGGGAGAGTCGACATGGCTAGCAACTAGGGGCAGCCAGAGGCTGAAATTGACCTTGGAAAGGTTCCAAGAATCACAGATGACATTGCAGCCTTAAGTAGCACCTTAATTTTAGCCAGGTAGGAGAGGACTGGTTATTTTATACAGATACCAGTTACTGAAACTGTAAAAAAAAAAAAAAAAAAAATTTGTTTTGCTTTTATATTGCTAAGTTTGTGGTGATTTGTTGCACAACAGTGGAACAGTAACAAAATCGCTGACTCATACTTGTTTGACTTAGGATTTTTTATAAATTTAGGATGATGTGAAAGCAATAGGCATTCAGTAGAGTCATTTCATGTATACTCTTGTGTTGTTGAGCAGTAACAGCAAGTGAACAGTCAGCATTTTCAATTTACAATATCTTCAACTTATGATGTTCTTATCAAGATGTAACCTGATTGTAGTGCTGAGGAACTGTACAGTGAATGTCTAAGTATGTTCATGCTTCCATTTCAAAAACTAAATGGCTTGAACAACAAAAAATTATTTCTTATAGACCAAGACCAAGGGATTGGCATCATGAGTTTCTGAGGGCTGTCTTCCTGGTTTGTATATGGTCCCATTGTGCTGTCTCTTCATGTAGAGCAGGGAAAACAAGTTTTCTGGGCACTCAAAAGCACTAATCCCAACAACTGAGCCACACTTTCACGGTCATATCTAAACCTAATTATCTCCTTAAAAGCCCTACATCTAAATACTATCATTTAAGAGTTAGGACTTGTACAAATGAATTTGGTAGATTGGGGAAGGGACACAATTTTTTCCATAGCAGGAGGGGAAATAGATGGTTGGTTTTCTTAAGCTGCAGATCTAGGTGCACCTCCTTAAATAACAACCTTTAGGAGTTCACTTCTACAGCCAACCCTTAGATCACACACTTTCAGGTTTGTTCAAAACATATTAATGTTTCTTCTTTTTAATTTAATCCCCAATCCATTTTTACAGAGCAAGATATTGATCTTGTCCTAATATTGCTAAGGTTTAGGTGAGCCCAACATGTGTCACAATCATTGCATTCCAGTCAATGATTGAGAAAGGCAAATTGACTCCGTCCAGTCTTCTTGAACAGGCACAACTTAGAAGTTGAACTCATTCCATTTTGCCATATCCCAAGGGCAAGACAAGGCCCTATGATTCTAACAGAGTTAACACTGAGAACCATGTATCCAGTTATCTTGCCAAGGGAAAAAGGAATTTGAAAGAAATTTTTAGTTTCATTTGGTAATCAAAGTGTTGCTAGGCATTCTAAGATTCTGGACAATTGTAATATGTTTCCATTCATGTAATTGAACAGGTATTAAAATTTAACTAAATTGGTACCATCTCATTTATGCTATAAACATAAAATTGAGGGGCCTCCCCAGTGGCCAAGGGGTTAAATTTCAGCATTATCACCAAGATAGCATTAGTTCTACCCCTTACCAGGGAGTTAACCCACATATGGCACAGCAGACTTCTCCTGTCTCACCCACTGCTCCCTTAGCAGTATATATCAATAAATTCCCTCATTCTTCTCCACACTCTGTCTCTGGTGAATCCTCTTACTCCCATTCCTCTGGCCTACATCCCAGTTCTTCTATGTAAAAAAACAAACAAACAAAAAAACCACCATGCTGAGTATATTTTATCAACTCCAAGATCAAGAAATAAGAGAGAATATTATCATTAGTGTTTTATATTACCCCACTTTTAGAACATAAGTTGTCATCTTTCTACTGCTGAACGTACTCTTTCCTAAGACCTCCAAAAGTTCAAACAATCCTAGTTTTGCTAATACAAAATTATTTAACTCAAACTAGACTTTCTGCTTTTATTGTTTCAGGAAAAGAACTGAACTGATTCAACTAATGCAAGTTGGAGTTTAATTTGTTTCTGTAAATACCCTGATAGATTTCAGCTCTCTTTAGTTGATTTACTATTAGATGTCTCTCAAATCCAGCACTGGATTGTAATGCTTTAGTCCATTTTCCATCCACAATCCTATCAAACACAATATATGGTCCTCCCATTTTAGTGTTCAGGCCAAATACCAATGTCTACATGCATGCACAAGACAAAAAATTAATAATCTTTCCTTTATATCATGAGGAAGAATGTTTCTATTCTGAGAAATGAAGTATTCTGAGGTTTGATCTTATTTAAAGTCATGCGCATTATTGGAGAAATAAAAAAAACACCAATATCTATATATATTTTTGCGCTTATTAATACTCTAACTTTAAAAAATTTGCTTTTAAGTCTTAGTGAAAATGTGTTTTCTACTGTTAAGAAGATATGTCTAGACATATAAAATAATTAAATGTTAAAGTCAGTAGTATTCTTAACCATAATATTTTTTAAATGAGAATAAAGGACAAGAAATATTACCATCATTACATAAAAATAAAAGACAACAATGGAGTACAACCAGACTGAAGTAACTGACAAGTCTGCTTTTCTTTAATAACAAATTTTCTATAATTACATAAAGTAAACTGCAGTCAGAACAAAGAGGCAAATTGATTTTTAAAGGCCATAATGTTCTTTTGTTGCTTTATCTTACTGATACTAGAAAGTACATAAGATCGATGATGTTTTCTAATACTGTATTAATCATAGAGAAATAAAAAATGTACATTGTTATTTATCAGACAACAACAAGAGATTAATCTGGGCAAGTTTACTGGAGCTTCATTTGAGAGCAGTTGAAATTTACACAATCTGAAATATAACTCTAATGGTCTTTGTTCACTAGGAAAAAGGTGAGTGAAAATGGAAAACTGAATTTCATCAAGGTTTTATACTATAACTACTAACAAATTCAGTAAATTTAGCAAATTAGTTATCTGCATATGAAGATTTATTTTGCTAACAAGTCTATTATCACGTGGTCCTTTGTGTTGAAAAATAGTTGGATCTCATTCCTTTGTTATGGAAACTGAATACCCATGTACATTTCTAGACCTCAAATACAGTGTTTGGAGAAGAGAGGAGAGAAAAAATGATCAGTTTCTTGTAACTTGTGCTGAGTTAACAAACTATTATAAGCAAATGTATTATATGTTCTAGGTCAGTTCCACAAAGATATGATTGCTAATTTATATGGTGTGTTTTCAGTATGAATTCTGGTAGTCCTCTCACCATAATATAATAGAATAATTTTAAAAATGATTAAACTTTTGGAGGGCATACAGAATTTTTCCCAGAATATTAGTTTGACTTCTGAAGTCAGAGTTTGGATTTTATATAAAATTGTTATCAGTGTAGTAGTATTTTGTGAATATTCATATTGTATATTTTCACAAATCTGTTAAAAAATATAGTCTCTTTACATCAAAGCTCAAACCCATTCACACTTCCAAGATCCTATTAATGTGCTTGCTGAAAGCCTTATTTTGTCAAAGCCTAGCCACACTCATCAGGAAATTATTCTGGCATTTCTGTAAATAGTAAGCATTTGAATTTTCTCTCTTTAAAAAACAATTTATTTACACAAATTTGTTAGGGAAAGAATATATAGTTGAATTAGAACATAACTATTGTCATCTAAGATTCTCAGAAGAAATTAAAAAGGTCTGATATGTTCATCAAATGTAGTTTTCTCCACTCAGAATTTTTTTTATAGTACATAAAGAAAAACTCCCAAATGCAATAGTTAATGCTTCATTGAGGGAATGGTGGTAACTAATATGTTGCTAGAGGACTTGTTAGATGAGAAAGAGAAGCTAACTATATCAAATTATTTTATCCAAACTGAGTTTTTCTACTTAAAATTCTAATTTTTCCATTTTCTTTTGTGCATGTTAGAAGTTAGTAGAAATTATGAAACAGATTACACTTAGATATTGTAAGGCTTAAACTCCATTAAAATTTGTATATATGTATGTGTATATATAGAGAGAGATACATAATTATACATGCACACATATACATACAGTATGTGTGCATGCTTCTAATTAAAACTTTGGTAAACAGTCAACTACTTTCTATCCTATAAGACACATTTTGAATTCAGTAGTCTGTGTCTCTAACAATTCTCTGCTCCCTTACAACTATGAGCATACCTGTTTTAACACCACAGGTCAATTAATACGTACCGCCGTAAAACTTCTGTCGTGTTGTTTATTCCTCACTAAACTGGCTGTTACTCACCTCAGGATCCCAGAGCCTGAGCCAGTACCTAATACAACATAGGCTCTTATATATTTAAACAAAGTGAAATGTGCTCCATTGAGTATTTCAGGAGACAGTTGAGATAAGAATTGAAGATTCATCCACAGAAAACTCCCTAGGTTCAGGGAATACTTGGAAATTAGATGTTAACACAGAGCATTCATTTCAAACTGGACAAAGTCTCAGAGTAAATAGACATACAAAAAGATAGAGGTCAAGAAAGTCAGAGTACTAAAATTATAGTAGAAGTAGATGTAATGAACAAGAAACTAGCATGTAAAAAATATTTTAATATTCTTCCTGCTACAAAAGAATGCACAGACACCATCTTACAGGGGCAGAAAACATAGGTCTCTTCTATGCAATGACTTTTCAACTTGGAGACATTATTCTGGCAATTTGATATTTGATTGAGAGAAATGAGGCAGAATAAAAATTAGTTGTGAATGCATATCATCAAAATAGGGGAAATTCACAGTATTTACTGAGTGGCAGACATGTGGCTATGAAATGTACAGGTACCTCAATAATTTGCTTTGGAGTGTAAGCAAATGTAAGGCACATTCTGACATGCATAGGGAAGATGTCAGAATTCATAATGACAAGTCCACCAAATTGTTTTCACTGTGGGATACATGGCCAAATATGTTTTTAGACAAGTTCTGATGACAGAGAAAATCTGAGAAAAAAAGGAAAATAAGGTTTCTTCATTGTTGAATATAATCTTTTGGATTAATCGAATATGTAACCTTTAAAATGTATGAATATAGTCCTTTTTCTGAACACATACCTCAAATTACAACTGATCAAAAAGATTCCCACCAGTAAAGAATAGGCTTAATTTATCATGATCCACAAGCAGAGCTTTTTAAGACTGACCCTAAATATTTATAAAATTATCTAACCTCTACATTTTGTCTTAGCTATGGCATACCTCAGTGAGAACCATGGGCAACCACTCAATGTAACAGTCCCTGAGCATAAGCAAGAAAGAACTCTTTGGTATTCAGAATGTAATGATTTCAGTATTAGTAATAATTGACTAGGTTAGACTGAGGTAGTGAATAACTCTAAAATCAACATGGCGTGAAATATTAAAGGTTTATTTATTTATACATGCCTTCCTTGATGCCTCTTCTCAATTACCCAGGTTAATGATCTATGTAGCATCTAGAACATAGCTGAAACTGTGGTAGAGGACATATATGGTGAATTATACATCTGTCTAGAAGTGAAAGATATCACTTAATATTTGCACTATCCCAATATTCTTTAAATATGATAAAAATTATTTTCCTAAATATGGATTTGGCAATTTTACTAGAGAAAATGTTAAGTTGCTTTCCTTCTCAAATTCCTCAACATGACATGAGACCTTCAAAGTCAGACCCTAGATATGGCATACTTTCCAACATCATGAATCTAGTATTATAGTGATATTGGACATTTCCTGATACCATGAAACAGTGGTTTTCAAATATTTATATACATGCTAACCATCAAGGGAGCTGATGCAAATGTAGTTGTGCCTATCAAAAATAGCATAACTATACTGATGAGTCAAATATGAAATAAGATGTTGAATCTGTGCCATCGTGCAAGGACATTAACAAACTGGATCTGTATCTGGAATATTAGAGGATTTGGTACAGTTTAGGAATGGTCACTTGATAAATTGTTGAGGGTACTGCTTATGAAAAAGAAAAGATTAAATAATATCTGTCTCAAATGTATGCAACAGTACCATGGACAAGAGGCAGATGCATAATGGAATGGCTTTAGTTATAGACTGGAACCAAGCTCATTTGGGGGGAAACAAAATTTAGCTCAGAATAATTAATTTTCAGTTGAATTTGTAGATTGGAGTAACAAATTCCCTGTTTCTGAAGATTTCCAGTGTGTCTGTCATGGAAGAGTACTTGTCCTTACCCAGGCAAATCTTACACTAGAGAATCTGTAAACTGATGTCTGTCCTAAGACTACTCTTTTAGAAATGTATGTGTTCACTGTTGTTTGTTGCATATTGTTTCAAGAACTTTTAAAGTTCTTCTAATTTCAAATAAAACACCCCACTATGTACTATGTATACAAATGGAGCCAATCCTAGTCTAATATAAACTAACAACACATACACACACACATTAATACAATTAGAAATTTTGTTTGTGTTGCCATGTACATGTGTGGAACTCTATCACTTCTCAGATTTTCTTTCCTTTTCTGACACTAGCAAGATGGACATTGGGGAGGATTTTTCTTTCCTACCAACCTAGTGATGCTGATGAGGTTAACCCTTTTGCAGAGCAAGTCCACTTTTATTGTGATAACCTTCCTTAATCTTTTTTTTTCTTTTACTTTTTCCATACTTATGACTGAAATTTCACCTGATCGCAATACATTTGTTAAAAATGGTTAATTGGATATGGATGGTTATATTACTTACATGCATTGTATTAGACAACTGAAGAGTATTGTTAACAAACTGGAAGATTTACAAATTTACAATACAGGCCATTTGGTTGCAGCTCTGCTAATGTAGAAGAGCTGGAAGGTACTCAGAACCACATGGAGGACATGATCAATAAATAAGTTTCAATAGTTGTTTGAGATCTCTTCATTTTATGGAATTATTTTCAAATATTATGTTACTGAATGCTAATAGCAACTGATAAAGTGTTATTAAAGCTTTCTCACTAAAGCGAGAAAATGAAGTAATTTGCTTATAGTCACGTCACTGGTCCATGGAGTTGCTAGACTTGAAATTAGAAGTTTTGATTCTAAGTTATCCATTCAGTAAATTTATTCTGAAGATAAATGATGATGTAATTTCCACAATTCCATAGTTTGGTTTGAAGTTTAATGAATCTAAGCCTGTGAGTACTAAATAAACTTTCTAGAGACAAATGATTTAAAAGGTTAGAGATGGTATTTTAGTTAGTTTAGTGATCAACGAGTGTCTCCCTTCACACTTCACTAGGTAGAGAGTGGCACTCAAAATTCTGTCTCTGACATGTCCTCCATCTCTATCACTGAAGTTAAAGATAATTTCTAAAATAAGAGGGTAACCAAAATGGTGCTACTTTTGAAAGTGAGAGTTGCTCCCTTCCATATGTGTCTTCTATCTTCCTTTATTGCCTCCTCAATATATTTTGTCACTTCCTTACTTCTCCTTGTGTTACTTTTTTTTGTTCTATTTCCTAGCAGGTTTCTTCTTGCCTTATAAAAACTAGCTAAAATATTAACATATATGTAAAATCAAGACTAATAGTAGAGTAACCTATTATAGCAGTTAGTGGATTAGGAATGTGGTGCTGGCCAAGGCATAGATTGGTGACAGCACAGTCTCTCTGCTTTTAGCACCTGTGAATCCCAGAGCAAGTTTCCAAATTCCTAATCCACTTACTCTCAACTGGGAACTATAGATATTAATAGCTCCCTTGGAGTATGCAGCATGGTTATTAGGATTACAAGAAATGATACATACATGTAAAAGTGGTTAACACAGTGTCATTTCTTAGTGATTCAGAAAGACTGTTGTTTTATAACATTATACCTTACCACATAAAGAAAAAAGACAGAAGTATTACAGAGTAATTTCGAAATGTTTTGTAAAAGAAAGTTTAAGAAATATGGTGACAAAAGTCTCACAGTGACATAATATTAAATCTGGGCATTAAATTCAGAATCTTAAGCCTTTGTTTGGCTTCCAAAATGCAGACATCCAAGAGAAACACAGGAGAAACAGAAATGTAGCCCTGTAACCTAACAATGCACTGCTGAACCCTTCCAGCACTGCTAAATATATTTCAGTTTCAGATGGTTTTAAAGCAAATTTATCAAATATACTTCAGTCTGGTTAGATACACAGCATGACAATAGCTGTGTAGAAAAATCAGAGTTTATGGTTCATCAGATCTCTATTTTAGTTATGTGCAGAATGTTTGCTGTACTCACTCATGGCTTGCTTTAAAGACTTGGCTGTTAGACATTTATACATCCATTAATTAGCAGCTAGGCATGATTTAAAGGATAATGTTTCTGGCGTTCAGTGTATATGAAGCAGTAAACAGCTTTTGTGGAAGATTAAATGCTGTAGCAAATCAGAGACATTTGGTGACCCCCAGCAGCCATTTGTTGCCAGAAAGCTCAATGCTACAATTATTGTGCCAGGGGAAGAAAACATATTCAACTGATAGCACAACAAACAGAAGAATGCATTTGAATTTGCCTCTTGCATGTTTAGAAATATGACTCCTTTCTTGATTCTATTTTCTGTTTTGATAGAATTTCATATGAAGAAAAGTTCATGCAAGTCATTAAATACAGCATATTTAAACATATAGTGAATTGAACGGTATTCTTGAGATCCATGTGTAATTGAGAATTTAGGATCATCATCTAACTTAACCAAAAGTGAAAATATTTCTCTTATTAAATTTAATTTTAATCTGAGCTTTGCCTATTATTGCTAAACTATCCATAAACACAGATATACTATAAACCACCCATAACACAGTTATACTATACTAATACATGCATTTCTACATAGAGTATTTTATAGGGCATTATCATAATAAATTTTGAGCTGCTATAATTAAAATGAGAAATTAATTTCAATTATTTGTAATATTCAGATTATTAATGTTTATATAAATTAACAGTGATTTGGAAATATATATGTGTATAGATGTGTATATGTATATACACACATATTGTATATGATAAATATATGTAGAGAGACTGAAAAAATTTAATTATAAAAATAACATTTTTGTAATGCATTTCCTAGATCATTGGATTTCCAAGTTCTTCTATTAATTTTGGAATTTCTATCCATCTAAATATATTCTGAATGAAATATAAATTGAAATTATAGGATAACAAATACTTAAAAAGAACAAGAAGAAGATGTTTGGTAACACGTAGCAGTCAATGCATGGAGAAAGTCCTTTTAATACATATACATGTTTATGTTCTAAGCTTACTGGGAAAAATTACATGGTATACTAAGCTGGTTTAGCTCTCAATAAGAAAAGAATTTCCACTGTTCTTTCTCTATAATTGGATTTGGTATGCAATGTAAAAGAAACAGCGCCTTTCACTGAGCAGTGTTAGTAACCCATTTTATAATAATACAAAAGGCTTCTCACACCACGCGTTGATCACCAAAAATGCTTGTATAACCCACTTCTCTCTTTTCCTTCCAGAGGCCATTTTCTCCAGGCCCTGGTGGTTGTGGATGGGGTAATGGTAATAAAAACCTTTAACAGGAGTCTGGAATCCCCATTTTCACTGTTTGTATTTGATATTTTCTAAGGCACCACTTTTAAAGTGCCATCAGAGGTTTCTAAGTCTCAAAAATTGCTTTACCGTTAAAGGAGCATTTTGTTTAGAGAAGTGGGAAGCTGCACTCCGTGAAATCTGTATCTTTTTTGAATGACTGTTGGGGGAAGAGAGATTCCAATAGTTTGAAGCACTGCTTTAATACCTACAGAAAAGACTGCGGATGCACGGAGGCATCTGCCCGCACTGTGACTAAAATGTTTACTTTAGCAAACACTGCTCTATTAAATTTCAAAGTGGTGCTCTTTGAATTTTAAATTGTAAAGGAAACCTGGCCTCCATTCTTGAAAGCTTTGGTTTAAACATAAAAAGGAGAAAGTAGCTTTGAAGTTTCAATGAGATGCATGAACTCTCCTTTTTTAACCGATTTTGAAGACTTTTAGGGCAAGCTTATTATTCTAACTTATGACATTCTTACTCCTTTCACCCTTGACCATTCTTATTTTAAAAGAAAAATAGGATTCGGATCTTAATGTAACATTTCATTTATTATACTCCAATCAGGAATCTATCTAACAAGATAATTTTATGCACTTTTCTAAACAAACCCATTTTATTGCTCTTTAATGGCCATTTATTTTTTTTAATTATGTCTCGATTCCAGGGTTTTTATTGGTGCTGTTCATCCACTTCTCATGTACCCCACATACATAGTAAAAATACAGAAAAAATGGAATTTTTGGCATAGATGCTCACCTTAATGAGTATTTATTTGGGTAGATGAGTGCTTGCATAATTGAACAATTCATGGACCAGAGATAATTGAGCATTACAATAAGTTATGTCACCTATTTACAAATGGGAGCCATTAACTCCCTACTTTGCTTACTGGAATGAACTTTTTAAACCAAATAATTACAAATGCACATTCACAAAATAAACCTTTTCAGGGTCATTTCATTTTTATCTACTTTGATGAATAGTAATCTCAATAGTATTTGGTTCCTATTTTTAAAAGGAATGAGAATTTTATCATAAAATCTACTAAAACTCTATTCTTAGCAGGTACTTTTAAATAAACAATTGTAAGGATCACAAAATATTGAGTAAAATTTGTTTGTTTCATTTTTATATTTTGTTCCTAGAAGTTCAATATAACATTTAAGGTAGAAAAAGAAAATTCACAGTAATGTTCTTATATATTTTGGCATTTTTGTTTTAATTCAATAACAGCATCCACCAATAAAACATCTTCTAGGTGCTCTTATTAAGACAAAGAAAGAAATCATCTGTTTTTGAATGTGGCCAGAGGAAAAAAGATCTGTTAGGAATCTTTTTCTTCCTCCAAATATGCCTGTTATATTCTGTCCTGAAGACTTTCTTGCATATTCAGGTTAAGACAGTAAAGACATTAATGAAAGATCTTGAAAATATTGAAGAACTAGTAAGTCATGGAAATGCCTTATTAATGCAACAAATCACAATAGGCATCTGCCAAATAGGACTGATATTGCCTAATAACCTCCACAACCATCCACCCCAGACATACCAGTGATGTTCTTAATGTGTCTCCAATCTTGACTAGGAGGCTTAATGAACTAAACAGCCCTCTTCCCTATTATTTCCAAACAGTTATTTTGTGCAAGATGATCTATTAGCAGTGGTTTGGTCAGAAAAATACTAATAAATGCTGTATGCTATTTTCCCCTTTTGGAGATTTCATATGTTCATTAGAACTCTAGATTCTGTAGTAAAAACAAAAATGTGAGAATTGTCAAATTTGCCTTGACTATTTCAAAATTCTTTGACCTAGTGCCTATCACTTCAGAATAATAAAATCAAGGAGAAATAATGCACCTATAATTGTTATAGCCAAGTAGTACTGCATGCCACTTGACTATTATGTAGCCAAATCTCCCTAAAAATATCTTTATTTCAGTTTAACATAAAGATTATCTTTCACATAGTAAAGTGATGCAGTAATTGAGTGGAATGTCTTATGAGGTGTGGTGAACTCTATGCCTTTTGGTAGTATTCCAGCAAAGACTGGTATTTGGTTTAGTCTGATGTGTTAAAATGTCTCTGCACATTAGTCTATACTACTAACCCCTCTCAGAAAGTTGAAAAGCCTAAATATATGATTTTTCAATATCATACTTACAATTTTATTTTTATATGCATATACACTTTGCATATTAAGAAGTAATTTAACAGATGAGGAACCATATCAAGCACTTAAATTGTATTTACATATGGATATAGATAACTGCATTACTAATGCATATCCTAGGAAAGGTATACAATTTTTGTTCAATGTTAGTGATTAGAAACAAAGTCATATGAGTTCAATTATGTATAAATTATATTAACTACTATTATGAACCTTTAAAATGAACCTTGATATGAATGAATATCAAGCCAATAAAAAGACTATCTTGAGCTAATATAAATAGTCATAAAATGCTAACAGGTCTTTTTTAATGTTTTTGTTGTGCCATGCTTTTTAATTGTATGTCACCTATAGTGATTAAAATAGTAAACACTCATTTCATTTAGCGTAAACTCTCCCAGCTCCATGTGTGTTGCCCTCAGTGGCATTAGTTTACCTTTTTTGATTGCTGAACTGAATTCCATGGTGTATATGTAACATGTCCTTTTGCTCCACTTACCTCTTTTGGGATATTTAGGTTGTTTCCATAGCTTGACTGTTGTAAACAGTAGTATAATAAACACAGAGTGCCTTTTGAGTTAGAATTTTGTGTTCTTTAGGTGGATTCGAGGGATGGAATAGTTGGGTCCTGTGGCAGATCCAATTTTAATTCTAAGAAACCCCACCCAACTTTCCATAGTGGCTGAACCAGTCTACTTTCCTGCTAACAATGTAAAAGAGTTCCTTTTCCCCACACCCTTGCCAGCACTTGTTATTTCTATTTCTTTGTTTTTTTAAATATGGACCATTCTCCAAGGAGTGGGATATATCTCATTGCAGTTGTGATACGCATTTCCCTGATAATATGTGATGATGAACATTTTTTCACATGCCTGTTGACCATTTGCATATATTTTTTTTATTTTTTAAAAGATTTATTTATGCATACAAGCACTGGGGTACAGGCCAGAGGTGTGGGGGGTGAGAGAATCCACCAGACAGAGCAGGATGCAAAACAGGCAGATTAACAGAAACACACTGCTGAGGGGAGCAGCAGGCAAGCAGGAAAGGTCTGCCTGTGCCATGTGGGTCCCCTCCCTGGCCCGCGGCAGGGATTAAACTCGTACTGCAGTGGCTGCGGTTTGCTCCATAGTGCATTGCTTAACCCACTGCGCCATCAGGGTAGGCCTGCATATGTTTTTAGAGAAGTGCATATATAACATTTCTACCTACTTTTTGATTAGGTTGATTGTTTTGTTTTTGTTGAGTTTGATGAGCTCTTTTTATATCTTCCATTCAAACCTTTTGTCAAATATATGGTTGCAGACACATATTCCCATTAATAGTGAAGGATGTTTCTTAATTTTGTTTCCTGTTTCTCTTGCTGGACAGATGATTTTCAGTTCAAAATAAATCAGAAGGAGAAAGATAAATACCAGCTGGTTTTGCTTATAAGTGGAATATAAAGAAACCAAACAAAAGGATCAAAGAAAAATCTTAAAAGATGATCATGGATCTGAAACATTTAGGAGGGGAATGGGAGAACATGAGAGGGGGAGTAGAGTGAAAACAGAAGTGGAGGGTTGAACATCACCAGAGCCTATGGTGATGGACTATGGATGCTTTGGCGGTGGGAGAACTATGGTGCCCATACCTGAGGGGAGAAGTCATATACTGTTAAACAATTAACAAGGATATAAGAAAAAGGTTCTTCATTAAAAAAAAATAAAACTAATAAAATACAGTGAACATTTGTTTAATATAGATGGTAATCTTTATGTCAATTTCTACCAGATATTTAGGAAAGCCTTTACTTATGAATCACTATTGGCCTTCTCTGAGTCTTCTCAGCAAGTGAATCACGTTACCTAAAATACATTTATTTATGACCAGATGCTTCTCAATGTTTTTAATATTCTTTGTTGTAATATTTGTAAAAGTATTGTAATAATGGCTTATAAATAATGAAGTGCATTTTTAAAACCCTGATCTTGCATATTTGGAGAAGGAATGTGTTTATAATAAATGTTTCAACTCTTGAATGCACCAGTGTTTGTCCTAGCAAGTAAATAGTAAAGTTTCACATTCCTTAACTACAATGTATTGCCCAAAGTTTCTATAAAGAGTGTTTTTCTGGCACATTATTTTTTGATCACTTAATTTCATTGAAATATCCTAAATATGGGCCTCCCTGGTGGTACATGGAGTTGAGTCTCAGCACTATGATGCTATCCCCGGCCAGGGAGCTGACCCACATGGCACAGCAGACCTCTCCTGTCTTTCCTGCTGCTACGCTCAGCAGTGTATTTCAGTCAGTCTGCCTGTTCTGCTCCCCACTCTGTCTCTGGTGAATCCCCTCACACCGCCCAGCCCTCTTGTATATATAATGGGCCTGGCCTACACCCTAGTTCCTATATGCAAAAATAAATAATATTTTTTAAAAATCGCCTAAATATGTTAACAACTCTGTGTCATTAGAAAAAAAAGGAATCATTTTGAAAGACTAGGAAAAAACTAAATCAATACTGTGGTGCTAAACTTGAAATCATTTTAGACTTTGTTTAAGATATGCACTGTTTCTCTGACTTACTTGATTTAAATGAGATAAGATTACTCTGTAAACCTTTAGCTCAATCATAATGCAGCCACCCAGAGTAAAAGTGAAATCGTCAGAAACATTTCACATATGTAATTAGTCTCATCTGTAGGTTGAAAGAAAACATCACAGGAATATATGTGATTGTAGCAGAAGCTGTAGGATCAGCCCCCTTACTGTTTTGCTATAGACAGGAATATCCTCAAGAATAGATTGCCTGTTTATTATTTAATGAGTCACAAATTCTTATTTTAAAATTACTGTATGTTTTTTAAACAATTTACAAGGCATAAGTAAGTGTAACAACATGTTGCTCTACTCTAAACTCTCAGCACCAAGAGTCCCTAAATCTAGAGGATTTCATACTAGTTCTATCATGTAGTTTTGCCGTAAATACTCTCAGCATGTAATGTAGAACCATTTTCTCCTCTAAATTTTTAATGAATGAACATGTAACAGTAACGTTCTATTCTCTGTATAGTTTATAAAATCCAAATAAAACTGCCCAACTTCCACAAAATATCCCACCTCATATCACCCATTACACAAGTTAAATTTGTATTTTCCATATGACCTGTATTAAGGACTTAAATATAGCTTAAGTAAAATCTCTTTCACTGGTTCTCATTGTAACTGCTTAGCTTATATTCCTAAAGATTTCATTCAGTTTAGATACTGATTTATTTGTGTAGCTTATAAAATCAGTGAATTGTTTACTTATAGTTACTGGCTGTTTATTTATACTACTGTTACTTTAATGTTTTCCTGTTTTTATTTTACCCAAAGTTTCACATTAGTGTTCTTTCTTACAGATTTTCAAAATCATAGTGACAAATTTATTAAATAGCAAGTATATATTAAAAAAAGCACTAGCATATGAAAAACATTTTGTTGGTTATCGTGAAAAACTACAAGAGAAATCAGTCCTGACCCTTAACTTCACAGTCTAGAGCAAGCATGCATGTAATAATTCTTAAGTCCAAAGAAAGAACACAAATTTCTACATGCTAACAGAATTCAAGAGTAAAAGGAGAGATTATTTCCATCTCTGGAATAACAGAGGAAAACTTAGGGTTTCCACAGTCCACAAAAATATTCTATGAGGAGGGAATTCCTATTATCATCAAATACTGTTAGTTTCACTGAGGTTTCTGGTAACTATGGTACAGTGCACTGTCTGGTATAGTGTCTTCAGTCTAAATTCAAAACAATGCATATTTCTCAGAGCACTCCATTTATTTTGGAAAACATTTCACTGTGAGTTTTCAATTTCTTTCTCTGAAAAGTACATCTTTTCTAATCTATATTCATGAGAAATTCTATAAGTTTGAGTAACAAATGGAATAATGTACAGAAAAGTTCTTTGAAAATTACTATTCAAAATAGCAGGATTTTTTGGTCAAAATATTTAAGTATATTTAAGATATTGATATGGATTTTAGAGTTTAAGTTCTTGAGAAATATAAATGTAATGATGCATCACTACCCATTATAAGAAAATAACCTCAATTCTAAGACTACTCTAGAAAATTTACAGTCTGTAAATGTCAGAGAAATATTTATTCTGAAATTGCAGACCTATCTATTTACAAACAGACAAGAGATGGACCTTAGATTATTCTTTTTTCTTCAGAAAATTTTGCATACTCTAAAAGAAAAAACAAAAACAAAAGACTTCTAAGACAACTGTCATTTATTTCTGTTTTAGACTATGTGAGAGGTAAAGAAACTAAGAAGTTTTGCCATTTGATACTAAAAACACGGTTGACCTATTTTTTTACTGAAACATGAAACATAATTTCAAAGAATACAATATAAATAACAGTCCAAGGAGATTCTAGTTGTGTAGTGTTCAGGTCATTCTCCTCAACCATATTATTGAACACTTAGATCCACAGTAAGTGTTCTCTCTTCTCAGACTCAAATGCTCTAACTCACAATGTTCTACCCTCACTGTAAAACAATTTAAATTACTCTTGCATTTTCCTATTTAGATCATAAATCTTTCCTGAATTATATTCTAGTCCAGTGAGTTAAGTTACTGATAAAGTTATAACCTTGATATTAAAGGAATCCAGATAAATAAAAATATAAATTTTGTCGATCTCATAATTTTGTGTTAAGCTTGTGAGTAGTTTCCAAATATTAAAAAAAAATGTAGGCTGATGGTAAATTTTGAAATCTCTAAAACCTAGTCAGAAGACTATAAAAATCACATTCAGAAGTAAAATGTAAAGATTATAGATGTATTTAAGTTCATATCAATCACATTTGTGGACTCTTAAAAATCTGAAATCTTGAAAATAGTAAAGTGCAAATGACCAATAGATCATTTTAAGGTTTTCTCTTTATTCACTCAAAGATGATCACATAATGTATTCCCATTTCAGTAGAAACTTTTGTATTAAGCAAACTATTTAAATATTAACAAGTTTTCATCAAATATTAACTTTAAACACATTAGAGATCACTTAAATCTAAGGGACACAATAACTTAAAATAATGCAGTTATAGTGACATATAATTAGTGGCACTTTGTAATAAGCTATTTCATTCCACATTATGTGTTCTGAAAGGAACAGGTTTAGAATGAAATTAAAATAGAAAGTGACAAATTTTGCCTAAATATTATAAATTGATCAATGCTTTGAAACTTTCTCAGAGCTCACAGAATATTTATCATTCAGGTAACTCTAAATGTACTGAGAAATTCAAATGCTGTTTTTATGATTTTCAAGAAAGAAAACAAGGCAAAGGTCAGCAATAGTGATTACAATTTAGGCTAAAAGAGTTATATACTTGTCAATATTATTTCCATGTAATCATGAAGGAAACAAATGTCAGCATATTTAATGAAAACGAGTGAACAATGATAATTATTTCCACTTACTGCCTTCCAATTTACAGGTTTGTAAAGTTCAATTGCAAACTCACAAAAGCATGGGACTTTTACATCAACTGTTGTAGAAAGAAATACAGTTATGTTTCTGTTAACACTGAAAGCATAGCAGACAAAATGTGTATTATCACTGCAAAGAAATTTAACCTCTACATAACAAAATAATATTTGACCAGGATTCAAATACTTAATGGAGCTTTAAGTTAAAAAACAAACAAAAACTTCATTTAGTTATAAATGACCCTCTTACTATGCATTGATTCTGCATTAAGTAAACATTCCTTTTTAAAGTTTTGACATATTTTTAACATAGAATGTGAAATTCATGTTTTCCTTCTGTATTCTTCAAGCCAGTGTGACTAATGACAATGTATTGTATATGTACTAAACTATCCAAACCATTCTAAAACATTTGAGATCCACCGGCTCTTGCCACATAGGTAAAAAATGGGACAAAGCAACGTTTCTTTTGCAGACACACAAAGGTGCTTCTTAATTTCACTGACACTGAGTTTCTATGCAATAGGAATGTTTTCCTCAGAATGGCCAAGGGGCATACGTACATGACTCTGGAGCTTAATGTTAACACAGTTGAAAAGAAAAGAAAAAGACAGGTTCACAGCACATCTTTTTTGATCTGAAGTACCTGAAAAACTAAGTCATCGCTGTTTTACAGGACTGAGCTGGTATTCAAACTAGAAATTATAAATATTTCAAATGCAATAGTTGAATTTTCAATTTTTAAATGGAGATGCAACATTTCTGTGAGGCAAGGGATTTGTAATTACCCAAACATGTTCCCTAGATGTGTTTTTATAAGTTTATTGTAATTAATATCTGAAAATATATATTAGTCAACAGAATAAATGTGAATTCAAAATCTCACAGGACTTATTTTCCCCAGTGACATAAGTGAAAGTCATAATTACTGGTGGTCTTCTATTTACTTCAGTGAACAGCTTTGCTCTTCTCATTTCTAAATGTAAACTTAGGTTCTTTTACTTATTTTGATTTTACCATTTACATAACTGAGCTTTCACAATGATTTCTTGACATTGATATATCAACAAAATACTTCAGATATTATACTGTATAATTAAAAAAAATTGATTAGTGACATCCTCTTGGTTGACAGTTACATGTGTTCTTTATACTGAATTTGTGTGTATGTGTGTATGTGTGTGTGTGGTACAGAAGTAATAATAAGCATAAACCAGTATCAGTGATCCTCTGAGAATATTTATTTCAGCACTTATCAATGTTAATTTTGACATCTGCTGACTCCTGCCTATAACAACAACGTTCATTTCCTCTACACTCCCAGATAATATATTGTCTATGCCATGGCAAATTAAAATTGCTGTTTTGCATGAACACTGAAATATCATCTAGACTACACAGCCTATTTTAAGATCTCTGGTGACAGATTGTGCCAGTCCTGGGCCCGACCGCTCCCAATCTGTTCTCTCTTCCTCTTTTCCATTCTTCATGAGAGCAGTTCACCTCTTCTGTTTCATTTCCCAGGATCCGATGTCAATTGGCTTCTGGCAGCATTGGACAATGCTCATACTGGTGGGATTTTGGAGGACAGTTAGAAGGGAAAAGCCAGGTTATTCTTCCCTCCATCTTTGCTGGACAGTTTTTTCAACTGTGACTTCTTTGTGCTTCTATTTTGTATGTGACAGACCCATTTGGTTCCAGCTTTGAAAGAGACTTCTGGTCTCTAGTAGCACCATCCTTTTTCCTGCTGATCTAAGAATGGCAGTAACTTCCTGTTCATGCTAATCTCTGGGTTGTCTCATCATGTTCTTCATGGCTTCCCAAAATCCATGTAGGCTGCACAACTAATTTCTAGAATTAAATGCCCTTTTATAAATATTTTATGTGGTTTCTTTTTTTCCTGGTTAGACTTTGTTATATCAAGCATGCACATTATTACAGTCATAGAACATGGTATGTCATTGTTTTGATCATATTTTATATAGCAGAATATTGCTATTTGGAGATATTAATCTAATAAATCTTTGTTGATGTAATTGATGGTAGAGATTGAATTTAAATTCAGATTGGCCTGGCTTTTCAGCCAGTGGCATTAAACACAGAGCATGTGTTCTGTACAGTAACTTTTATATTTATTAGATATATATCTAAGCTTTTTCTTTAATGACCATAATATATAGCTAAAATGATCATGTATTCCTTTACTTTGTGAGAGGGTCTTCTATATGACAAAATGGAACTTATGCTTTAGAACATTATTGTGTACTGTGTTATAGATAGACTCTCAGGACAAGAGTGGACACTTGATAGGAAGCCATGTAATAACCAGTGAAGAACAGATGGTAGCTTGGCCCATGTACAGTGGTGGGGTTGGGGTGATCGTAAGTATTCAGGTTCTGGATATTGAAATTAGGCCAAAGAATGTTTGGATTACTGAAATGTGATAGTGAAGAGAAAGTACTATCACCATCAGCTGAGATGGAAACTGTTAGAGAAACATATCTACAGGATGTTGGGGGGATCATAAGTAGAGTTTTACATATATTAAAGTTACATTTGTCACCAAGTACATCATGTTATTATAAAAACTAGCTTTCAGTTGATGGAAATGTGGCTATTTTGTACACATCCCTATGTATGATAGTAATCTAAGGAGTTTAAAGAGAACTAAACTCAATTTAGTAAGCCACTGGGGCCAAAATAATGTCTTTTGAAATTTTCAAATTAAAAAAAGAGCAAAATGCTCAAGGATGCATGGCAACTCTTTGGTAATATCACTGTGAAGGTATCAAAAGAAAGACCCAGTTCAATGGTGCAGATCTCCTCAGCATTGGACATGTACAGCATTACCCTTGCCTCTGAGACTTGAAAGTGAGACAAACCTATGGTTCAATGTAAATTAATGATTTACATAGCTTATAATTAAGCATAACTTATTTAGCTGCTCAGCCTAACTTGTGTGTACATGTCTATTTTCTGCTCATTGGCTGCTAATCTAGAAGCAAGTTTTTGCCATCTTTTTGCCATTTACCCCTTTGTTGTTTTAAGCCAAGTTCTCGAATAGACAGGCAATTCCTTAAATACTGAGGTGAGTTTGCCAAGGGGGTTAGTGTAAAATGAGTTCATATATAGTATATGACAGTCTATAAAAGTGAAACTGGAACAGAAAGGGAAAAAAAAATAGTGTTTAAGAAATGCATTGCACATGGCAATCATAAATCCAAGTTCAGGGCTTGTGTTCCAGACACACAGAATGATTGTTCTACATGTGACTGAAGCTTCAGATTCACTGTAGGTCCTTTCTCAGAGACTTCACTTTCTAAATTAATTGAAAATTTCATAGTTTTTGTCCAACTACAGAAATTTTCTCTATTGATGAACCATTGTGTTCATAATTACTAAAATAATTAAGGACTTTATTTGATTTTATACGTTTGATAATAATATAGTAAAGAGAATATATTTTTTCTTAAGGGCCTCTGTCCACATTTCTCAAACATATAATAATTTCTACAAAAACTATTAGTTGTTTCCAGCTCTTTTTCCAATGTGGGGCATTTTCACTGAAAGGACAAATGGTGGTAGAGAATTTCTCAACTGTCATTTAGCAATGAAACCCCAGCACACTTCACTTAATGCATGTTTATTTAATTCCCTGATAAAAAGACAACAAATACAAATTTGCATCTTCAATTTTATGATCATTCACTATCACTCATTCACTGAAGTACATAGAAGTGATTTGACAATTTACTATTGAGACACTTAATTTTGTTTACACTATAGTGGCAAAAAATTTGACATCAGTTATCATGGTTTATACCAAAAAATAATAAAAACATAATAGAATATGCTTCTCATAAAGTTCATGAGAGTTTTTGAGAGCCTAATACCTACCATCTTTCTTTAGTGAAATTAAATGTAATAACAAAAATTAAAAATGTTTTGCAGTTATCAAAAAAGGAACAGGAAAAAACTGATGCCATAAACTTCAAAAAAAGACAATAAAGGAAAATAAGTTAGAGATTCATGGTATCACTTCTAAATTTATTCACATGCTCCCCTACTCAAAGACTCAGAGGCTATATCATGTGTAGTCTGCAAAAATTAGTTCAGGGGTAGGATATTAAACAGAACCGAACAAAGTTCAGGAGAAGCTAAATGAACTATTCCAGTACAAATGTAAATATGAACAATATTTTCTAACTATCATCCAAAAATGAAATAACATGCAAATTTATAGAATTTTAAAAATTAGTAACTAATCTAGAAAAAAAATGTAAATCTAGGAAATGTGATAGAAACTAACTGTTGGTATGTATGCCTCTTTTGCTGAAGGGAAAATATCAGACCTGGGTATTTGAATTTCCCCTTCTCTCTATTAAGTATGGCAATGACTCGAGTGAACATGAAAGTTGTGAACTGAAAATCCAGAGTCACAAACAGTCCAAATCCTTGAATTATATGAAAAGTCATCAACCTACCTGAAATATCTACCCTGAGCTATTAGGTAAAATGGAAAATAAACATCTGATTGAGAAAATATTTGGGGGTGGAGGGTAGTTCTTTAAGGTTGAATCTAGTACAAATAAATGGAAAGTTGCAGTATTTTGTAAAAAAAATATCAGTGTAGTAGAAAAAATAAGTAAGAACATAAAAAAACAGTTAAAAATCAAATAGTAGAGATTTTTAAAATGAGAAAAGAATTAGCAGAGCTAAGGAAATTGATGAAGTAAGACTAATAAGGAATTAGATGAAGATGGGGTGGGGGAGAGAGAATTAATTAATAAATTTGAAAACACGTCTATAGAAAAAACAATCAAATTGAAATTCTGACACAAGTCCCAAGATAATCTCAATGACAAGAGAGAACAGTTTAAAAATTCAGATAATCCAAAATCAGGATAACTTGCATTCCTCAAAAAAAGAAATCACCAAATAAAGAATTAATAATGTAGTTCAAGAAAATAATCTGCAATCATGGCAGAATGCATCTAGACACTGGGCACACTCCATTTTCCAGGAAAAACTTGTCACCATACAGCTAATGGTGAGTCATACCCTAGTGATGTTAAATATCTGAGGTAAAGAAAGGAGTTTCAGTCATCCTGGAAGATAAAGACATTTTCAAGAAGAAAGAAATAAATCTTTTTTGAGACTTTGCTTCCTAACATTCTATAACTGGAAGATAAGAAGTCCAGGTATACTAAACTATGTGAGTAATAAAAAGCAACCCAAAACCTTCAGACACTGACAAGATATTTCAGTAGCAAAATCAAGACATGAGTTTTATCAAATATTAAATAACTAATAAAATCCTTGTGCTTCCTTTGTGAAAAACAAATGAATGTTAGACCCAGTCAATTAACAAGTGAAGCAAAATATAAAGTCAGCAAAAGAGGTTGATAAAGAGAATCAAAATTTAGCATTGTTATGCTAGCAAAACGAATGCTTTAAGCAATTACAGTAAAATAATGTATGCAATTTTATAAGAGACTGGAAAGTAGAAAAATTATGGTATATTTTCACTATAATCCTATGCCAAAAGGACGGACAAAGTGATGAAGAGGCAAAGCGTGCAAAACACTTGTCAGTCACACAGGGTTTACTTATCTAAAGAATACTGAAGAAAGTTAGCAAAATCAGTATACAAAGAAGAAATCAACATGCTCTGGAGCCATTAGAAAGACAAAAATGCACACCCCTAAATCTTTACAAGGGGTTGCCAATAGTACGTTAAGCTTTTTTTATTTTAATTGAAGTAACATTAGTTTACATAGTTGTTTGTATTTTGAAAGTATAACATCTCCCTGCCCCACTTCTCCGCCTTCAAATGTTACCATAGTGCACCCGCCACGGAAGTGTGAGACACATCAGATATTTTCTGTCCTCATCTCAGCCCTGCCTTGTATACTCAAGTTTACGTATCTAAGTCTGGTAGTGTTAATTCAATTCAGTGTGATATGTGCTAGGGAACATCTTCTCTGGACCAAGTGTACCCCATCAATCTTAGAGTTTACAAAATACAAAATATAAAACAAGATAAGATCCCCTACACTCTCATCAGCCCAAATCCTTTCTATCAGCCGCTCCAGACTTACACACACCAATGTAAGCTCCTTTCTTAACTCGGGGCTGTGGGACAAGAACGAGGGTCAGTTCCCTAGATTTCTTGGACAGTCCTATTTATAGGTCTATGATAAGCTCTATCCTGCAGCTAATTGCCTCATCATTTATAGTCAGAATATATCGATACTGTAAGAAACTGAAATGTAGATATAAAAAAAATAATGATTCAACCTCATAATGCATCGCATAAATCCTTGACCCACATGACCTGTTCATTTGCAAAAAACATCTATGGCACAGAAACATTTATCTGAAGATATTACATATTACAAAAGATATTAGATATTACAAATAAAATGTACGTGTTACCATCCCACTTTATTAAAACAACATTATTATCTTCACTCTGTCCATTAATTAATCCATATTTCTGCTTAGGGTGGTAGGTGTATCAAATGGCCACACCTAATGTTGATGATGGCTATTTCTGAGGGATTGTGATAATGAGGCCAAGAGCTCTCTCTCTCAACTTAGAGAACTTATTATAGTGATTTAAATTTGTATATTTTTACTTCTATATAATTAGCTGTCATGTCTCCTTAAGGCTTCTTCTGGCTGAAACATTCTCTCAGACTTTCTTTGCTGATTTTCAGGGTTTGAGCTGTATGCATCAGAAATTTTGTAAACTGTCCCTCAGTATTTGTCTGATTTTTATCTCCTGAGTAGGCTGGAGTTGTATGTTTTTGGGAGGAGAACCATTGAGTTCAGTGCCGTGACATCTTTTTACACAAAATATTCATACTATCAAAATGACATCCCTGTTGGTATTAAGCTTTATCACCTAGGTCAGGTGGTGTTTGTCAGGTTTCTCTACAATAAAATTACTCTTGCCTCCCACTTTTCATAGTAGCCTTTTTAGAAGCAATGAATTCGTTTTTAACCATTTCTCTCTTTCAAGAAAAGACAAGACAAATAAGTAATATTTAATTATTAAGCATTTTGAGAATATATGACGTTTACTATTTGTTTACTGTAAAACAAACTAATAACTAGCTAATTCTTACTGTTTACTATTGCTAAGCACTATACATGAATTATCACATTATGATCATTCACCTGTCAGGGGAGAAATTACTATTATCCTCATTTTTAATAGATATGTAAGAAGCTGGCTCAAAGATGTTTAATTGCCCAAAACCACACAACAGTTTCTATTTTTTTTTCAAATGCCAGGCTTCTGTTTGATTCAAAGATATAATTTATCACTACATGATAATTCCTCCTAAGATATTATATACTTTTCAAGAGGAAGAATATCTAATTAACTATGTCATTGTGTCTAGACATTGTTTTAGATTAATATAAGAAGTAATATTCTTATATTAAAAATATAAGTATATTCTTATCTTTGGCAGGCTTAAATTACTGTTACTGTTAAATATTTGTGTGATTGGGATTTGCTGCTAAATGAAATAACTTTGTCCTCATTGACTTATATTCTGCCCACATAAACTTCTTCTCAAGGTTATAGGAATGATATTCTTTATTTGGTGGAATAAATAATGTCATGTAATATTTTATCATCAGTAAATGAATCTAGTATTATGTCAATAAAGATGAACGTAAAACATTTAGATAAGTCTGTTTTATTACAAAATGAATGAATAGTGCAGTTCTTTCATACTTATTATTTGAAAAGATGAGTTAACTTTTATTTAAAAAGTACAAAAGTACAAAAGGAAAAGCAAGTTAATGTTACTGGTTTTTGAATGGACATTGAAATAAATGACATATCAGGTTAAAAAGACAGAAAAATATCATAAAGGGTATAATTGCATTTCTCAGCAGAGGTTTTAAATTAATTTTCCTTTTAGTAACCAAAACTTCTGATGAAATAGATTGAGATGTAAGGAAACACTTGGTAAAATTGTTATGTGTGTCAATCATTTTTTCAAAGATCTACCAAGGATTTCAATATATACAAAATAAGTAAATTTCCCTACGTCACCAATTGTTAATAAACATTTCTGTGATAAAAGAAAACCTCTCAATTTGTTTTACAGATACTACAAATACCTTAAGAATTGATGTAAAATGCTAGTATTAAGCATCTTTTAAACTGGGTTAAAAAAGGTTAAAAAGGGTACTTAATTTTATAGATGCCACACAGCAAATATTATATTGAAACAGAAGCACAAATTATCTTCTGTTTCTATGCAAAATAATGATACTTTACAAGAAATAGTTGATATGAAAATAAAGCCTCCTTTTCTGTAACACTTAAATTCATACAATAAATTTGCAATTTGATAAGCATTTGAGTAGAGTCCAACCTTTGATCTTCATTAATGTTTTAGGTCAGAAGATTTGGAATTAAAAGAGGAGCTTGGATTTTCACTTGCAAAATCAGTAAAATAGTTAGTGGTACAGAAATGACTAAGAATTAGAAATAAACCTTAACATCTTTTTTCATAAAACATACATATATTTTTCATTCCCTTAAGGTCTGAGTCTTTCAGCCACTGAAAATACTGCAGACCAGAGAACCCTATAAACTAATAAAAAAGAACATTTCATCCTTGGTTGAATATTGTTATTGCCTCTGTATTTACATGGTACACTGTATATAGATATGACTTATCTATTTTTCCATTAAAAAATCATAACTGGCATGTAGAGGTATGGAATTGGTGGCTTTGCATTTTTGCTCTCTTTACTAGACAGTGAAGTCCTCATTTCAGCTTTGCTAGCTTCTAGAAATAGCAGTTTTTGTTTATAAAATGAAACAGCACCACCTTGTATCCTGAAGTAAAGTTACAGCTTCTCTAAACTCTCAGAACCTTCAGATATGTGTTTGAAAAAATAACACTGATAGATATGTAATGAAACATATGAGATTTAACTGTAGACTTTCTATGTGCTATTATAGATTCTGTTTGGTGTTATTAAACCATTAAACCATTGCTACCATATCCATTCCCCCTCAAATTATTTTTATCTTATTGTCAAAATCTATTTTTTGTTAAAATTTAACAGAAAAAAATTTAGGTGCTTAATTATTTAATATCTTAAAATTGGGAAGTAGGTTGTAATTACTACCAAAATGATAATTGAATTGATTGTAAGACCCCCTCTAATTTTGCTGCTTTATGACCTCATAAATATTTATGTACATGCTCTAAACCTATATATTTTAGAAAGCTATTAAGTTCACAAACTTTGTGGACAAATGTTTTGATGTGATATAAGTGTATATTATAATTTGCCAATTATAATTATTTGTTTCCCCAGCATAAATCTCTGACATTTCTTTAGCACATTTTTAAATATATTTAACTGACCATAAAAGCATTTCTAAACAAATAAGGACATGGATACTGAAACTCTTCAGTAGTGTCATGACATAGCAGTGAATTCCTTGCACAGGTGAAAAATTATGGTTTAGTGAATTGTGAAGTAAACCATGAATCATACTAATATATTAAAATTTTGTTTAAAATCATGTTATGTTACAAATTTATTTAACAATGATAAGATTTTCTTCTAAATCCTTGCATATTTCAACCCTAAGTCATCATTCATTTCAAGTATAGGAAATATTAAAATGTATTTACATTAATTCTAAACATTTTAAAAACTGGTGTGTGTGTGAGTGTGTGTGATTGCTGTAGTAATGTTTGCTTCATGATTTCTATCAATGACTTCCTGATCTCTTTAAATTGTTGGGCAGAAACATAATAATATTAAAAGTGGAATGAAGATATATTTCTCCTTGCCAACATAATGTTACACTCACAGATGCACAATTGCTAAGTAAAAGTGATCCTATAATTTGGATTTTAAGAGTAGATGCCATGTCATAAAATCAAATTATACTATTGGAATACCATAGGAATACAAATTGTACAGCTAGGTTAGGTACCTCAAATTTTATTTCCCTTCCCTTTGATTGCTTTATAATCAGATCTTCTGTAAGGAACTTTCACCTGTCACATCCCACTCTGTTTTAGAAGAGTCTGTTTTCATGTTTCTTACACCAGCCTGTAAAATGTTAGGTTTGCATTGTATTTGAGTAATTGTTTTAATACAAGCACCTATACCCTTAATGGTACATAAGAAATGCACAATAAATGTTTCTATAAATATGTTGTCTTACATAAAAAAAACAGAATGAATAATATATAATATAAAAAAGTTCACAAACCTGAAATTACAAGCTTCATCTCTACTCACAACTAACAATAATGATAATGTTAGACACTAAATAACAGGGGAGGAAGAAAGCATTTTCCTTATTGTTCCAAGTAAACAACAGGCCTCCTTGTTATCTGTTTAATCAATTTTGAAGATGATAAGCATGCTCTTACTTAAAGCAGAATTGGAAAGAAAGAGACTATTTTATGGAAACTACTTTCTGTGTTATATGGAGTAATTGTAATCCATTAAGAAGTTGTACATATTTATTTCAAAGTCAAGGGTATTTTCAGTTGTTGTTGCCTGTGTTTTGATCTTCTGAGTTAGTTTAGTTAATGCCTACTTTACCACAAAGGAGTTCAGTAAATATTTATTAAATGAATAAATGAGTTCTATGTACACTATACATTTAAATCAATTTCTACATAGACATTTAAATGCACGTGAGAGTAAAGGTCTTATGTAATTAAAATATTCTTGATGTAAGAAAAATTTGAAAATATTTTCTTTTAAAGTATTAAAGTATAAATAATGTAAGTGGATAAATAACCCATGATTTTATCTATGTTTAGTTTTGAAACTATGTCTGGCTACTAGAAACATTTTTAGGTGTAGCAAGTGACTTTTACTATCCATCAGACCTTCAAGTTCTCAGCATATTCATTTTCCCAGAAAGCTACACAATTGCTGAGTTCCCATCTGCTGTGAATCTCACTTTGACCTAATTTTGAGCTCTATTGCCTTGACACATGAATAGAAATAATCAACCATGAGATTCTACAACTAATTTCAAAATCTTCTGGAATTGAAAAATAGGATAGGGATAAAATATTAAAATGTAACAAATTCATTTAATCATTTCATTAAATAATTAAACTATAATTAGACAACATATTCAATAAATATGAGTCAAAGTTAAACATATGGTATATTCAGGAAATAATATATTCCAAACTTATGATTTCTAGGAAATGAAAGAAAGCTAGAGAATGTATAGGGGATGGGGTTGATTTAAAATTGAGACTAAGCTAAATATGAATAATATTTTAATGTACAAGAGAATAGGATATGGAACTTTCTTTCTGATGATCATTTAGCTATTAAGTGTGAATTACCTGAATTGCTTCAAATCAGATCTTGGAGAAGAGAGAAGACAGAATGAAGTAGAATATAGAAACTAATTTCATTCATTCTTATAGTAGGGAACCAAGGTATTATAATCCAAAAAAGGAGAATTAGGGTGCTCTGGAAAGGTATAGAGTATGAAGACAACCACAAGAACTAAAAAGAAACTTCTTAGATATGAAACAATTGAAACATAGACATTTTATATTAAAAAGAAAAATATATATAGGTAAAGAAAGTTAAACATTAAGGGGAAAAAAGCAGTTGTACCTAAAATGAGGGAGATAATAACGTGGAGGGCCAAATCTAGATCCTAAATTATTTTTAACATGCTTTGCTTCAGATGTGATTTTGGAAATCTGTAGATTATACATTTACCTTTAGAAGTATATTTTCAAAGATTTTTTTTTAAAAAATAAAGCAAAAGCAAAAGAACCTAAATGTATATTCACTTGGTAGTATAGAGGTAGGAAATATTTAAAGTGACTAAAGCATGATAAATTTGAATATATATATATTTAAGAAATCATTTTGTTTTAGTGTTTTACATTTTTACACTGAGATACTTGCATGCGTAATGTGGGATAAAGCAATGGGTAGTTATTTTTTATTTTAATTCTATTATTAGTGCTATTGAGAACTGGAAATCTTAGCACAGCCATAAGAGAACGATCTCCCTTCCTCTCTCTCTCTCTCTCTCTCTCTCTCTCTATATATATATATATATATAATATACTAATTATATTATATATATATGATATGTGAAAGAGACTAAATAAAAATTCTGAAAGAACTGAATTTGAACTGATATGAGTTTATGAGAAATTGTTATATCTTTAAAGATATATCTTCAAGAAAAGTGTAAGCATATTTCCTATATGTTTCCAGTAAAAAAGCTTTAAAAAATATAACCAAGCATCAGCAATGAATCTAAATTTGGTCTTAAGATATATGTATCTTATGTATACATATACATATGTACTTTTTTTCTGTTACTGGAATGAACCAGGAATATTTGTATAAAAAGCCTGAAAACAGAGACAGGAGACATTCAAGGTGAAATGAGCTGTATTGTGAAATCAGAAAGCAGAGAATCTTTCAAAGATATTGAGTGTTATGCCAGAATAAGAATCACCTTGCAGATGATCACACCTGTCCAAAATTTGGAAAGTTTGAATATCAGCATCAATTACCATAAATTGAAATAAAGAAAATATGTGTAAAGCCATAATTTCATAATGATAGTAAAAAATAAAATACTCTTGCTAACTGGTATCTGATGAAAGATGTTTATCACTATTTTGAAACTGATGCTTTTTGAAGGAGAGGTTAAGCACAATTCTCACCTTATGCTAAATTTTACATGAGATAATCACATACTAAATGATTAGACAAAATAATCTTTTAAAGAAGCATTCCATATTCTATGACTTACAAGAATATCATTTTGGGGGTCAGAATTAATGAATCTAGACAGTGATTATACATAAAAGCTAATATCATAAATAGACACAACCAGATGGTATATGCATCCCAAGGCAAAGTAGAGCATTACATGTATAGTAACCATGTAAATAAGGAATAGCAACAAAAACTACACAGATGCACATCCCCACACTTACAAACATACAAGCACATGAAAACTAAATCTAAGCAAGCCTTTTACATCTTCCTATTTAAAGGAAAAATATATTAAACAGTACCAATGAGATAATATCAATAAAATCATAAATGTGGAAACTGATAGACAAGTGTAAGATTGCTTCAATTATCAATAATTAACAAAATATAATTTTTAAGATATACAGCATGAGAAACCTGCATCATAAAAGAGACTTATTTGCAATATACCCTGTTTTTTTTAATGCATCAAAGGGAAAATTGTGTAAATTTTAATTGACAAATGATATGTAACTACTGGATACTTTGTAGTATTAAGGACAAATTATTAATATACTTAGGAGTAGTAACACTTTTCTAGCTATTTTTTAATTTTTATATTAGTTACTCTTTAAGAGCCATTTGACGTTCATAGCAAAATTAAGTGGTAATTATAGAACATTTTCATATACCCTGTTATCTACTGATACAGCCTCCCCACTATCCACATATCTTCCGAGGGTAGTGAATTGTCACAACTGAACTTAACTCCATCAATTATTACTTCACTAAGCCTGTGATTTACACTTGGTGTACACTTCATGGCTTTTGACTATGTATAATAAAAATATATCCATCATTAGAGTTTTAAACAAAATAGTTTCACTTCTTAAAAATCCTGTGTGTTCTACATATTCATCTTGCCTTTTTCCCAAATCTTGGGAACCACTAATCCTTTAAAAATCTCCAGTTTTGCCTTTTCCAAAATGCCAGATGACTTCATACCATGTTTAGAATTATCGTACTGGTTTATCATTGTAATATGCATTTAACATTCCTTCATGTCTTTTCATGGCTGGATAGTTAATTTCCTTTTGGAGCTGAATTCCATTGTCTGAATGTAGTGCAGCTTATTTATTCATTCACCTACTGATGGACATCTTGGTTGCTTCCAACTTTTGGCAATTATGAATAAAGCTGCTATAAATACCCATGTGTGGATTTTTATGTGAATATAAGTTTTCAACTCCATTGGAAAAGTACCAAAGAGTGAGATTGGTGGATTATTGCAGAGTATGTTTAGTTTAGTATGTTTAGTTTTACAAGAAATTGCCAAGCTCACTTAAAAAAAAATCTGTATCATTTTGAATTCCATCAACAATGAGTGTTTCTATTCCACATCTCTCCCAGCGTTTGTTGTAGTCATTATTTTTGAATGTTTGCCATTCTCATAGTTTTGTAGTGGTATCTTGTTTTAATGTGTAATTCTTTTACAACATATGATGTTGAGATTTTTTTCATATGGGTATTTGCTATCTGTATATTTCATGATGAGGTGTACAATCAGGTGATTTGGACACTTATTAATTGCATAGTTCATTTTCTTATTAGTGACTTTAAGTGTTCTGTGTGTATTTTGGCAAATAGTCCTCTATTAGATGCTTATTTTGCAAATATCTCCCAAATAGATGCATTCTCACTCTTCTGATAGTGTCTTTTGTAGATCAGTTTTTAATAATAATGAATGCTAACATTTTTTTCATGGATTGTGCCTTTGATCATTCTAAAAAGTCATTTTTAGAATGCCCAAGGTCATCAGAATTCACTTCCAGGAATATTATATTATGTTTTACGCCTTGGTGTCTGGCTCAACTTGTATTAGTTTTTGTGTAGAATGTCAGTTCTAAGTCTGAATTCATTTTTTTTCATATTCAGTAGTACTATCATCATTTATTGAAAAGACTATCTTTGATTTATTGAATTCTCCTTGCCTATTTTGTCACAGACCAGCAGACTCTATTTATGGGGATACATCTCTTGGCTCTCTATTCTGTTCCTTTGATCTATTTATCTACTTTTTCACCAATACTGTACTGTCTTGATTGTTAGGTTTTTGTTCTAAGTCAGATATTTTTCCTCTTATTTTGTTCTAGCTTTGCTTTTTATTTTTTAAAAATATTTAGTTAATACTGGATAACATCATTATTTGCATTATAAGAGTATAGGATGCCCTCCTTCAGGGCTCTACTTTTTCAAATTGAGTGGTGCTACTAAATAAGGGAGAAGGTATGAACTGGCAGGAACATAATTATGTTAGTAGGATTACAAATTTTAAAAACAGATCTTTAGAATAATTTGGTAAAGGGGCCTCCCTGGTGGTACAGTGGGTGGAGCGCTGCACTGTGAAGCATCTACAGCACAGCAAGCCAATTTGATCCCCAGCCAGGGAAGGGAACCACATTGCACATGAGCAGCAGACCTCCCCTGCCTCGCTTGCTACTCCCCTCAGCGTTGTATTTCAGTAGATCCTCCTGTTCTGGCCCTGCTTTCTCTCTGGTGAATCCGCTCACCTCCCGCCACTCTGGGCCTGTATCCCAGCTTTTGTATGCATACATAAATAAATAAATATTTTTTAAAAGAGAATAATTTGGTAAAGATCTAGCAAAGTTCATTGACTAGTTCATATTCACATTTTTTTAAAGATCTATTTATTCATTCCAGAGCTGTGATACAGGTCAGAGGCAGCGTGGGAGGTGAGAGGATTCCCTAGAGACAGAGCAGGGAAATGTGGTTCAACTGAAATATATTGCTAAGGGAAGCAGCCGCTGAGTCAGGAGAGGTCTGCTGCACCATGTGGGTCCCCTCCCTAGCCTGGGATCCAATTCACGCTTCTGTGCCCCGGATGCTTCCCAGTGTGGCATTTAACCCACTGCGCCACCAAGGAAGCCCTTCCCAATATTGTATAGATATGAAATTATGGTACAAATGTCAGGATGCTTCTTGTGGTCCTCTAATAATTGTAAATGAAGACAGTACCTACTAACGGGGAGAAAATAAGTTATGAAATAGTTACATATCATGAAAATTTTATCTAACAGTAATGATGTAGACAAATACTAACCAAATACTATTTTTAAAAGTAAAGTGAATTTTTAAAAAATCTTTTATGAGACTATTTTAGTAAAGATATAATAATTATTTACTCAAATATCTTACAATCATTAAAGGCATGTCTCCCCCAGTATCCTGTCCTGTTAGGACTAGGTGCTGTAACAGGTGTCTGTGTGCTATAGGATATTAGTTTCCATAAGTCCTGACACTCTTAACTGAATATTTTTTCTTGCTTCTAAGTTTTTGCCCAACTCTTAAAAATGCATGCCTTTGCTAAAACAACCCAATGCATTATGAAAGGAACCTTTTAAAAATACATATTTTGAAGTTTGAACGGGGTCTAGGTTCCTGTTCTCTAAATTATCTGCCTCTATTGATTGCATGAGTAGGTATTAAGAAACATATCTCATGTTTATTACTTCTGTTATCATGACCTCCCCAACCCCGTTTATAAATCTCACTCCTTGCAACTTGATCAGTCCCAAAATTTGGTGATTAAAACTCAGACTTCATTGTTTAACAGACGTAGGTTACAAACCTAGCACAAAAATTTAATGGAAAAATTACTTCTCTCGGTTACTACATTGAAAAATACCATGAAAATTCCCATCTGTATTTTAAGTGTGAGAATAAATGAGCAAAAAAATTTTTGAAATATTTAAATGCAACCTGCTTATGATGCTAAAAAAATAATGTGCCATGATTATTATTAACTCAATAATGTTGGGACTCAGTGGTGATAGAGATGGGAAAAGGGTTGGTAGTATTGATCAGTATAAAGTAGAAAGAATAAGACAATAATATCTTGCCGAATCTTGGGACATATTTTATTGACCTCATGAGACCTAAATTTTCTCTTAGCTTTCTAGCCAATGTCTCAATCCAGCATATGTTTTTTATATGATATACTATATCCTATTGGTTGGCAGCTCTCCCATACTCACAAGTGCATTTCAAAATTCTCTTTCCTTTGATATATCTCTGGCCATCACCAAAACGGTTAAAACTATTTAATGAATAACTAATATAAGAATTTGCACTTTTACAACATTTCCCTTAAGAAAAGCTTCCAGAGACTAAATGGAGATGTGTAAAATTTAAAAAATATGTTGGAAGTAGTTTTTTTCAGGATTTTAGATTTGTAACAAAAAAAGAAAAAAAATGATAATTTAAAATTTTCTCAGTTCCTCAAGCTGGTTTTTAATTACTCACCCTTCAACCTGACTTCAAGTCTATATAAATGTGAGAACTTTTTGGCAGAAAAAATATTTCATTGCTTTCTATTACAAAATATAAAGTTTTTGGAGATATTTGCCAAGGACATATGTGATTCAAAGATCAATCTGTAATAACCCAAGCAGGTCCTTAGACTGACTAAAGAAAAATAAAAGTGCTTTTGATATAAATTCAAATAATTGATCATGTATATCTTCATTTTTCAGACTTTGTAAATAGTCTTTGTAAATGGCCATTACAATGAAAGTAAAAATGTGTTTCATTATTAAATGGAAGGGGTAGTTGTAGCTGAATCTCAAAATGCCAATAGAGGTGTCTTAGGCCAAATTAGTATTTTTAACTCTGGCTAAATAGTTGACATCATTGGACCTCCCTGGTATACAAGGAGTTAAGTCTCAGCACTATGAAGCTAGGTGACCCACATGGCGCAGCAGACCCTCCTGTCTCACCTGCTGCTCCCCTCAGCGGTGTATTTCAGTCTATTCACCTATTCTGTTTCCCACTCTGTCTCCAGTGATCCTCTCATCCCCTGAACCTCTAGCCTGTACCCAGCTTTTGTATGCATAAATAAATTTTTTTTAAATTGACATCTTTCAAAAATTGACAATTCTAAATCCATAACAAGGGAGGATTTTTTTTTTTTTACTAAATAGTGAAACCCATAAAAATAGGGCAAAAATAAAAACATCACTCCTATTAGTAATAGACATGGCCATTTACTTCCTTTACTTTCTCCTTTACTTCCTTTTATGCTCAGAAGAAAATAAATTGCAGAAATGCAAAGGAAAAAATAAGAATGATCATAAATGATATTACTGATACATGCAAATTTATACAGGATGTACCCTATCTTTTTCTGCGATTGAAGACAAACATCATGAATAGTCTCAAATAATTCCTAACCTTCAATTTGAATTCTGATTTTCACACCTTCAATATTCCTAAATTTCCAAATTTTGCCAAATTTCTGAAATTCCTATTTAGTAGAGAGTATTTTTTAATAACAGAGAGATAGCGCATGCAAACAATCTCCTTGCCACCAGATGACTTGTTATCTACAAGTCCTCTCCCCTCCAAAAAAAGTAAAGTCTTGGAAGTACCCACTGGGCCTTTTTTTGACAAAGAAACCCAAGATTTATATTTTAAGCTTAAAAACATAGAAAGGTTAAAATATAAAGCCTAGAAAATTCCTCATGATGTTTAACTTGAGTTCAGGACTTAAATATGTGGCTTCAGTGAAACTCCAAAGAAAAAGCAGAATGGCTTAATGGGCCAAAGTATGTGAATTGGAATTAGATGCCCGTGAAAGCCAACCTTGATCTTGTCACCTTGCAAAATCCTTTTAATCATTATGTCCTTGGAGAAGTGTTTCTTATTGAATAGGGTGCACCACCTTACACAAGTGGCAGTGTTGGCACTTATATATAAATTATATAATAACTTATATTAAGCAGAAGTCACAGTGTCATTAAGAGATGGCTGACTCTTTTACAATGTATCTTGGGCTTAGATTGAGAAATGAGAACAACTGGATTCAACATTTTTTTTAGTGTATAACACACTCCAGCATCTAAGTAGAGTCAACCAAATATACCTTCCACACAAAGCAAAAAGCACATATTGCCGTTTAGTCATCTAGCTAAAATTGAAGATAAATGTCTTTGCAAATGTTAATGCTCTCATTCAAAATGTTCTCTTCTAAAATTGGAAACATTTTTCTGTGCTTTTGTTTTTTGCATTTGTAGCATTATTTTGTAAATGGATAGCTCCAAGCAATTTATAATGAGGTTACGTTAATTTGCTACATCAAATTCAGATGTCTTAAATGTTGTACATTATTTGTCTTTTTATTATGCAATACATGTCATAGATGTATCATTATATGCTGTTTCTGAGACACTGAAAAAAGAAAGTAAAGTTAACCTCAGTTGTTTATACATTAAATCTATTATTGAGTCAACAAATAATTATTGAATGCTTTACATTTGCCAGGCATCATGGTAGTATTTTGAAAAATACAGTTATTCCTTTATGAAACATTAATTGGAAAGACAAAGCTAAAATTAGTAGATGAATAAATATGTATGTGAATAGTAAAAACACAAAAAAATAATTTAAAAATCACTTATAAGAAATTAGCATAATTTTTTATTTCAAATAAGAAATTTGATGCATGGGTCTGAAGAAATAGAATTTAAACTGAGATCTGGACTTTGATTATAAATTAGTCAGTTAAAAGACACCCCAGAGATTTAATAACCTGGGTGAATGCCAGGAGTAGAAGCCAGTTAGTATAGTGAAGAAAGTGAAAGCAGGACAAGATTATTGACAGAGAATGTCAGAGAATCTCTGGAGATAAAGTTGGGGAGGTGTTAAAACATAGAGACTATTGGGTCATGTTTACTTTAAAAGTCAATTTAATGGCACTGAATTTTGATTGTAGCAAAGTGATAGCATGATTAAATGCTTAGCTATAAAATACTTTGAAATTTATGAATAATTACTTATTTGAGGGCATGAATAAAATGGGAAGGCCAAATAGGTGTCCATTACTGTATAGAAGGAATGTGGCTTGAGTTAGAGTGATGTCACAGAAATGCAAACTATACCAAGAAAGAAGTACTGGGGTCATCAAGTGTTACAACTGTGCAATGAATTAGATATAGAGAATGAAAGAAGTGTTTATAATAATTCAAAATACCTATTTTGAGTATCTCATGATAGAGTTGGCATTTAAGTATGAAAAAACAAAGCCAAAAATAAAAGCAAAATCTGATCAGAGCAAAAGTTAGGTAATTTTTTTAGCATATTTTTATATGTGAGAGGCTGTCTAGTGAATATTCCAAACATGTATATGTGCATGCATAAATTTGCATCTCATTAACAGGTTCATGACTAGAAGTTAAATACAAAGTCACTTAAATCCATTAGTTATTAAAGACCAATGGAGAACAATTTTCTTATAGAAGCTATTATAAAAACCAGATTAAAGTACATTTTTGAGAAAGGAATAAGTAAAAATGTCATCCTAAATAGATTTTCTTGAGAATCTTGGCTAATTAAAAGCAGAAGGTTTTATATGTTAATAAATGTAAGCTATGTCAAAGAGGGGTTTTTACTTTTTACTTTTTTATATTAGCCAGTCCATATTTGTATGCTGGAATGATTCAGTTAGAGGTAGGAAAATGAAAACACAATGGAGAAAAGTATTAAAAGAACAAATTTTCAAAAGAGAGATCAAGAGTTTGAGCAATAGTGGAAGGACTAGGTTTGTGTGGGGAAGGGCAGGAGTCATCATTACATGGGAGAAAAAGAGTAGTGCAATTTCAATAATTAATAAATTCCTAAATGCAGTGGTAGCATCCTGCCTAGAGCTGTCCTATCTCAGAGTTCCACAGTATAGGTATAATAAATCTTCAGTTACAGTTTTACCAACTTATTGATATTCTGTCCATTAAAGTTTGAGACTTAGATGTCAGTACTGAGCATATATTTTGGTATGTTCATGTACAAGTATGCCTACAAGGCACAATGGAGGGAGTGTTGGAGTGAAACACCCCCTTAGCCATGGAATTCTAAGTATTCTACTTCCTCTGTTGAGAATATGTATAATAAAAAAATCTTCATAAAGAGACAGCTGCAGATCATGGGGGGAAATGAAAATAAGTGGAGAAATAGGACAGAAAATATATCTTCTAAGCAGGTGCATAGATACTTAGTGCCCTCATTGTGGGAACCCTACTTCAATCTTTGCACTACTTTCTTTCAGATATTATACTTCTAATCTTTTTTTTTTTATTTTAGAAGAATGGAGTGTCCTACATAAAATTTAATGTAATGAATAATCAAAGTAAAGTAAATAAGCATTTTTGGTTTTAGCTAATTAATGTCTTGTTCATAGTATGATTTGTGTCAAAATAAATATATGATGGGTTTGCAAATGAACCACTGTTTCTTTTTTTTTTTTAAAGATTTATTTATTTATGCATACAAGCACTGGGGTACAGGCCAGAGGTGTAGGGGGGTGAGAGGATTCACCACAGAGAGCGGGGAGCAGAACAGGCAGATCAACAGAAGTACACTGCTGAGAGGAGCAGCGGGCACAGCAGGAGAGGTCTGCCACACCATGTGGGTCCCCACCCTGGCTGGCAGCAGGGATCGAACTCGTGCTGCAGTGGCTGTGATTTGCTTCGTAGTGCGTTGCTTAACCCACTGCGCCACCAGGGAGGCCCATGAACCACTGTTTCAACAAAGGACACCACAATAACAATATTGTCAAATTGATTTTAGGATGCATATTTTACTAGCAAATTCTCTGGAATCTACACAGAAGAGAATACTTTGTACAAAGTTTTTTTGTGGATTAAGTCTCAAAAGGGTACAGATAAGAATCATGGAGAGAAGTCTTAAAAACACTGATTTTGTGGCCCTCTCCATCCACAGAGGTTTGGATTCAGAAGTCTGAGACCTGAGAACTTGTATTTAAGCACATTTTCCAAGAAATTGAGTTGCAAAATGATCTCATTTCTTTAAAGTAGAAAGAGTAAGGTTATCTTTAGAATCCTATCTTTGTCAATCTAGGGTTTTATTAATTAAAATAGACATTTGCAAATTTCACCAAGAGAATAATTTATAAAATTACATTTGTGCTTCATGTAAAAGAATATTTTACTACAACCTCAAGTAATATTAATGAATTTAATTTGGTCTTAAAATTGAAGTATATTCCTATACAATTATATGTATACCAGCAGAATAAATAAGGTTGGCAATGATTACAGACAATTTTCAAAGTACTGTCCTATTGAAATCATAATTTGAATAATTAAAATGCTGAAAGACAAAGGAAGGTTACTGAATATTATAATACTTCCTAACAGCTAAATATTTTCTTTTCACTAAACTGTTAGTTCATGCTGGTCACAAATGTCAAAGCAAAGCTATTTAAAATGATAAAAGATTCTTCATTTGGTTGGGGAACAATATTAAGCCAGAAAATTTTATATATTTATTCCTTTATTGATAACACAGTATTAGGCTACTTTGTAATAAATATTAAAACTGGGTAGAATTATTCTTCCTACTTTATTCTTCATTTTCAAATTGTTTTAGTTTTCTAGATCCCTTACCCTTCCATATGAATATCAGAATAATGTCAGAATTCATGGTAGTCTTGGCAGATATCACATTAAACCTATATCAATTTGGAGTTGACTCTTCCAATACCAGCATCTGGTGATCACTCCTATTATTTAGGTGTCAGGGCACAGTGTACTCCTGTGAGTTCTGAATTAGGTAAAACTCACAGGGTATATTTAGTGAAAGTGAAGCTATTATAACATTAGACAGACTTTTGTGCCACTCATTTATACTCTTCAAAATGATTATCAGCTACTGCTCAAAACCAGATGGAATAGTAGACAAATGAGTTGACCTACAATGCGTATATGAGATATATGATTGGGAATATTAAACATTATAATAGTATGCAGTTTCTCCTCATAAAGATTAAATTATTATGTTTATTTTCATTTCCAGGTTAGATAAATTGTAGAAATTGCCTTGTGGTGACCAGATCTTTGGAGAGACACACAGAGACATTTGGTGAATGAAAGTGAGCCAGTACAAAATTAACTCAGTAGGCATGCCATTTATTTCATGAAACTTTGGAGCTTCTCATTTCCTCCAGTGTTACTGGTTTTCTTTCTTCCCTGGCTGTTTCACTAAGCCAAAGAAGGAAAATAAGTCTGTATCTTGGAGGATAGGAAGAGAGAGGATGAGTGACCCAAAGTGACTCATACTAGGCTGCAAACCTCCATGAATAAGATCTGCTCAGTAGTTTCCAGAATAGACCAGGTTTCTGAAAGTGTGTTTTCATATCCTGTTTCTCATTTTACCTCTGATTATAAAGAAAGTTCTTAGTTGGGCTTTGCATTAGATATATCTGTGGTGTGATTTACAAATAAATGTGCCAGTGTGCACCTCTACTTCCCAAGACAACAAAATAAACAATCTTGGCTATTTGTATTGCTTTAAAACTCCACATGTGGTTCTAACACAGAACTTTGGTGCAGAACTCTGGTGTGGAGACTAAGGCAGGTAATTCTAGTTATTAAAATTAACAGATGGAGATGGATTATGAAAAAGCTATTGTAACTTCCTACTGATCTCTCTGTTTTCTGTTAGCTCAAGTTGGGTTTTCATGGGAATTCTTGTTTGTGATTGTGCGGTGAATTTTTTCTGGTCACAGGTGGAAACCAGTGGTCTCATGGCCTTATGATTTAAAAAGCAGTAGGAGAGGTAAACATTGCTAAGAAGGGATAAAGGCGAATTTTGTTTTGGCAGAAAACTGTAAACCTTTCTGTGAGGTTAAGCTCTACACTACATAGAGCCAATTAGTGAGAACAACATTGATAGGGTAGCCTTGCAAAAATGGTCATGAGCCTCCCACGCTGAACAACATAACAAAATTCTAAAAAATTTATAGGCAAATTATGTAGAGTTAAGGTGCATAGTCAAATGCAGTCAATTAATGCTATCATTGTAAATCAAGATTACAGCTTGCCATGTAAATAACAGTTTATAATAAACATAAATAACAGCACAAGTGACTCAATTTAGCAAATCACACAGGCTGCTGTGCATGGTCAGTGTACTGAACTGTTGAAGAGAAAATGAGCCAATTTAGTACTGGCAGAAAGATTGCTGGAATGCTAATTCAGTATTAAACAGACATCAAAATAGCTGATAGAATTGAAAGCAAACTACAAGCAAAGAAATCAGAGACAGGCAGCAGACAAACAAAGCAGTTGGAAAAACAAGTTTTGGAAGTTTGTAATCAATAGCCAAAGGAATGTCATGGACCACTGCACAAACCATAGCCTGCTCATAGGGTGGAGCATAGGTTGTGTATAGCAGGGATGGGTCAGATTACGTAGGTCCAAAGGCTGCCTCCAGAACTCACAAGGAAAGTCACATAGTCTGTCATCTATAAAAATGGAATGCTATAAATGGTACTAACTCCACAGAGTTGTGGCAGTGATAAAAGTCAGTGAACATAGCAAGGTATGTGGCATGTTGTAAAAACTCAATAGATGTCAGTTACTTTAAAAAAATAAATAAAAGTTAAACTCTCATGCCTTAGCTGCTGTAGTTAAAATTGGTAGTTCAAGATGTGTTTTGTTGTCCATGTTTTGAAATCTGTTTTCATTATTTAAAAAGTCACTCTTAACCTTCTGCATTTCCATAGGAAGGTCAGAAATAGAACACAGAGCACAAAGGGGAGGAAGCAGTGTTTAGTTCCCTAGGATAGCTGTAGGAAACTATCAAAATTGAGTAAATTTAAAAAAAGAAGAAAAAAACCCAGAACTTTATTGTCTTACAGTGTTTGAGGTTACAAATTTAAGGTCAAGGTGTTTGTTTAGCCATGCTTCTGAAATTCTGGGTAGAACCCTTTCTTGCTTCCTCCAAGCCCACTCACACTTACTCCCCAATTCCAGCTGTGCTGGTCTTAAGTAGTTGAATAACAGCTCCTCATGCCAAGACTTTTCTTCTTCAATATTGCTAAGATTTACTCTTCATTTTCTTTGGGTCTTTCCCAAATACCACTCTTTCAGAGACACCCTTTCTTACCAACATATGTATTTCTATATGAAATGAACTCCAATAAACCTTTCTTCTATCCTGCTTTATTATTCTCCATATCATTAATAGAGTAACCCTCCAACTATTTGTTAATATTCTTTTAGTCCAGTAGAATAAAAATATCCCTGTAGCTTATGTTTTTGTCACTGCTTATTTAATACCAAGAGCAGAGCTGCTATAAATTAGACTTCTAATAAATATATGGTGAACAAAAAATTAAACATGATTATATTTGCCAGGTACTTGAAACAGGTAAATCTTCACTTGGTAGATTTAAATTATTGTTTTACTATTATTACTAGTAAATGAAACTCCTTAAGAAAATTGGCAATAAACATTATCATTGTACTTTTTTAAAAAGTTTATAATTGTATTTTATCAGGTTTTCATTGGCTTGCAATATTGGATATGATCCAAAGATATAGGATCCCATTCTTCAGATATTGATACCACACCATATCCACCACCAGGGCGCCCATATTCCTCCACCAGAGTCCATTGGATCACCTCCCCATTTTCCTCTCCCCAGTGGTAGTCTCATTATTGTACTTTTGAAAATTTACTCTGTTGCATAATATGTGTTGCTTGTTCTACATAGTTCCCCATATAATCCTTTCAATAATTCTATAAGGCAGCATGTTATTAACACCATTTTAGAAATGAGAAAACAGACATTCAGAAGTACAGTGACACATTCAAGTTTAAATAGAACATCTCAGTCCAGCTCAGGACATCTAGTTTAACAATGTTAATTCTCTTGGTATTTTATACCTAAGCATATTGCATTAAAAAGTATAAAAATACTAAGGAAAACCAAGTGTTACTAGTAAAATCTCAGTTATAAGATGATATATATTAACGTAATCTGCTGAAACTAAGAATGCACATAATTTAATGGTATAAATAAGAGGAATTTATCTCTTCTCCTATGATGTTTTTGCAAGGAGAGTGTCAGTGGGCAGCTCTGTTCCCCAGGGCCATTCAGAGCACAGGCTTGTTCCACCTTGGTGATCTGTCCTTGCCTGTGATGCTGTCTTCGTCTGCATGTCTAAGTTGAAATACACAGCTGCATCTCAATTACAGTCTATAGAGGGAGAACACATCTGGTATATTCTCCTTCTATAAGTCCACTAATTATGTGCCAAAGGAACAAAATGATACTAATGGAAATAGAGTACTACTAATTATGATGCAAGATACATAGTTTAAAAAAATGTAAACAAGTCTAGAGTTGAGTTCAACAAAAGGTCTGTTAGCAGTTTGGAACACCTTTCACAGTTACCCCATACTGGACCTAGAAGGAAAGATGGGTTCAGATTACTACGAAGCATAGAGACATTAGCATTGCACTGCTGAGTGTGTTCAGGGTTCTTAGGAGTATATACAGAAAGAAATGCAGCAATTTTACTATGTAAAGGAACAATTCAACCTTTTCAACTTGTAGGAAATAAAAAACTTACAGTAAGCTAATCTGGAATTGTTCCCTTCAGTATAGCTGTTGCTCAGACAGGATAGTAGGTCGTATTGTTTTTCCTTCACTCTGTGGTGGTCAAACTGTTCTGTGAAATTACTCATGTGATACAGGAGAACACAATAGCCTATGTGTTTAACTGAGGACGATTTTCTTAAAGTAGTCAGAAACTGTTTTTGCTTTTTTTCTCTAGACTACCCTCTGCTTAAGGTTGTCAAAATGCAGAAGTCCTGGCTTACTTTAAATTCCAGATAGATGAATAATTTCTTAGTGAACATAAGTCCCAAATTTTGTGGGGGGCACACGTATACTAAAACATCATTCACTTGTTGATCAGAAATTCAAAGTTAACTGGCTGTCCTCTGATTTCAATTGCTAAATCTAATAACTTTTCCTGTCATCCTCCTTAACAGTTCCAGTTTAGGATTAAGATACTGAGCTTGGCACCTTCCACTCCCTACTCTCTACCCTTCTCATGTGTTAAAGGAATTTATAGCAGGTCTGGACTTTACATGTTAACCCCTTCATATAGCCTAGTCCTTTCCAAATCCTCTAATAACTAGGTAGTGATTCCAAAGTAGAGACTTTACTTCTTGGCCATGAAAGCTTTCATATATCTGGAAATTTAACTTCAGGACTAGTTCTAGGGACCATTTACTATCATCCCCCAAATACTTACAACTAGAAAATAAAGTGACAAGACTGAAGTATGGTGGCAAAGAACTCTCACAAATACATCATAGGTTATATCTCATTTTAAGTGGTTCATTTATAAGAAATTGTGGTAAACCTTTATAAAATTCAGTAAAAATTTAAATACACAATGTTTCGATTTCACTGATAAATAGAAACTTTTTTTAAAGTCAAGAATTTTACAATTTTGTGGTAATAAACATCAGTTAAACTATTATTTAAGATTTTACATAATGCACTTAAAGAAAATAAGCTGTTTTAAAAATAAATTTTAAAAACTGAAGTCTTCATGATATTTTATGCTTTTAAAAAGAAAAATGGTTCTAAATGTTCCAGTTCAGGCTCTAATGCTAGGGTCCATATGCCCTTAACACTGAAACAGCAGATTTCATACATATGCTTTATAATTTCTAACAATAATTAAGGGCAGTCCAAAGATTAACTACGATTAATAATTAATACTGCCACTAATTTGAACATAGCAAGCCAATGGTTGTATTTTTAAAGCCATTCTGGTTTCAACAGTACCTTCTGTGACTATGAAAGAATAACAGTGACACTCAGGAGGAGTCTGTTTCCTTGTGCAAAAACACTAACAACTAATGTTAGAACTCTAATTCTGGAATTCATTTATCCCCAAAGAAGCCCAATCATTAAGAACATTCTGAAGGACTTATCATCCATGAAATTAGAAGTAAAACAGCCTATCCATTTAGTGTTCTTTGGAATGGCAAAAAGTTATTTCCATCTACCACTGAGAATTCTATCAAAAGACATAAGATGCTACTAGAGGGTGACAAAGGTCAAACCTGTCCCACCTCCACACCCCTTTATTAACATCAGAATAAACACGTCTCTGAAACATTTGTAATCATGGAAAAATTTTCCTTTCTAAATAGCATTTCCTTTAAAGTTTCTCAGGAGTGCATTCTCCACCAAATTTGTACAAAAATCTGTACAAATTGTTTATAGGTTAGTGCATGAGTGTTATATAAAACCAAAATCTTTTTTCCCTTTTTATAGACCTGAATTTAGCTAAAGAAATTGATTTTGTCTTTTCTCTAGCAAGAGCAGCTGAATTAACATCTACAGCTCCCACTTAAAAGTTACATACATTTTTTAAATTTGAAAATAAACAGCATCAATAGCACAGTATTTATAAATATACAGCATTCATGTAATATTTAACTTATTGTATATTAGTTATGACTCTAAGTTTCTAGGTATTATAAGTAAACCATTGCTTTGGGGTTTTGATGTAATTATTGTTTGGATACATTAGGATACTTTTTTTAATAAATGTGGAAAAGTACACTTAGCAGTATATAGTAAAAATTATCCCACTCAAAGATTTATGTTTTGTACTGTAATCATAAAATTTTGCCATATTATCACCACTGTGTACTACACACACACACACACACACACACACTATCATTAGTAGATATCTAATACATCTAATTCTAAACTAAATGCTTCTAGCATTATTTAGTTTTTCTTAGATCTCTCACTATCTCTATTTTTGTATAGATCTTGAGCAGGCGGGAGGCCCATCTATCTTATATCTTTTACCAGCTGTCCTAATAAAGCTCTGGTCAATTCATAAATTAATAACAAAGTTTTTACTTGTGCTACTTAAACTAGCAACCATGTTTTCCCCCTACTCTCACTTTCAATGAATTCTACTAGTAAAATCATCCTTCATACTCATTATCATGATGATGTTGCTCTTAGTATTTTCTGTTTTGAATATTTTAGAGCAAATAGTCTAATTTATATTCTATTTGCCAAGAATGACAATATATTAAGTTTAAATTATTATTTAATAATGCTTTTAAAATTCTGAATTTCCACTACAATATTTTATTTGAATCATTCAGCTATAAGTTAAAAATAAAACAATTTCACTCTTGTTTGGCCAGGGGCATATCCTTTACTTCCCCTCCATTAATCTTCTATTTAAATGCTTTCTGTATTTTGTCTGTTTTCAGTTCATAAGTTCTAGATTAAATTTCAGTCTGATATCTGTTAAAACAATGTTTATGAAAAAGTGAGCTCTCTTACTCCCCTTGCCAGTCTTTTCCAGCAAGTCTGTGTATGCTGAGGTGCCACCATGTGACTCTCCACTTGTGTAGGTGTGTCTATAAAGCCAGCTGAATAACCAACCCATTTAACCACGCAGCCAACCCATATCACCACCCTCATACCACATTGTCCTTGTTCTCTAGGAAGTCAGCTGTGCTGGTGTCCCTGGCTTTCTGGACATTTTCTGTGCAATATCATGAACTCAAAAGGAATTCTCAGGAACAATTGCTGAAGCTTAGCAACAGTTTGCTGAGTAGTAGTAGTTTACAACATCTCATACAAATGGTGTGTTATTTGAAACTGTGCTTTGCCATCTGGGCTATTTGGGACCACCACATGTATAACAGTCACATAGCAGCTGCTTTTGTGCCTTCTTAACATCTGTCATACACATGTACCCTGTCCTGGAGATTGAATTTTAGGGCTAGCACATAACCCAAAGGTGATATAGCTGAAACAGAACTAGAACCTAGTTGGAGTATTTCACAGGGTCAATGTTCATAGCTATATGGGAGGTTATTATTGTTAGCTCATTGGAAGAGCTCTGTATATTAAAGTCTCTGGGACCACCATCTTCTGTGTTCCATTCACTCATTCATGTAAATAGTCAATTTCTTGAAAACTAAGTGCCAGAATTATGTATATAATGAGAATCATAAATTCATTCAGCAAGAGACATAACCCATGTCCTCAAGGAGTGTAAACTAGTGGGCAAACAGCTGGAGAAGAGATTTTCATGATATTTTTGTGTCTCCTCAGCATGAGATATCCAAGGTCAGTTTTAAGTAATAGCCATCAGTTTTAAATTGATTTTGTAATTCATATTTCACTTTCATAATAATTTTGGTGAATTCCTCTTTCAAAATAATCACTCTGCTTTCTTCAATCCTTTATGTATCAAAAACAGAGCTTCAAAAAAAATAAGATACCTAAACAGGATAACTTAAGAGAACTTGTCTACACTTTCATTAAATACTGCATGTTTTATGTTCTGAAAAATCATGTAATTAAATAAGAATTCAGTAACCATTTGAAAGAGAAGCCCTGTTTAGAAATCATATAAAGATAAAAGTAATATAATAGACTAGAGCATGTTCATAATCTATGTTACAGCAAGTAGAATTTCACTCTACAATAATAAATAGGTTAAAATATTGCTTGCCAATTATTAAAAAATGAATTTCAATGACCTAAAAGGAAAATATAATAACTAGTTGGCAACATTTTAACTTTATTATAAATTAACTAAATAACCTCATCTGTTAGTAAAATTAAAATATTACAATTTTTAATGTGATAATCATAAATAAAACAAATCAAAATGTTTCAACTCATTCCAGTAATTTCTCTCAGACCTATAATTATGGATTCATCAGTCTACTCTCTATTGGAATGCTGAAGTTTCAGCCTTTATTGGTATTCAGGATACCATCTCTTGATGCTAAACAACAAAGAAAATAGATAACATTAGGTAGCCTTCATTAAAACTCGTGAGTTCCAGCATAACTTCTCAACTAGGTGTAAAAAGAATAAAATTCTTTAGGAAAATGAATGTTATAGAAAATCATTATCAAGTACAACACTAGATAGAAAATATTAGATAGAAAATGGTTAAGTTCATAAGACAGCAAGCAAAACAGATTTTCATCAAAGGCAGGAAAATGGATGACCTTATAATATTTGGATTTTCAACACATATAATTTTTTATAAAAAACAAAATGTTGCACCAGAAATGTTATGGCTAATTTTCCCTGAATTTATCATCATCAACAGGAACTCCTGAATATAATTATCTATGTTGAGGTAGATTTACAATAGATTTAATAAAAGTATTTTAATTTTACCAGAGATCAGGAAACATCCTTCGTGCACACATGATATTTGCAATATAAAGAAATGTCATCATCGTGAAAAACTGAAGTGGAATTTACCATGTGAGTCACTGATTCTAAGAATAAAACCTTTCAAATCTGGTATCATTAAAAATGTTAATATATCATTGCTACATTCATTCTCTGGTAATGTCCTTAAGCATCATGCCAGTAAAAGATGTGGAAAGCTATAACTTTAGAAGTGGAGAAATTGAAACAAAGAAGTTAGATCATTTGTTAAATTTGAGCTACTTTTACAGTTAAAGAACAAATTTCTATAATTTCAAGGCAACATCTATGATTCCCTTCTAATAATTTATATATACATTTTTCCTTAAGAATTTAAGTACTTAGGAAAGGAAAACAAAATGTATGTATCAGTGGAAAATTGATAGATTATTTTTGTTAAATAAAAATTAAGTTTTCTAGAATTTTGCTGGTCATGATCTAAAAGTAACGATTTCTCTGCTAAAATTTTACTGTTAAGCATTACCAAGGATATATCCAAATTTGTGCACAAAAAACAATGATATGTCTTACCAACTACTAATGATCATAAAACTTAAAATTGCGTTGATCTCTTCTCAAATGTGGGGTTAATAATGATTTTTTAACAAAAAACCAAGTGGGTATGTTGAAGTCATAAAATTTTGTGCAAACAACAATCTAAGTCCTATTAACCTCCATGTTATCATGGTTTAGAACAGTTTTCAAACATCGCATAATGAAATGATTACACTAAGACAAGTTTCTGAGTAGAAGAAGAGATGATTAAAACGCTGAGAATTTACAAGAGCTACAAGAAGAGAAGTGTTGAGTGGGTCAGTAGACATATTTACTGTTATAAAAATCTACATAAATGAGCCTAGACAGAGAAAGCATCTGTGAATTTGTTAAATTTGAAAACTCTGAGGAGAATAATAAATATAGAGCAGGCAGAATGAAAAAAGTCAGTGAAGTTTGGCAGTCTACTGTGCTAAAAGTAGTTTTATGTACAGAAATGGAACCTTATACAGCTGGCCTAAGTATAAAGAACTGAAATATAAAGCCAAAACCTCTAGTGCATTAAGAGCCCTTATAGAATATTCAATAAAAAATTAAGTTTCTATTAATATTAGGAGTGTATTTGGCATATAATTATGAAAAGAAAAATAAAGTGTTTTTCAAAATATATTAACACAAAGTAATTGATATGAAACTAATATCAATTTAGCTTAAGCCATATACCATTACTGAACCACAACTACTTGGTCACTATCTAATTTTTAATCTAGCTAGCTGTATTTTAGACAGTGTGTTAAAGTGTTTTAAAATGTAGTAGCTACAGGTTACAGAAATATTTATTTCCCTGTTCATCACAGAAAACATACATCATGACCTGGCAAATGTGTTTCTAACATCTGTTTTAAACCCATATTTTTATTAACATGTTTAATTATTTTAAAGCCATTTATTATTTACTATGCACTGGAAGATTGCAAACAGCATTTTAATAATTTGCCGTGTTCTGCATCCTGTGAGAAAGATAGATAAGTACTGATTGATTGACTCCATTCTTCTGTCCCCAAACTCCTAAATCCTCTGTGGTTTGTGTTTCACTTACCCAAAGATTACCTCTTCTTTATTCTAAGTGGAGCTTCCCTAGTAGATTTCCTTGTAAACTTTAGCCAAGAGTGTTTTACTCCTTCGTAAGATCTCATCTCAAGTCACTCTTATTTTTGTGGACTAATCATCATATTTTTCACTTTGATATGTTATTCTGAATCCAAAAGTCTGCAGTATCTCCCTAATGCTTAGTAAAGCCCATATTCCAATCTTACTTTCTTTTTGCTTATCTGCACTACTCCCTAGAATATATTCTCTTCCTTGGATATTATATGCACTTTTCTTATCTCTGTATTTTAATAGTGTGTAACTCTATTGCACCTTAAAATATTTTCCCTCTTCCCCCAAGTACCATGCTTCAGCTATAATTTTTATATTTAAATCTTGACCATTTTTCAAATTGTTGGGGTAAAAGGATGTCCTGAACGAAATCCACAAACACAGGTTTTATGGCGTCTACTTCCACAACAGACCAAGAGATCCAAGCTATCAAGGACTGCAAATCCCATAATGTCATCACCACCAAAGGCAAGATTGCTGGGAAGTGATGGTGGAATGAAACAGCTAGGCTTGGTATGGGACCAGACATCTATGTAGACCTTAGTGGTGGGGGATGGGGGAATCCTTTTTTGGCTGGCTTTCACAGTGCTATGGGGTCCCAGCTCAGCAGAAATGGTAGGACACATTTACCAATTATCTCTCTTTTTCACCCTGAATCATTCATCTCTTCATTTCCCCCTTTTTGTAAATAAACCCTTTACTAACCTTTTTATTTGTGCCTGCAGTTGAGTCTCATAAATCTCTTTTTAGGCACATGGGTTAGAACCCACAGTCAGGCCAACCCACTTCATATTAGGGTTTCCCTGTAACAAAATCATAGTCAAACTCTCATACTTTGTGGTTCTACAACCTAGATCCCACATATTCCCCTTTATTCACTCCTTGTCATTGACTTGCTTACACTCTGAATGATTTGGGGCAATGTGTAGATTAGAGTCTAAGCAGTTCCAACCTCAAGATGTAGAAATTAGTTTAATTATCAATAACGGAAATATCAAATACAATCATAGCAGTTGAAATGATGCCTAGGTATTTTCTGTGAATACAAGCCTGGAGACCAGTGCAGTAGGATGTGGTTGCCATAATGGGGGAATACTGTACTTTGTCTGCTCTTTTTGAGAAAATCACCCATGTCTTGCTAATATTTGGGAAGCTTTAAGGTTTTTTTCCAGGTTATAGACCTGGAGACATCTACACCTGAGATAGTTATGGTTGTGACCTCCTCTATGATTTGACTGTGGAAAGATTACAAGCCAATCATCCTACTATAGCATGTCTCACCTAATCATAAATATACCCAAAAAATGAAAACAAAATCTTATGCCTCCTGTTTATTCTGCAGAAGCTGATCTTAGAAAAATAATTGACAGTAACATCTAAATTTTACACAAGGAATTATTCCCTGCAATTGACTCAGTGGATCTAAAGGGAGAACAGGTTGAGATGGTCATTGTGCATGACCTCACACCTCCAACAGTTAATAATGGGAGTTATGCACATGTTGTAGAAAAGACTACCAGCCAAATCCCAGAGTAAGTCTCTACTGTGTAGCAGAGAGCTAAGAGAGGGGTTTTCTAAACCCTTAAAACCTTCTGATATATCACTCAGAAATTCCAGTATACTCCAGTAATTTATGTGATGTGAAATAAAACATTAGCTCTTGGGATATTATGGTACCTGGGAAATAACATCTCAGGGAATCATAGAAATTTTTCTTAACATAATTTTATGCAGCTTTAATTCCATAATGATGTATCACAAGGTCATACCCACATTTAAGAAGAGAAGAATCTACAAGGATCTGAACAAAAGGGGAGTGGTCATCACGGGCACCCTAAAAACTGAACATCACAATATTTAACTTAAAATGATATCAGAGTTTAGATGGGGAGTTGAGGGTAGAAACTAAAGCATCAACCAGCATAACTTGTGAGAGTCTTATAATTCATTGTCAAAGTAAAATCAATGGTTTATTTCAACGATGAATAGAAAAATAAGAAAAAATATCAAGGAATGCCTGTAAATGAGAAGGAGAAAGTAGAAATAGTGAAGAATGTTTGAAAAGAGGGTTTAAATGGAGGCTGGCAGAGAACAAAGATGTTTTAAAGGCAAATAGGCATGGATCCAATCATGGGCCTAGTAGCAATGTGATTTTATGTATTACTTTTGAGCTATCTTTTTTTTTTTTTTTAACAAAATGGGGTAAGTATATTTAGGATGAATGTGGGGAAGATTAAATGACTATATACCTGCCTGACACAGTGAATGTGCAAATATCTATTAGGAACTGAACCCAGATGAAGATTATAATCCTCACATATAGAGTAAGTTTGCAACTTAATAGTAGATCAGTGGAACTTACCATTTCTTTATTTCTAAGCACCTTATCCAATCTGGAATTGAAAGGCATAAAACAGAATCATATAATTTTAAGCTTTCCTACCTCCTAGGGCCCTGACCTGTTTTTACTAATAAAGAAAGGAGGAAAGGAAGGAGCAAAGGAGAAAGGAAAGGAGGAGAGGAAGGTAGAAGGGAGGGAGGGAAGGAGGAAAAGAAAGTTGTTTTTTCTTCTCTTTTTTTTTTTAACCAGGGCATAAACAGTTACTATATTTTGCTCAAACTTTATAGCTGAACTAAGTATGTAGCAGATGCTTAGAATATTCTTACTTTACAACCACAAATGGTAAGAAAAAGCTCCTGCTTGGATAAATTCAAGTATAGCAGTCCAGTTGGTGGATATTTCAAGTCAAGGCCAACTTGCCACAGCATAGTTGTCCAGCTGTCTTCCTGACATCACTCCAGAAATTCAAGGTAGTCAGAGTAGTTGTATCTGCAGTTAAAATTTTACAGGTTTTGAGAGTGTTATATCCTCTGGGAGGCTTCAAACACATTACAAGAGCCAGGCTTCAGTACTGTGTGCAAATTTTTAAACTGAGGTAGAATTACTTTACCATTAATACATAATGTAGTTTAACTTTTAAACATACTTTATGTTTTGAGTTCACATGGCATGACATTTTTGAAAATTTAAAAAGAAACATTAAAAACTTGTGCAAAACTCAGAAATTAAAATATTCTATTATAATAATTTGGTGTATGAACAATATTCAGATCTTATTGACATAAATATAGATATAAAGATAAAATATATATGCATGCTTAAAACATACACATTTTACACATGCATCATACTATACATAATGCGAATGTACTCTTTCCATTTACTATCTCAGATCTGCTATGTGTGCCATTAAATATTTTGAAAAAACATTTTAATTGTCATAATTTTATAATTCAAATGATTGTATATTTTGGCATTCTACATATCAACTTGTATTCTGTTTCTGCAAGATACAGTTTCTAAAATAACAGTATAAAAATTCATATGTCAATTATATGTGCATGCACAGAGCTGTGGTTTTGATATTTTGTTTATGATAAAAATTGCCTAACCTGGTGTTTTTTTTTAATTTATGATGTTTGAAGACCAGCTCAATTACAAACATATTTGTATTCGCATATAACTTCTTGATTTGTTTCAGGACATGTGTTTTAAAAATAGAAATCTGAAGAGGAGATCATATTTGTTTAAAACCTCATTTTCTTTTTTATTGCTTATAAAGGGTCTTATTTTCATAGGTCTCCATGGAATTCTTTCCTGTATTTTATCTCTAATCCCTCTTACTGAAAGACCCCAACTGTCAATCTATGCTAGTTAATGGAGAGCTCCGTCCTGTGGCTATTCCTTAAGCAATTCAGTCCTCCACAAGCAGACACAGCACAGCTCTCACATCTAATTAGTTTTCAAAGCCTATTGATTATTCCCTGCAAAGCTCCCTTCACATCTGCTGCCTCATTTCCAGACTCAGTAACTCCTAACTAATTCTGTTCTTATCATCCCACCTCTGAACCACTACCATAATTTCTTAACTTGTTAACTCTCCAACACAGGCCCATAAAATAAATCACGAAAGTGAATACTATCTTTCAGTGTGCTCCCCTCCAAGATCCTTCCACACTAATTGTGCACTTATACTGAATAATACTGAAATTGTCCAAAACATTCCGTTCTGAGACTTCCCCAAGAAGCTTCATCCTAGAATGTAACCCACTTTCTCTCCTCTCTTTTCACTTCCTTGATGCCTTTATCTTGTGCCCCAGATCAAAGTTTCTTCCACCTCTCCCCAAGCTGAAAGTATTCTCTGTGAATCCCACTATACTTTGTATGGATTCTATTATTTCCTTGGTCTTTCTGTATCCCTCTGCCCTCATTTATAAAATGAGTATAATGACAGCAATGTACATCAAAGAATGAATATGTAGATAATATCATCTGTGCTTAGAAACACTTAAAAACATGTCTGAACATGAAATTCTCCAACTTCTTTTTGCTATTATGATATGGATGATAGTTACAGGATGTTATATTGACTCATATTGTTAATTCTAGTTTTTGTTGGCCTGTGTTATAGATAATTTCCTGAAGAATTGTGGTTATACAATTTTGTTTTACATCTACTAGAATAGAATGTCTTACATATAGTAAATGCCTAATTACTACTTATTGATTGATTCATTCCTTAAAGCATGCATAGGCTGATTTGTGGTATTGGTCTCAGAATTTCCTTTACAGCATCTGCAGCATTTCAGGAATATTGGACAACTGACAAGGGAAAAAAAAAAAAAAACAATCTGTCTGAATAAATCTGAGTAGACTTTTATTGTAAGAACATTTGTCAGCCTCACTATAAAATAATGTTGATTAACACATGTAAAATAGAAAGAAGCCTTGTCTTAGTTCACACTGCTATAGCAAATTACCATAGATTGGACAGCTTAAACAAACATTTATTTCTCCCAGTTCTGGAAGCTGGAAGTCAGAGATCATGATGTCAGCATAGTTAGATTGCAAGCAGAAGTCTTCTTGCCCTCAGGTTTAAGCTCTCTTCGTAGGGGAATATGCCTGATAGGAAGTGGAGCAAAGAGCATCCAAGGAGCAGGATGATCTGTGCAGCACTGTGTGCTTGGTCTTGTTTCTCATATATTCACATTTCATAGGCCACTCATTTCTTTCCCAAGGGCTGGTAATGTGAGAATTCTATAACTTTAGATTGAAATACCCTTTCCTGCTAGTTTCCAAAGTGCTAATAACATCCCTTGGACTCTCCTCAATACCCCATTTTGTGACTTTATTAAATTAATATTTAAGTAGCACCTCGGGATGTAGAACCACATTCATAAGACTGCCAAAGAAAGGGCAGTGAAGCTCACTACTTCTGGCCCCTGGAGAAGATACACAGTACACCTGCAGAAGCCACATAGGGAAGAGGTTATGGCAGAGTACAGGTAGGAAGAGTGTTGCAGGACCTGGGCTATATTAAACTCCATAGGTGGTATGCTTTGGGGTCCTTCACTCAGGTCAGATTGGCTAAATCAAACCAAAAGCCAAAAGAAGGGTTGAAAACTTGAAGATGGAGGTTTTTCTATGAGGGACACACAAGAAAGGCCCCAGATGAATGGAAGAGTGCTTGACACAAAGGAGTCTGGGGAGTCATTCCAGGAATTCACATTTACTGGTGTCCTGTGGGCTGTTGTCTAGAGCACGTGCTCAAGGGAGGGAGTGTGCTAGAGTCAGTTTAAGGCCTCTCAAAGCTGCTTGGCTGCACAAAATGAATGCTGAGAATGCAATAATATAGAGTAGTTTAAGTAAACTCAACATCATAGTAAAAAGCGGTGATAAATCAATCAAGTGAAACTTATCTCTGAACATTCTTTGTCTCGGTTCCCTGACTCAGCCTCTGTTCTGTTCCTGCAACACTCCAAGCAAGTCTATTTCTCCTAAATTCATTTGTATTATTCATCTACTTGGCTCACACAACTCATACTTCTTCCCTTGATTACTGATCATCCTATCGTTCTTAGTTTAAATGGTCTATTTTCAGAAGAGCCTTTCTAGGCACCTATTCTAAAATAGCCTTTATCCTTCTAATGTATATTTTATTTTGTGCATATTTTATTATATTTTGTTGTTTCTTTCCTTTGTCTCCTAGGAGCAGAGACCTTACCTTACTTATATACTAACACATAGAAACAATTATTAGCATATTTCAAGCTCATATATTATTTTGAAAGACATGCATAATTGAAATGAAAGATGAAAAATGAGAATATTAAATAACTTCAAAATAGTTTCTGATTCTAAATAGCTAAAATCTATTGCTGTAAATTCTTTTAATGAAGATAGTATATGAGTTTCAAGAAATATCTTAAATTTTTACTGATCATACTTCTGGTGAAAAAGTAGAGTTACTGAAGTAATATTAAAATTGTCTCTACTTTAACTGAAAATGAAAAAACTAAAATTGAAATTCTTATTAAGGAGAAACTATACATACTCAAAAAATGTCTCCTGAATTTTTACTGACAATCTTTCCAATTCTTTCCAAGTGTTTCATACACATTCATGCCAAAATTTGTAATGTGTTTTTGCATTTCCAATGGAGTTTTGTCTTTGTTTTATATAGGCACCTGTTTTCAACTTCTACACATGCAGTTCTTCCCCTGAAATGATAAAAAATTGGCATCTGAAAAAAATCTGGTGTTTTAAGAATTAAATTTATTCAAAAGCAATGGGCCTAATCTGTTCTAAAGAACAGATATAAAAAGATAAAAAATATAGTTTGAAAAATTTACTATCTGGTCATGCTTTCTTTTTTCTAAGGCAAAAGAAAATTTTATTTTGCTATTTGTCTCTGTAAAATTCTGCATAATTTTATAAAACGTTATCAGATGATCTGATCCCATTGACTGATCTCTTCTTAATGTCCTACAGTATCTTTTCATTAACTTGCCCCAACATTTTCAAATCCTTTTGCTTTTTATCTAGACAGAGTTGAGTGCACTTACTTGACCCTAAAATAATAGTCTTGAACAAATTACTCCTAGTTTTTGTAACAAGTATTTGGAACAATTTCTCTTTGACAGTTCCTAAAGCTATTTTAGAGAAACCCAATTTGGTAGGCAAGAAAGGGACCAAAATGGCAGGCCCAACACTTAATCCAAAAAGGTCAGCGGTTTCCTAACCTGACAAATGTACTGTCAGGTTTGCCCCTACGTGAATTAGATCACTGGGTTGGAGGTAGGAGAGGAAAATTAGTTTAGTCATAGAAAATTAAAGATTTGTGTTTTTTTACACATCAGAGTATTAGTGATTCGAACCCTTCTACTCACATTACAGAAGAGCAGCAGAGTCAACCAAGCTCATGAAAGTCATTCCACTGTTAACATGCCAAGCCAGGCACCCTCCCTTCACAGAAAATATTGGAAGATTCAAGCTGCTCTGGAAGTCAACTGACAACAGTTCAGCATTTGAAGTGAAATATGAGCATTTGTGGGTGTAAATAGTAAGAATTTCTGAAAATGGCAATAAGGCGCATCAAATATACAAAGTACACAATTCTTACACAGATGTAATTAAGCAATAATACCATAAGATAAAGAGAGGAGGATCAGTGTGAACTGTAAGAGGAGGGCCTGTAGACCGGCAAAGCAATTTCTTTCAATTGAAAAGCTAGTAGACTGGAAAAAATTAGGTAATTTTTCTAGCAACATAAATCCCAAATCCTAATCTACTGTGCATTGTTATTCACAAGACTCTTTGCCCGACTTGTGCCAAAATGAAGGAACAGGACTTCATGATGAGGCACTGAGTCATTGCCTTCAATCTGCACTAGCTATAACATCCAGTGTAACAGTCTTCATGGACCCTTTGATCTAGAGAACTGTTTGCTTTATGACACGAATATATTTGTTGTGGCTAGAAACCCCAATGCCAATACCAAACATGCTTCATAAACTCATTTCCTTGATGTTGAGCCCATCCCTCAGAGCACTGCCATGGAGTAAGCCCATACGTGCCTGTTGCTCTGGGATTTGTGTCTATGGCTGCTTTTACTTAAAAAACTTCATGTTCTCTCCTTCCTCTTTGAGATACCAAAATTTTGTTTTTGGAGCAATAGTTGATACAAATCATATTACACTTCTGAGTAAATAAAGTTACATATTACAAAGTATATGAAATGACTGAGTATTAAAATGACAATACATATTATTCTTGTGACATATATTTTTCTTAAACTAGACTATCCAAAGTAAAAAGGAGATATTTGATTGGCTTTATTGTACTATCCCAAATGTTTGCATAAAACCCACTTCTTAGCATTTGTGAATTATAATAAATATAAAAACTGCATGCATTTGAGTATCACTATGACTATATAAATACACATGTATAGCTCCAATTACCATATAGCATTATGTGACACACTATTTCTCAGTTGTGAGTGCAGTTATATGGACATTTGTTTCAAGTCCCTAGATAATGAATCTCTTCAGGTACTGGATAAAAAACCTAAACCTGGTGATCAACATCTGCAGATTTCTAGTGCCAAGAGTGGAAAAAACTCTGTAAGTCTTACATCTCACTGATGCTGGCTTAATAAGTTTTGTTTCTCTTTGTGATTGTTGTGCACACTACATTCATGACACATAGTATGATGACACAAAATAACATTTTGATTAAAGTTCATGCCAGTATATCAATTTTAAATTGCACTTCATGAATATTTTAGGGGATAACCTCTCATTGTTAAACATGTCAAATTATACAGATTTTGAAATAACTCACGTATATGAGAATGTCTATAATAGTATTTCCATACTATATAAGCTTTTTATTTAATCCAGGTATGAAATATAAGGAGCGGTGTTTATAGAAAGGATTTTCTTAGATTTTAGGTACTTTTCTACTCTAACATGAATTTTATACATGATGATATAGAAATTTAGATAGCTCAATGACTGTTCAAATTCACACACTTGGGGTGAGAATTAGAGTCTGCTATACATAATGTCCAGTCTGGCAGACTTTCCATATGCCATACTTCTTCCCTAGACATTGGTGTCATAATAGAATCATATCATTAATCTGAAGATCTGGATTTGCCATGAAGTAAATCCAAAAAAAATCTTTGGACCCTAAAATATAACAGAAAGATTGAATAAGCAATCCAAAACATTTCACAAGTTAAAATTCTATAGACACAAATGTGTGTTCTCTCACTGTTTCTCCCAGTGAAAACAGACAGGTGGTACGTATAGATTAGAGAGCCAGGAACTTGGCTTATTTCTGACTTGCAAGCTCTCATTGCCAATCCCAATACTGACAGTAGCTCATTATAAGATGTTGGGCAAGCTATTGTTCTCTGTATGAGAATGTCCTCATTATACAAACAGAATCCTGAACACAAACCTGGCCGCGAGCTGCATGACAGCTGCAACAATTGGCACTGGTGACTTCTTCTTTAGGAATTATCCTCCTCAGACACAACACTCTTATTTCTTGATTTTGTGACTATATCATTCTCATTTGGAATATCTTCATCCAACCCTCACCTCTGACACTCCTGAAGAAATCTGTATTTGAATTATTGTCCTGTTTGCCCCTCAAATATGTACTTACAAAGCTCTACCCCAGAGGCTTCTTCAGTAAAATGGATTCATCATATCCATTCAGATAACTCCAAGTCTGTGTGTTTATTACTTTGTTTCTCTTTAATATGTTGTGGATTGAATCATGGCTCCTTCCAGTAGTCATATGTTGAAACCCTAGCCTGGAGTGCCTCAGAATGCCTGATAATGTTGTACCTCAGAACCTAGTTAGGGTTGTTGTGATGATAATTGATTAAGATGAGGTCATAATGGAGTAGGGTGGGCCACTAATCTGATGATTATTGTCCTTATAAAAAGGAGAAACTCTAAGATAGAAACAGGGAAAATTCAACATCAAGGTTAAAGGCAGAGATTAGTTGATAATTCCACAACTCAAGGAATACCAAAATTGCCAGGAAATCTGTGGGAATCATGTGATAGGCAGAGCAGATTCTCTCACAGTCCTCAAAAAGAAAAGACCCTCCTAAGAATTTGATCTTGGACTTCTCATCTCCAGAACTGTGAAATCATAAATGTATATATTTTTAGCCACTCAGAATTTTTTCATTATTTAGAGAATGCTTTATTAATTTCTGTGATAAAACCCATGTAAATATTTAAAACAGTGTGTTGCCCCTTTACAAATAGAAAAAAAAATATGTAAAATTTGTTTAATGCTTCTAGACCAGTATGACATAACTTGCATACAAAGCCAACTCAACACAGTACAACTGGGATACTTTTTTCTAAAGTTGACAGCATAGCTAAGTTATAAAAAAATGCAGATTGTACACACACACACTCATACACATATGTGTGTGTATTTAGGTATAAAGACCAATAGCAGTATGTTATATATCAATAGGAGCAATAGCTTTTCCAGGTTTTATTGTCACCTGAACAAAATTAGAGACATCCAGTATACTCCATTTAAAATAGGGAAGAAAGGTATAAGACTATCTCAGAAAACAAAATTTTCTGTTACTTTTGTAGCACCTGGCAACAATTTTTGATATTAGGTTCTCAATCATCTGTAAAGAGGACATTCTAGAGTATGTCATTAAAAACAGCTTGGATAATCAGTCACTACCATGTATCTTAAAGCAGGTACAAAGTATTGTATATTCACAGAAGTATGCAACAATACTGCCCTGTATCTAAAATATTAGAGGCTATAATTTACAAATGCATTATTTGAGATTTGATTCTACCTTTCTAGCAGAGAACCATAAGCATGGCATAACAAAGCTCTGGTAAGGAAATGCACCTCTTAGATACTCACTGTCTTCCTGAACATTAGCTAAAAACCATTACACACACACAAACTCAGACATGCAAAAATCCTAAATATAGGAAAAATTGGATTCATACAAAGATGACCAAGTAGAAGCAAGCAAAAATCAACTGAACCAGTATTTTTAACAAGTTTGTGCTGTATAAATGACAAGAGCTCCATGGAAGAAAGGAAATGCCAGGCAGTGCTTCAAAGCTTCCGGCCACAACCAAAAAAACAAAGCATCATTTCAAATAGAAGCAGTAGGCAAACATTGCCTACTTGAATCTGTTCAAGGATTTTGACATCAATAATTCATCATCGCTCACTCATCCAGGGAGAAGGGAGATCTGTGACTGTACTTTGATTGTCTTCAAGTCATTCACCATGTTACAAAAATAGTAAACTGCCCTAATAAACTGTAAGGCTCCTCTATCCAACACCAGTTATCTTTAGTTTTTCATCACCAAGTCTGAAAAAGCTATAACCATATCCAAAGAACATAAGGGGACAAAGAAATCAAATGTATTAGCTGGGACCACCGTACTATTCAGGCTGAACTATTCCTCTGCCGCGTTATTTTCCTCAAGGGACACTGGAGCAATTTGCGCTGACACACGGCAGCTGTGCGGCGCAGTGAGGCTCTGCCAGCCGGCACCTACTGTAGGACACACGTTTGTTGATGATCATGCATGTTCAGTCAGAATCTCTAAACGGATATGAGCACGCAATCTTTGAATGCGTATAATTTAGAAGTATGATCCTTACGGTTAGATGAAACACAAGAAACATAAGAAAAATAAGCCACTCATTTGTGGTACTTTCTTAACCCTAGTAAAGTACCCAAGAATAAATTCAGCATTTAAGCACTTTCACGATCACATATTATCTCATTTATTCTCTCATTCAATTTCTATTCTCTCATTCAATCAGCTATTCTCCCTGAACTGGCTAATCAACTGTCTTTAAAGTTTGAAGGTTTCCCCTGTATCTTCATCTTCCTTATCCTCACAACACTTTTGTATGGAATACTCATACGTAGTCCCCTTCAAATATCTCTCACATGGATGCATTCTTTGATTAAAATGATTGAGTCATTTTAATGTTTTAGAATGGATATAGTTATTTCCTAACATTCCTATCTAAAAATTCATTCATGTATCTGTCTATATAGTTTTCAAACTAATAGTTATGATCCAATTGTGGATCTTACAATGGACCAAGTGGGTCACAAACATTTTAAAATGAGGTAGAATATAAGAGAAGTAAATAGAGAACATAATATCACAATGAAGGTAAAAATATACCCCTTATAAATATGTATGATTTTATGAAATATTTTTTGATAGCTGTGTTTATGTTTATATTGGGTAATAGGTCCATGGAAGAAAGATGTCCAGCATACTTGAAATGGGAAATTGTTGAATGTTTATTTTGACTTACATTCTATGCCATGTCCAAGACCACATTAAATCACCAAATTCTGATAGGACCTGAAATTCTGACCTCATTTCTTCTGAGAGCTGAATCAAACTTAATGTCCTTGAAACATAAGAATTCCTTTTTGCTTTTGCAGTGCTTTTCTATGCTATACTCATAGCTTACAATAAATTCAGAGTCATTGTCTGTTACAGAAGCTAATTATTTTTGGCATATATTCTAAAATCAAGTGCAAATGGTGTTCCTCATTTCCAATTCAGGAAGTTAAGCTAATTGGATGGGTGAGTACTTAAACTAATATAGGTAATGAAGTCTAAAATATCCACCTTCAGAATCCAAAGAAAAATTATATTATTGGTGTTTCTTCAATATTCAAGGACCTGATTATATTAAATCTCTACAGCATAAAGACTGTGCTGTAGTGACAGAAAATAGAATAGCTTAAAATATATCACCATGGGTCCAAGAGGGAAAATAAAGTTTTATACAAATGAAACCAAAATGTTTTTTTTTTTCACATCCAGTGACTTGCATCTAATAGTTTAAAGAATAACAAAGATGTACAAATGATATTTTTCTATAACCTTAAAAAGTAGATAAGAGAAAATAAAAATGCCAGTTATGATAATCAAAGTTGAATGAGAGACTAGTATGTATTTTAATTAGAAGACATAGGCATATATATTATATTGATGTATATGTTATGTATATATATTAAAGGCAGAAATAAAACCACCTATAATATAATTTAAATGAAAATTAAAATGAAAGTTTCTGGGATTAATGCATGGCCTATCTTATTGAGACAAAATTTATATCTGTTTCTCAGGCACTTTCTAGTTTTTAAGATGTATGTCTTTGCACATCACTGAATATTATTTAAAAAAGGCAAATCATTTTAAGTAGTTACCAATGATCCAATTTTTAATTTTGAAAATTATTATTTGATAATTTATATCAGAAGAAAGATTTGGTCTATATTTAATTGACTAAGCAGCTATTGCATAATAAAAGTAACATTTTTGGAAAAGCACTGTGTACCAAGCTTATTTCCATGTTCCTCATAATTATACATGTATGTGGATAATTTTTATCACATATTTATGAAACAAACAGCTAGGTCTTATAAGGTGCAACCTGAAAGCTCTGAAAATACCCTGACTTCTCTGCCCACCCTTAATTCATACTAATGTTTCATTTCATTTAATTGACAATTTTTCCTAAGACACTGGGATGTCTGGTATAAGACATATATATATGCAAAATTGACTTTAAGCTTTTTACTCCCTTTTCCTTATTTTGAGCTACCTGTATGTTTACCAATAGCAAACAAACAGGAAATTTGGCTTTTGCTCTATCATTTTTAATCAATTTCTGATTGAGACCAGGAGTTAGCATAAGGGGCATGGAGGGTAGGATGTACAACAAGATGCAAAGAGGTAAAAAGTGGAGAAGATATTACTTGAACTGGTTGCAATATACGCTGCTTTATACTTCTGTGCATGCCTGCTGGTTCTTTTTTTGTGTGGGTCCTTTAGTTTGTTGAGAGCCTTGCATCCTCCAGACCCTTGACATGCTTCTCCTTTCCCATACACATTCCATACATGGAACAAAAGACCAGATTTCATACCTTGGAAAAGCTAAGTCTGAAATTATAAACTCATCAATGAAATAACCATTTCTGGGTTGATCCCAAAACAGGTGTTTCCATAATGTAAGTTAGTATGTCTTTTATTCTCCAGGTTTCTGTGGAAATCAGATCCTTGTCTTCTGTGCTTCAGAAATTCAAGTAACATAATTCAGAAATCTGAGCAATCCCATTGCATTGCCAACCTGAGGAAAAGGACATAGAGCCCACTTTTTAGAAATTTACATCCTAAGATGAATCTGTCCCAAAACCCTTCCCAAATTCTCTTCTCATAATTTTAATCTAATATCATAGCTTAGACCTATAGAAATGATCTATAAAAATTAGAACCCATTTTTGTAATTTCCACATTTAAAGATTTTCCAGCGCTCACTTTGCTGTCAGATACCTATTATTTTTTTTATTTTATCCAACATTGAAGTACAAAGTTCCTGTCTGACCTCCTGTTTAATATTTATATCTCATATAATTATGTTATAATTTATTGCATTACATCTGTACAGATGTTGGCATGTATCATAGTTTGGGGGAATGTTTTATTACTAAAGATACCATCAGAAATAAGGTAAAAATAATTCTTAGATGAGGGCAATTTAAATTCCCTAATTTCTGACTTGCCTCTCTTTGGTTCTTAGTAAAATAGTGTAACATAATATGTTAGATAATGATCTTGCTTGTGAGACAGATGTTCCTCCTAAAAGTTATGTTTTTACACATGTTTTGGTATTTGCTTCTGTGGAGTTGATAGAGTTGTTTCACAGGGTTTACATCATCATTATGTGAAAAATGATACTATTCTATTTCTTTTTCTATAGTAATAGGTAATAACTTAATAAAAATATATTTTCTTTAACATTGAATGTTTCAAGAATTCATGAACTCAATTTAGTGAAAATCCGGGATTATAAAGATCAGAGAGGTAATTCCTGGCACAATCAATCAGTCAATCAGGTTAGTTTCACTAACCACTGTCACAGTTATAATCATTCAATAGTTTTAGGGTACTTTTATTCTTATACTTCAGTTACCTTATGTCCACAGTGCACTACTACTAAAAGCAAGAGGCACAAAACACACTAATGTAGAAATATGACAAGATAATGAGGTACATTGAAACTGATAATTATGTAAAAACACTCAGATTTCTACTGGATGTGTAAAGTGCTCCACTCTGATAAAAATTTATTTGACAGAACATTAAAATGTACCTAGCAATTGAAAAAGTAATGTGAAAGTGATTTAAAAAAAAACATTTAGTTCTAATTTTGATTTTCATTAGTTGGCATCTACACCCTCCTTTAACAAAATTCTATTCAGACAAGTGCTTATAAACAAGCAGCAATTTCCTAATCTAAGTCACTGTTTGGAACAGAAATTTCATAATCTAAAAAACAAGTTATTAAGTATTTGCAAAGTGTGACATACACAAATTTAAAAATCAAATGTCATTTTAGCTTTTGTAGTTGAAAACAGTTCTCATTTTGATTTGGTTTGGAGTTTGTATAGGTCAGACCTCCAGTCTATTTCCAATGACAAGCTTCCCAGCAGAAGTCAAGCAGAGCTGAAAATTAGAGATTATCAATCCTCTTTGTAATTAATTATTTCCTTGTTTATAGAAGGAATGGATTGACTGAAATGTCATATGTTTAGTGCAATATAAACTATGAGCATTTAGACCCTATATTCGAGTTAAATATAGATTTATGATAATGAATATTTCAGTTAAATTTTAAATAATAAAAAATGTACCGATAACTAAAACACAAAGTTCAAAGGCAGTAAATAAATTTCTGTACAAATAGGCAGATAATTTATAAGTAAAAAGTTTCCTTTATTCTGGCCTTCAAGATGAATTAAATCTCATCTTTCAAAATAAAATTTTATAATTAAATGCAATTCCCAAAACAAATTGTGCTTAACATTTCTGAGTTAAAAAAAGTTTTCCATTAACTGAAGCTATATTGCAATGGAAGCCTAAGGCATAAACACTGTAACTACAAATGTAAAGTTTCACCTTATTTGCTTCTCTATTGTAACTTAAATAATATAGAAGAACATCCATTTTTAAAATGTATATTGTTTTAGAAAAATACACATTGGCTTTATATGCTGTGTATTAATGTAATGGGTCTTTCATTTTGTTATGATTCATATATCAAAAATAGAAGAAAAATGTTTTTAAAAAATATATCTTAACCTAGACATGATAAGGTGTAGTGAGTATATATCATTTAAATGAAGTTATTTCATATTTTGATATGCATTTATATTCTTTTATGACAGCAGTAACATCATAGTTAAACATCTTAACAGAAGGTACCTGTATGCAATGTCTAATATTTGAAGAAATATTTATATTTTTAATTCATTTCTTATTTGTGCCAGAGAGAATAGTTTATAATGTAAAAATCACAATATTCATCTTTAAAGGAAAAATAATGGATATTTTGAGAAATCATTTTACTAACATACATACCAATTTCTGATTGTAAAATTAAAACCTTTCTTGAATTATTTTGGGTAGATTTTAAAATTGATCAAATTATGTTCTTTTTCTTAAGTAACAGAGAGCCTGAATAAAAATATTTTGCTAATTATTTTGTTTTAACACATTTATTAAACATCTCCCCATACTAGGCAATATAAAGACTTAGTGTTTTTATTTGAGTGGTTCATAATGCAGTGAAGAAATACACCTTTTGTAAAACAGTGAAATACATTTAGTGCTTAATGAGATACAATGGACATTTGAAGAAATAATACTTGAGTTTAGCATTGCAGGTTAAGAAAAGGGATGGAGTAAAATTTGAAAGGGAAGATTTGAGTGATGACTCCAAAGATCAGTAAGAATATTTCCTATTATCCAGGGATTATAGGGAGTAGAGGGAAGAGAAGTCATAGGGGAAGAGACAGGGCAAAATGCCAAATATGGATAGAGATATACATGAGGTGTAGGTGAGATTAACTAAGAAATATACTAAGGAATTTATATTTTGATCAAGTAGATTACAGGAACCCATCAACATATTTTAACTTAGGGTAGTTACATGATCAAATATTATTATACTTGATGCCTGTGAAATCAGAACAGGAAAGTCATCCAGATAGCAACTGCAGTAGTTAATGGAAGACTATATGAAGATCTAAATTAGGCTATGGTAGAGAGGCTAGCGTGGAAATAAAATATGATTAATATCAATAATTAAGAGACTGAGAATCTATTTGGAGCAAAAGTTCCAATATGTCCTCAAAAATTTAAATGATATTACTATTATTACTTATTAAATGATAAATTTATTTTATCAAAAACTTATTAAATAAAATTTATATAATTTGCTAATTAACTTTAATTAAAAATCCAACACCAATGTTTCTAGCAAGGGTAGCTGGCAAACAGTTATACTAGGAAAAGAAGGGTCACATAAAACAACCCATAGGTAATACCAAGAATATTCTAGAACTCAGGAGAGAGATTGTGCCCAAGATAAAGATCCAATAGTCAATCATAAGTATTCGATGAAATCACATTTGAAAAAATTCCCAGGGAAAGTTTGAACAATTATATCAATAGCTTGGTTTCCCCACTTAGTATGTGTGTTTGGGAAACAAATATGACTTCAAATACCTGCAAACCAAACACTTTTAGAAAAAAATTTAATAAACAGATTTGTATATTACCCTACTACTTAGAGTGAAATTAAAAATTTAAGGTTTCCAATGTTATGGTCAGTACTAGATAATTTGGTACTTAATTATAACTATATTTTAACAGATCCTGGAATAAGCTTTTTCAATATACATACATTTACTACATGTAAATATATTACAATTCAGTGAAGGCTGCTAATAAACTAATAGATATCTTCTTGGATATTACCTTGGCTATCCTAGGTACTTTCATTTGCATAAATTTGCTGATTTCTTCTCTCTCTCACATACACACACACATGCACACACTAGCACACACACGTGACCTGCTGGAAATTTGACCAGGATAGGACTGAATTTGTAGTTCAGTTTGGAAAGAAATGTCATGTTAATGATACTGAAACTTCTAATCCATGAACATCGCATCATCTTTTTAGTTATGTATGTCTTCTGAGTGCAGTATTATAGTACCTGTTTCAAGTGAGGTCATAGGTAGTCTCAGGGGTGGCAGACATAGCATAACCATTATCAGCATTATTTAGCTTCATAAATACCTTCATAATAGCTTCATAATAGCTTCATAAATACCCAGTTTTGCTCCAAGCTTGTATAAATTCTACAGACGACTGTGATTTTGCATTCCTTTAATTTTTCTATGATTAGTAAAATTATATTAAAATTTAATTGAGTTCTTTTTGTTCAGGATTGCTGTGTCCTAAACATCTTTATAGTTCAGTACTTGGCACAGTGTTTTGCAGATACTAAGTGCCAGTGTGTTAATGAATTAACCCCTAAATTTTGAATATCAAATGAATTTAAAGATTTTATATCTTCTTTCATATTTGGACTGAGTAAAATATGTACCTGATAATGTTAAATCTACATAGAAGCATGAAATTCAAGCAAAGTTTATTAGTAAAGGCAAACTTGTATAACTGATTTTCTAAGTAATTGTCATCACATACCTTTGTCCATTAAAATTGCACAATTACAAATTGTGATGTTTCATGCTCAGCTGTGTTCCCTTTAATTTTAAAAATTTCTTCTGGCCTTTTAAGCTGTCCCAATAACAGTGCTAGATTCCAACTTATCTTTGACTATTTAGAACAGTTATATTATAATGTGTTTCACATTTGTCTTCCCCACTAGAACGTAAGAGCATGACACATGTTCATGTTTGTACACACAATGCCTGTGATAGATTAACTACTTATGTGTGTTGACTGAATGAGACTTCCTTTTCCAAATAAAGGAACAAATACTTCATCATAGAATCACTCAAATATTCTTAGGTGTTAGATGTAGAAATAAATAAAAAGCAAATATATAAGAATCAGCATACACTAGCTTCTCATTTTTATAATGTCTATTCACATCTCATTATTGCTAAAATGTATTCACATCTCATTATTGCTAGCAAAAGATAGTGACTAAGTGCTAGGTTATATAAATTCTTTAAATTTAGTATTTAAAGATATTTTATGAATATTTATGTTACTTTTATTTGAAGTAAATATTTATATTTGGATTACATATTTGGATTAGAGAAAGGAATCTTAATGAGTGCTTTCACTTAAAAGTTTTGCACTAAGTTTAACCTCAGCTGAAACATTTTCCACCAACTTTATCCATTTCTCTTAAGAACTCCAGCCTCTCATTTAGACGTTATTTTTGTGTGCTATTAGATAAAATGGGAAAGAAGCATTAAATGCAAGTTTCTGTGACTTTTTTTTCCCCCACCAATGTGTTGCATAGGGCCATTTTAAAACAACTCCCTAAGATGCTTCAGTTATACATTTATGATACTTACACCATAATAAAGTTCAATTTTGGTAATTGAATCTTTTCTAAAGTAAAATCAAACTCCTAGAAAAACAACATATTTAAATGCCTTATCATTGTAAGTGTGGTCATTACTTTGGTTGCATAGATTTAGAAAGCAAATTCAAGACATTCCATAAGCCTCCAATTATGTTGTTTAACAAAACTAAGGAGACATTCCCAGTACAAGTGTACTTTAGATGAGTATATGTACTTTATTCAGATCCTTTATTAAGTAAACCTAAGTGAAGTTCTCACATAAGTTTCATCCAAAGTTGTTTACCTATTATCAGTAAATTTCTATGACTTGTGTATGAGACATAGGAATATAAGTCATCAAAATGTGAAAGTTAATCTGAAATCTATGAATTTAAATTTCAAGTAGCCCAAGTTGGAAAATCAACTTCATGGTTCATCTTGGAAGAGCTAGCCAGTGTTTTCACTCTAACAGTGATGACTAAAATGGGTTGTTCTTTACAGAGAGATTAACACTATTCCAAGCAATGGTATATAGCTCAAGAGACCAGTTGCTACATGATACATGATAAGATGATAGTCCTAAGCTATTTGTACAAATAATCATTTAACTTGTAGGAAAGAAGAAAGGTAGAAGAAATGGAAAGTGTGTTCTTGGTGTTGTTAAATATTTTATAAATATTATCTTACATAATTATTTAACAAACCTATAAGACAGGTGTTATAATTCATATTTTAAAGGAAAATAAATTTTAATCAAAGGTTATAAACTTATTTAAAAGACATATTACTAAAAGTGATACAACCTGGATTTGTACTTGAGCCCATATGCTGCTAAAAGCTGTCTTATTTTCCCTCATGGATACTGCATTTATGATAACCTGTAGGGAGCATAATACAAAAATGCATATATAATATCTTTAGATGCTGTTTTCAGGGGAAGAGTTGAGGTATAATAATTGTGTGTATAAATATTAATTGAGCTATTGTTGTTTAGGGCAAAAGAATATTACTTCCTATAAGGCCAGGTTGAATTTCTCCAGATGTGGATTTTTACACAAGAGTAAGTTTAGGGGACTCGAAAATGGAATGAAATTCTAGTCAGAGAGAAGACATGTAAGCAAAGACAATGAGGTGGAAATAGAATGCCAAGGTGATGGAAAGTAGCAAATTTTCCCTATGTACAGGATAATAATGAAAAAAACATGTTGTAGATCAGAAGACAGATGATAAGCTTGGACTTTGTTTTAAGTGGGCCATGAGAGTTTTGACCTGTGAGAAGACTTAAGTAACAAATAGCACTGAATCCAAACAGTGCTTATCTAAGTGATTGTGATGCTTCCTTACTCCAAATAGGAATCAAACTTGGAATTAAGCTGATTCTTACTTTACTTACAAAGCCCACCTCTATTCCCTAATGACTTGAAACACCTGCATGTTTTCTTTGAAGGAAGAGCTACTGCCTGGAATAATCGTCTATTCACACTCCTGAGCAAAACCTCCCCTGATCACAACAGCTAGAGGCCACAGAGTTTGCAGTGATATCTTTCTACTAGTCTGGAGGACCGAGTCTACACACCAGGTATGTCATAGCTATAGTTATCAATCATCCTCCTTTGCAGAATGAGAAGGGAATGCATTGGTTGCAGGTTGAAACTAGGAAACATTTGGCCAGGAAAAGTAGCTGTAATCTTCTGGACATAAACAAAAGGTGAGACAAGTCTTAGTTTTCCCTTACTGAAATTGTGTAACTAAATTTTGATAAAGAGGTTAGAAAACTTCTGAACTGTAATTTTAGGTCCACAATCTTTGATCATTTAGCCAATTATGTTTTGCTTTGTCTCATTTTAAATTTTAGATAAGAAGATAAGCTCAGAAAGTATCTAAAGAGCCTGTAAAATATGAAAATTAGAAATGTATCTTTGAAATTTTAATATTATGTAGGTAACTAGGAACTTCTTAGAAAAAGTATTCTCACTTGTTTACAAGACATTAAAAAGTGCTAGTATATAAAAGACAATAAAGGAAACCATGATTGTTATAGTAAGATATGACAGTTGAAGAAAAGAAGTGTATAAATGGAACATGGGTCATATCCACCAATTGTATTCTGTGACTAGGTTAAAGCTGCCACTCCTGACTCCTAATTTCTTTCCTTTTTAAAAAAAATTTATTTTATTTATGCATCCAAGAAAACTGGGGTATAGGCCAGAGGTATGTGTGTGGGGGTAGGGGGACGTGAAAGGATTCACCAGAAACAGAGTGGGGAGCAGAACAGGCAGATTGACTGAAATTTTCTGTCGGGGGGAGCAGCAGGTGAGACAGGGGAGGTCTGCTGCACCGTGTGGGTTTGCTCCCTGGCAGGAGATTGAACTCATGCTGCAGTGGCTGCTGATAGCTTCATTGTGCTGAGACTTAACACCTTAAGCCACTAGTGAGTCCCTAAGGATTTATTTCTAATCCAAGACTGTTTTGATGCTACATGTTAGGAAGAAAATAGATCTAGAGTATTGTCATTAAGAATTAACCCTCCACTACATGAAAACTTTCTCTGGGTTTGTTCTAAATAGAAATCATGATCAGACCTATCTATAAATATGCAGTGACCCTTTATGAAGAGGAAGTAAGCATGAATAGTTATCAAGTTATCAAGAGGAAGTAAGCATGAATAGTTATCAAGTGATTATATTCTGCAGAAAAGCTAACCTGAAAATAATTATTTGTTTTTGTGTAGCTCATGCTGCTTAATTTGATAGATAATAGAGACCACACAGACAATGTACACCTAGTCACAAACTCTGTGCAAAATTAAAAACTTTATAGCAATTACAGATAGGAACAGATTCAAATTCGTATACCACTGCTCTGAAGAACTGATTCCTCACCATACATTAAACATACTTCTTTAAAAATTTAATGCATTACATTAAATTCTGCCATTCTACTTATCATTTCATGGCATGACCTTTCCATTTGAATGTTCATTGATAATCAAAAGTAAAAGTAGCAGCCTTAAATTCCTATGATTCCATCTTTCTCATTTTTTTTTTATTTTCAGTCCTCTTGGGAAAATATGTAGGTTTTTCTCTGTGCACAAAAATCTGTGACTAGACTTTTCAAATAATTCTACTCACTGAAAGTTTTATTCCATATAATTATATAAATCCATTAATTCTACAATACCATAATGTTATGCTGCTATATAATATAACAGGGAGCAGCATAATGTTATGGCCATTAACAGTGTATCACAGAAATTTTGTATCAATACCAGTTAAATGTTCCAAATACAATTTATAATTGTAACCTGTGTGATCACTTACCCTATAAGAATTAAGTACTTTTTGTAAATTCACTTAATCCCTGTAATAACCCTGTAAGGCTATTTAATTACTATTTTACAATGAGATAAATAAGGGAGAGAGGTTAAATAATACAATTAATAAATTACCTTGTTGAGTCAAGATTGGAATCCATTCTAGTACTGAGCGCCTCCCCACCACAGGATGCTGCTTGTGATTATATTTCTATGAAAATCAAGCAGTTCTTTAAAGAAGTTATTATTGAAAATAAAATGCAAATTGAATTTTTTCAATGGAAATTTTCCTCCTATTTTTTTCCCCAATACCCAGTGATGGTAGATTTTTGTGATGGCTTAGTTAATCCAGGTGGTTCCCCCACCTCTCTGCATGGTGTGAATTAGGGTTGGTGTTGACATCATTCAGCCTCCATTTCCATGTCTGTAAAGTGGGAATGATAATAGCTACATCTACTTCTAGTTTTGCTGTGAGGAATTTGAGACTTTCATCAGTGTGACTGGCATGTAAATAAGTAGTTAGTTACTATCACCTGTTAAAAATTTCAGCCAAGCTTTAAAAAACAATGGGACAACTTTGGAATTTACAGAACTGTGTTTACTTATTTACCTATGACTTTTAGTTTATCTTAATTACCATAGTGAAATACATAATCAGTGGCATTTTAAATTAAGAGAATGAAATCCCCCATGGGGGGGAAAAAGATGGCGACGAGAGACAATAGGCTCAGAAAGCTCCTGGAAGATACAGGAAAAAGGGAAAAAATACAGCAGGCCCCAGTAGGAACTGTAACACTGAGGATAAATTGGAC
>JAGFMF010011446.1:10657666-10721157 GCA_019455555.1 Galemys pyrenaicus | reverse complement strand
CACAAGGGACTGAGGTGATGGTGCACGGGTGAAATGGTGGTGGGTACCCCCTGGGGACTACAAATGATGTCAAATATAACTAATAAAAAAAAAATAGAATAAAAAAAAAAAGAAAAAAAAAAAGAGAATGAAATCCCCACTTATTTCTGTTAACAATCAGTTTAAATTCCCATGTTTTTTCGATTGATGCGTCCAACTTGAGTCTGGTAAGTGTTTTAATAATTATGGTTAAAAGTGGTCATAATGTAAACAGTGGCAAGGTCATCAAAGCACTAACATGTTAATGGTGAAGATTGCAAAGGTGACCAGGGCAGGACAGCACTGTTTGAATAATTTGTCTCCTACATATTGCATAAGGACATTATAAAAGCAAATGTAATTATTATAAATGTATTTATAAACCTGAAATGTTTAGTGAATAATGAATATAAATCTTACACATAAATGTATCTTACACATAAAAATCATAACTATACAGGGAATGCTTAAGCTTGCAAGTATTAAATTAAAGATAAGTTTCTTATATAAATATTCCTCTAGTGAAACACAGGTCTTTAAATTTGATTTGATTAGTTCTAACAGAGATTTTCCTCATTGTCAAAGATAATCCAAGAAAAAGAAAGCATCCTACAATCCTGAATCTCATTTTTCTTTTCTTTTTATCAATCATTTTTACTTTAAGAAGACTTTTAGAGACAGGAAAACTACTTTCATCCTCCCCCTACCTCATGCTTCTCAGTTTTGAAGAAATCCTGACTTTTCCTATATTTTTATATACTTTTGTTAATCATTCAGTGTCTTTTTCTATTTCTAAGATTTTTGGTAAGTAGGTAAGTAGTACTTCTAGGCCTTTTCTAGATTTGCCTATCAGCTTCATTTTTCATTCTTTGTTCTCTTTTGTATCATTGTCAATTTTAGTTCTATAATAAAGTGAATTCTTTCAGGATAACAATCTAGAGAAAATTACCACATGACTAAAATAAGTTTAATTTCTTTAATTCAGCCTAAAAAATAGTCTTTACTCAGGTAACACTGTATTGTAATTGATTGTGTCTTTCAAAGTTTGTTCATCCTAGAATCAGATTCTTGACTTTTATTTGGAGTAGTTCCAGGCAAGATTTCACTACATACTTGGTAATATCTAGAAGGATGCTTTAATCTGAAACTTTATAAAGTCAACAAAACATTCATTGAAAATGATTGAGCACACATTATGCAATCAGAATTATTTATACTTTATAATATGGTTAACTTAGGCATACTTATATTCAATAAGATATGCATACTCTATTAATGCATCTTCACTGACTAAGGATGAAAACCATGTGATGAGGAGGCAGTGTAGCATTACTAAAATTCCCTAGTATATGAATTAAAAAGTAAAGCTTGTAAATAAAAAGAAATAGAGATTTGTCCTAACTCTTCTAGGATTTATCAGTGAGCTCTTTGGATGTGTTACTTACTACCTCAAATTCTCAGTTTCCTCATTTATAAGGAGTGGATAATACAAGCCCCTCACAGAAATGCAATGAGCAATTAATCAATGAAATAAGTATAGAAATTAGTAGAGAGTCTGGTTTAATTAATGTTCAGTTTCTTCCAAATACTGTTACATGGAATCATGTTCATGTGAGTACAGTCTAAATTTATCTTCTTCCTTTTTTTTTGTTTTCTTGTGACTCCTACAATGATCTATTAATTGTGAATGCATATCCATTTCTCTTCTTCCCTTATTAACTTCACTGTATTTCCAATCTCCATCTGAAATTGCTGATTTCTAAAAATTTCTTGCAATTATCAATTGATACATGTAAGCTTTTCTTTTCTCTAAAAAACCCTGAAAAAGCTGCCTCCAATTTTATTTATAACATAGATTTGGAGTCTGCAATATGAGATCCCTGAAGTCCTGCTAACTCCCCCTCAAATTGTATCAGTACTCTAAAGTCTGTTTTAAAAACCTTAGTAGTTTAATTGTATGATGGAAACAAAAGTGAAGAATGCTACTTTCTAACTTGGTTTTTGTTTTATTCTATATTTTCTTTATGATTATGAACTTAAAAAAATACACTTTCATGTTGAAAACATAAACTACAGGGACCTCTCTGGTGGCACACGGGGTTGTCACAGCACTATGAAGCTATCCACAGCCACTGGAGCTCAATCCCCAGTCAGGAGTTCAATCCCCAGTCAGGGTGCTAACCCACATAGTGCAACAGACTCCTCCTGCTCTCCTCAGCAGTGTATTTCAGTCTATCTACTATAAAATGAGAAAATTTAGACAATTTCCAATATTTAATTTATAGGGTGATTTATAGTTGGATATTTCTTCTACACGTATTTACAAGGTATTTGCATACAAATCATGAATTTCTCATAATCATATTAATAACTGACACTGTACACTTTAAACAAAACTGAATTATTTTTTTAATGGACATCTTTTAGGAAAGCATACATTACAATGTTCACTGACTAAAGGGTAAATATTTCTTATCAACCTTAGGAGATCTGACAGGGTGAATAATAAGAGGTGCAGGGATTGAATCTTTTTGCAATGTTAATGTAAGAATGTTTCTTGAAAGAAATATAACTCAAAAGTATATCAATTTGTCTACGTTAGTAAACACAGCATGCTCTGGCCAGGGGGCATCATAATAAATATCAATTTGTGTTCTGTGGCACTGATTATTGTTATGTTGAACTTATGGCTGACTAAATACCAGCTCCAGGAGATAGGCAGAACTTACTTTACAGAGAAAGTCCCTGTTATCAAGTTTTTGTTTCCATTTACCTCTTTCTTATTGAACTAAAATGAAGAATGTTCAGCTCCATGACCTCCTGGGCTCTGTGACACTTCTGTCTTTTTCAAAAATTAATTAGTGAATCAAAGGCTGAATCAGCCTTCTTCCAAGTAATTTTCCTGCTCTTCACAAAGTTAACTTCTCTACTCTCATTATCAATGTCCTTTGCCTTGTCAGCAGCATTTATAACATTATCCATTATTTCTGCATCACTAGCACAATGTCAATGGGAGGGGGGGGTGAGACCCTTTCTGTGGAGCCAAGCCCAATGGCAGGGTTAATCAGAGTAGCGGGATCAGGGTTGTCAAAAAACCCAACAGGGAGACATTCAGGACTCTGTGGTGAGTTCGTAGGTGCTGATAGTAACAGTGATGGAGAACTGTCAGTAGTACCAGAAGCAAGCAGTAAACAACATCAGGATACAGGATGTTGGAACCATGCTAACAAAAATGGTGTCTCTATGGTAAAAGAATAAGTAAATTTGTTTACACTAGAGGAAATAGAAATCTGTGTAAAGATCAAGTTTAGGGTTTATAAATAGTTGAAGTTCACAGACTAGAACAAAGTAGGGTTCTTGGGACTGATTACCTTTTGTGAAAAATTTTATAGTCTATTTTTGCTGTGATTCTCCTTCATCTGAGTTCCCATGACAGAATCATCTGCCTCACCCAAATTTCCTTCATCTTCTAAATGATACACACCTGTTTTATACTATATCACACTGTCTTTACTTTAAATTCATTATTTGTTCCACTCTTTTCTCTACACTTCACATTCCTAAACATTTTATTTTATTCCAATGTTTCCAAAGATGCAAATTATTCCTTGGCATCATTATTTCCAGGTGATACTGGAAACTTAGTAACAAGTGACAAGTCTTAATTTTAACTTTTAAAATAAAACAATAAAGATTATATGATATAAAATTAGAAAGTAACATTATATCTCACCAATACATAAAAGTGGATATTTTCTCAAGTTGCAGCAATGAAAAACCTGAATAGTGATTGCCTTAGAGGAGGGGGAGGCGGGAGTCCTTTAACTTTACAATAGTTTTAAGAAGAAAACATGTGAAAGAAGTATGAAAAAGATATTACTGTTCTTACTTTTTGTTGGCAAATATATGGGCTTTTGTTTTATCATTATTTGTAGGTTACCTCTACTGTAATTTTAAAAAGTCTGAGTGAGAGAAGAGAAACAAATGGAACACCCTGCCTCATATATATATGTGTGTGTGTATATATATATATCACTTGCTCTTAAATTAATCAAAAACTATATTCTATCCTTTTTAATTTGTCTTCTGTTTTCCATCTCTCCTGACTGATTCTTGCCATCTGCCCACTACTGATTTTGGCTTCATTCTGCCATTCTTTCAAGCTCATCTTCACCTAGTCATGTGAATTATAGATAGGAAAGACTGAGAACCAAAAGACACACAAAACTATTTCTCTAAGTTTAGGAACCCTGAAAAACGAAGGGGCAGATGTAAGATTACACCAAGTGACAATGACCTTGGTTCTGCCATCTATACTATCTGAAAGATGAAGGGTGAGCACAAAAGGAGTGCTGGGGCATTGATGGCATTGAATAAAAGTGTGACTTACTTGGGGCAAATGAAGACAGAATATATGGGAAAGAATTAGAGGCCAATGTTTTAGCTGATACCTACTTTGGGACAAAATGATAGAAAGCAGCATAAATTTAAACAGGTAGGTGATCATATATAAAATAGGTAGACAGATAAATGGATGGATGGGTGGATAGATTTTGTATACACAAATGTTACTTACATGACATAATGAATTTATAAGAAATCATGTTCATTTGGTAAATCAAGAAGATTGCAGAGCATGACCTATCCTATTTTAAGTGAATAAATATCAATAAATTAAAAAAATATATATGGCATTAGCCTCCCACTTTAACACAAACACACAGATGCATACATACACACAAAACTTAGTGCCCAAAATCTGGGCAGAGAGAGAAATAAGAGTCTAAAGCCTTCCGTCAGGTGATTCTCAAGTTGCCCTTTTGTTTTTGTTATTGAAAATTGCTACCTTTAGGTTTATTTGTATTTACAAAACTCAAGATTTTGTCTGATGGGATATTGCATGTAAGAATAGTCAAACTGAGCTTTGTCCCTTAAAAATTATGTAGAAAATTCATGAAAAAGTGCTATGTTAGAATATGGTAAGTATCATAAATAGGCAAATCTCACTGGCATTGTAAAACTGTTCAAGGTCTATATCGCATTCAGAAATGAGTTTTCTGAAAAGGATATAAAATTATATTGCAACTTAATGGTTTATTCGTTCTATTTGATGAATTATAGTAGTTTTCTAATGTGTCTGTATTTAGTGATGAAATTATATTTGGAAAAAATCATGGGTTATGATTTGGCTGCATTGGCTTATAAAAATATTTTAAAATTCCAATTAAGATTGGGACAGAGATGCAACAATTTCTAATCTCCTCCTAAAACCAGCTTTTAAAAAAGGTTCCAAGTAAGTCATTCAGTGATTGTGACTTTCTTTGGCAATCTTCAATGCCTAAGAACTTAAAAAAAAAAAAAGGATGCTATTTTTGCACCTATCAAAAAGTCAATATTATAGTTAATAATCTTATTTTCACAAATTTCAACCTCATGTGATATCATTTCCAATTATAAAAAAAAAACCTCTAACATTTTATTACTCATTATTGGCAGGTAGTTTCAAAATGCATATGTGATCGATGCTGCTATTTGTCTCCCTACAACTAAATTCTTCTGTATTAGAACACCTCCTAGTTACTATCTGGGAATATCACCTTAAATAAATGCTATGATGCCCAGTCCTCATTGCAGTTAGGTGTGTGTGTGTGTTTATATGTATATAAACATTTAGATATATATGTGACTAAGACATATATATAGGTAGGAGTTTATAAGTAAGTTTATGCCAATGTAACTTCTAAGAAATATTTCAAGAAGAGTAATCTAGTTCTTTCTCCTACCCTCCTTTCTGCTAGCTGCAATATTTAGCATGCTGACTAGATCAGAAAGCCACTTAAAGCCTAAGTTTTGAGTATGGTAAAGAAAAAGATAGATGATATCTATGTTTCTGACAGTAACACAAATCATACTGGTCCTAGAATATCAATGGGGCCTCTATATAAAAGGGAAATACATGTTAATTTTGATTAAATTGCTCTTTCATTTGCAGTTACACCTAATCCTAAGTACATGTTTTAAATACTTTCTATGCTATAGTTAGCTCTATCTACTACCTTTGTTTAGAAAGGAGACCATAAAATAATGATAGTGAATAAACACTTGCTGTTTAGTGAACATTTAAGTGCTTTACAGACCACTGGGGAATTTCATTTGGTAAAACTTGCTATCTACAAAGTCCTCTTCCACTTCTTTACAAGCTGAAGACTATCTAATCTGGTCTTGCTACCTTTGTTTCCTCCACTTTCGGCTTCCTCTGTTTCTAGTCAAGTAAATTTAGGTAATGTATCCAGGAATCTTTTCCTTAACTCCTTTATTTATTTAATTCTCCTCTACTTGGGTTCTATTATATTTCTTGATTTTTGTGGCCTTTGTTCTGTCATAGTTATATTGTATTTTTTTTTAATCCTTTCAGTAAAAGGATGAATCACACTTCAAATCTCCAGTCAGTTTGTCTTAATTCATCCCCAAGCTCATTCAAGCAGGGACCATGAGACATTTCTCTCTCTCTTTCCTTTTTTCTCCTATTTATTCTCCTTCTTTCCTGAGTGTGTTGAACATCTGAATGAAAAATAATTTCTATGTATAAAACATGTTAAGTGGCTTTAAAGGGCATTTGCATATTTTTCAAAATTGTTCCTGTTTTACTTTTTTCAAATCCTTATGGTGCTGCTACTCAGTTTGAAAGTAGACACTCTAATAATTTTAAATCATCACTTAATATTTATTGATATGCTCTACAAAACAGCTTACAAATTATATACAACTGTCTCACAGGCCAATGAGATAAAAATGTAAAAGTAGAATCAGGCTGTTGCAGTGGTTTCCATTTTTTTTTTAATATTTGTGTCTGTTTTAGAATAAACAGTTTTAAACAGTACTATGAATATGTACCTGTCTAACAGATAAAAAGAGAAAGCAATTTAATGGATGCTAGAAAGAAATGAGGCTATAGCAAAGATAAGAACATCAATAAGATGGCCAAGTTTTTGAAACTCAATTTATTCCATAGCCTATATGGAATAGACCTGGAATAAAATAAGGATCTTGATAATGCCAGTCATCAAGCCAAAATCAAAATAGGGAGAATACTGCTGCCAGCCATAGTATTAACAACACATGATGCTGTTTTCTTACTTCATGTATTTTTCCTGACAGTACTCTTAAGTTATTTCTCATGAGAAAAATTGAGTTAAGCCATCCCCAGAAAAGTGAGTCATAGTATCTAAACACACAGGAGTATAATTCCATGGATGAATAAATGAGAGCAGTTCTATTTCAAACATGCCAGATGCTATACATTTTCTGGAAAGGATCAGGCTTTCAGGTCTTTAGTGAGACTTCCCGCTAAGCTGAACATCTGTTCATAATATATTGTGCACTTGCTAGTAAGCCTAAGAATGCTAAGGCAATTAGAACATCTTGATTGTGTTTTGCAATAGTATAGAAACAAAAGGAGATGTCAGATTGGAGAATAGAGCAGGCAAAAAAATCAACTCAGCTACCATCCAAAGCTACCCGTTTTCTCTATCAGTTGTTAGAAATGTTCACAAAATTATAATTGACCTATCACATCAAAAATTTATATGACATTGTTACTAAAATGAATAAAGAGCTAGTAGTGGGGGTATTTAGACAAAAAATAATTTGCATATATGCAAACGTTTATCAATCCCTTTAAGTACTTTAATTTTCCTGGTTATTTTTGTCTGAATTGTCTCTCTGAATTACTGAAATTATGAATGAATGAAAACAGCACTGCCAATCAGCATTACTAAATCCTATATAGAACATATGGGATTGATTGCTTAATGAAATTGATGATCCATTTCATTATTCCTCTTTATCATTACTTCCTATTGGGTTATTTGCCAAATTCTCTATGCCCATTTTCTAACCAATAACCTTGTATTTCTAAATAAAGCATTAAAAATTCATATATTCTGTTAAGAATCTCCAAACAAGTACTCTAATGAGCATGTAAAGCAATCTAGTCAATGTACATTATTTGCAAATTGAAAAAAAAAACCTAAATTTTTCAACTACTGAAACGTAGTCTCCTTGATCAACTCTCTAATTTACCAGTGATACAGATTCAGAGTAGTAAGAAAGCAATTCTTCCCTTAGGCGATACCTGGTTGAACAAATTTGATTCAATTAATTGAGTCTCTTTGTGAGGAACTTTGTGAAAATCTGAATAACCTGAAAAGCTTATAGCTTGCTTTTACTTCATGAGGAAAGGATGGTTAAAATTATAGGTACGGGAGAAATAACAAGAACATTTTTTTCCAGATACCATGATAAGATCATTATTGTTTGATTTTCCATTTTATCTTTGCAATGTGTTTCATATATTCATCTTGGGTTTAATTCAGACAAAGTGCAAGATACTTTGCTAAAACTAATGGAAAGAGTATGATACTTTGATAAAACTAATGGAAATGAATTTTTAAAATTCTTTTAAACTAATGATGATCACATACCTAGGGATCAAAATCAATACAATGTTTGCCAAAAGCATGTTACACTTTAAGTTCTCAGATTTAGGAAGCAGAGACATCTTTCAATAGCTCTGACCACATTAGATTATGAAATTTTTGTCATAGTTTTTTGTCATATACTTGTATTATTATATTCCTCAAGGATAAAAAGAGACTTCATTGGCAAAATCCAGACCTACATCTCAACATTCATCATAGTTCAGTGGATTATCTCAACCTGTGGATGATATAAAAGCTAGCAAAAACATATAGTAAAAAAAAAAAAAATCAAGTTACTTAAACTAATAACTCTCATGAAATAAATTTAAGAAAACATAATAGCTAATTCGGTATGTTTTAAATCCATTTTCCCAATTGACTCAATTCAAAGAATACCTTAGTAATTTGCTTAGTAATTTGCTGTAACCAAGGGGGAACAGTAGCAGAATGGAATACTGTGTGTCTAATGTTATAGTTTTTTAAAAAGATTTATTTATTTATGCATACAAGAGCTGGGGTACAGGCCAGAGGCAAGAAAGGAGAGAAGATTCACCAGACACAGAGCTGGGAGCAGAACAGGCAGATCAACCAAAATATGCTGCTGTGGGGAGCCACAGGTGAGGTAGGAGAGGTCTGCTGTGCCTTGTAGGTCCCAACCTGGCCCGGCATCGAACTCGCATGCTGCTGTGCTGTGGATTCTTCAGTGTAGTGCTCAACCCACTGTGCCACCAGGGAGGCCCCCTAATGTAATATTTTTAACAGGATATTTTATACAGAATTGGTATGATCTTGCTTTATAACTCAAAGCACTGTGAGCAAGAATAATAATTCAGCTATTTTCATATTTTAAAAATATATACATGAAAAATCAATTTAGTAAATTTTCAGAATTAGTCTTTTTCTATAAATCTTATTTATTTCTGATTGACCAATTATTGATTACTTTATATGAAACAACTCCAAAAACTTTGAAATTTTAATTTAAACTTTGAAATTCGGTTGTTAAAAGCAAAATGTAGTTCAAATAATAAACTTAAATAATTTTAAATAAACTCAAATAAGTATTTTAAATAATTTTAAATAATAAGTATCTCTTATTTGGGTTTTACAATTTTTTAAGACTTCTTTATTCTTTAATACTCATTGTCTCCTGTAGTATTTAATATTATATGAAAAAGAAAATTTGACTCATTTAATCTCTGAGAGCATAGATTTTAGAATATCGATTTAATTTTGAAAAGAATTGACATCCAGGTAAGTGTTAGGGCTGAGATGATAGCAAAGATTTTTAATCTTATGAATGAATTTGTGTCTCTTTTTCTGAATGAGTCATGGAAAAAAGTACAGAGAAAATAACCAATAAGTCTATTGACATGCCTATGTTGAGCATACATGAAGAATGGGAAAGAAGTTAAATTATTAGAATGACAAAAAGGATACCAATCAAAAAAAATTTCACAAGAAATCACTTATGTACCATAATTAAGGTATCTGAAATCAATTCCAACATGTGCATGTGTGAACATTTCCTTAAACTAATAAGCGATTTTCAAACACCATCAAAGTATCCAAAAATTTAACTTAATTCTGCTAAATTGTCACTATCTACCTGGAGGTAGCATCAGATTCCAAAGGTAACTCGTTCAGTCACTTTAGACTGTCCCCTACTTTTGATGCTGTTAGAAAGCTAGGTTATTGTATTTCTAACTGTCTGGATATAGAACAGTATATACTCCTCAAGTTTGATTAAATTTGTTACAGCACCTCATATATCTTAGGAACTCTATTTACTCACTATATACATCACTGCTTTTTAACAAAAGGATGTAACTCAGGAAAAGCCAGATGGAAGAGATGGATAAGGCAAGGTTCGTGGAAGGGATACAAAGTTTCCATGTCCTCTCCAGACACCCCATCCTCTTAAAAATCTCCATGTGTTCACCAACCTGGTGAAGCTCTCCAGAGCCAATTCTTTTGGTGTTTTATATAAGCTTCATTAGTTAGGAATGACTTAGTTAAATCATTTCCCATTGCTAATTAGACCCAATTTCCAGCTTTTTTCCCTTTCTTGGAGGTCTGGAGCTGAAACAGGATTTTTCCAACCTTTTAATCACAAGGTTGGTTCTTTCAGTAATCAACCCCCCATCATTAAATGCTTCCAGAGTCACCTCATTCAATTAAAATCTGTTTCACCCTTATTACTCTCAAGGAAAATTCAAGGCTTTTGAGGGCTTTGAGTCAGGAACTGTGGACAAAGACCAAATATAGATGAGAAATTGTTTTAAACTTTTAAGGATTAAGTACATTCATTTCTTATAAGTCACAATATTGCAGATAGAAATATTATTACTGTCCTTCTCAAAATCTATATTAAGGGTTTGAGAATCTCGTATCATCCTTAAATACATTCAGGTTTGTCCAAAGCTATGGGTACAGTTAATATTCCCATAGTATAAATTGTATGCAAAAGACATTGCACACAATGGTTGGCTAGATGGTCTATATCTAACAAGTCAAACTTAAGTAAAAAATAAATGTCAACCCTCACCTATGTTTCAAAATACATTAAGAAACTGGAGGAGAAGGAAGTATAATTCCAACATTGTGTGGCCATCATAAAAAAGGTATAAAGCTTTGTGTGGGAATAAAGTAAATTATAGCTCAAATTTCTTCCACCTCTGAAATTAAATAGTTGTATACTTATTATGCCAGAGGTTTTTGAGAAATATTTTGAAAGTATTTATAAATAAAATACTCTGTGCCTCTCTGAGTACTTGGGTACGTATACAGATCCAGTTGTCCAGGAAAGCTCTTAGTCTCTTAGTCTTTTCAGAACGATCCTGAGATATCTGAGCTCAGGAGTGGGAGAAAAGTACTTTATCAAAACCTCCTCCTACTAAAACACTTGAGCTATTATTATAAATAGTTAATAAAATAGTTAATATTAATATAAATATTACTATTGAAGAAAGAATGTGTGTTTTTCTTTTGTAGGAATTGCTTCTACTTCACATATCATTATAAGAGATTTATTTTTCCTTTTATTCAAATAAAATAATTGGAATAATAATTTAAATGCATATCAAAATTAAGGGTATAGTCATAATTTTGACGCTAAAGGTATTTTCAGGTCTTTAAAAAAGTCTGATTTTTAATAAAGTAAGTTTTATAATGGTAATAAGGTCAGTTGGAAATAGTTTTCGTTACAAATGCTATTTTTCAAATAAGAACGGTTCTTACCTTTGCTCTGAAAAATCAAAAGAATTATGACATGGCAATCATATTGCTCTTATAAGAACATTCTTCCCACTGAGGTACTAACTTTGAAGTTCTTAAATAATTAGGGACCTTTAAGAGAGAGAGAGAAAGAAAAAAAAAAAAAAAACCTGGCCAAATGATGACTAATTAGAATGACAGGCGTTCTTCTGGCTCATGGGGGAGTCACAGTACCTAAGCAGTAAAAATAGTGTCTCATTAGTCTTTTAAACATTATTCCCAGGTTTCTGCAAAATTGATATTTAATCACTTTCCCAGTGTACAGCAGGCACTTATTACACAGGGAAGACATAGGGAGTGAAAAGTTTATAAAATTTCTGTCAATCTCTTCTCAATTTGAAGAATGATTCATTATAATGGGCCACCAGTGGCTGAGGGACGCTGAATGGGAGCCTGTAATTAACTTCACTTCCTGCTTTATTGATGGCATTTGCTGGGTTCTGAGATTAGATGGTATATCTGGGGGGAAGGACCCTATGGATCATGCTGTACAGTATTCTAAACTACATCTAAATCATATCTACAGATGGATTAATCACAATTTATGATATTGATTTTCTGGAATTTGGTGCTATTTTAAGGTATTTAGAGAGTAAGTTTGCTACTCAATATAGAGTGTCTAGATAGGATTAATGTCTAAAGGAAGAAAACACATATATAAATTTGTAGGCAACTTCAAGAATAAGAAATCGATCTTAAAATGATATAGCACAACAATTTCCTTTAAAAAATGGGTTAATATATTTAATCTTGGATTTTAACTTTGAAGAATAGCTATTGTTATAGAAGTAGTAGAAGTATTCAGTACTATTTACTTTTATTAGATCCTTAAAATAAAGGTATGGTTATAAGGACTTTTATTTTGTTATTAAATCTCAAATTTTGCTTTCATGTGCATGCCTAAAATACCAATTCAGCAAAAATCCCATTTCCTCTCAAGAAAATACAAGGAATATTTTTCCACATTTAACCAAACAGAGTAGAAAATATGAACACCCTAAGTTCTTTCATTCTATCATGAATTTAACAATATTTTTTGTTTCACGGATGTGGACATAACAAGACAAACCTTGTGATGGGTCAATCAATAAAATAAGATGATATTTGTTTTAATTCTCCATCCTGATGAATAAAACCTTATATTTTCAAAGGGAAACATAAAGTTTTTTTTGGTTTCTATTCTCAGTTGATTCTGAGATAACAAACTGCTTCCCTGAGGTAGTAGGGTGGTGGGCATTTCTCAGTAAACTAGCACAGAGTGGTTGTCCATATGGAACTCATATTCCAATGGGTGAGGACATGACAAGTATTATAAAATAATGCAGTGAGTCTTCTTCTAGCTTGTGCTGCAACTTCTTTAGCAAAAGTTAGAAATAATATTTGGAGTAACTTCATCTCAGGCTTAGAAATGAGCCGTGTCAATAAACATTTTAAAGTAATGCCAGTATCTTTAATCTATTCTGTTAGTTTAGTAAAGTAGACTGCATTATCCTGGAAATCAAAAAACAGGTTCTGCTGCAGTCATACTAAAGTAAAATTGGGTAAACAGTGACACTATAATTTAATAAAGTGGAAAATAGAGATAGATTTTTGTCAAAATTGCATTATTTGAAATTTTCTCAAAATTACATTCAAATTTGTCTTATTGACTTAAATGTTATGTGGCTATGTGTTTATATGTGTGTGATACTTTAGATATAACCACTGTAGCACTGTAGCATCACAGACCATAGCATTATCAAAATCTTAATAATGTCACATAGCCTTTACAAATCATGTGTTGAAAGCCAGACCTAAATTTCACAATGTGCATTCCAATTTTCTATTAAGTGAGAACCCTCTAAAGACCACAAAGGGGCCAAATTATCTAAAATATTAAAGGCTTATTATATTTCTACTAAATTATCAATTTTGTAAAACAATTAAACAGGGAAAGCCAATTAGTGTAAAAGTGGTCTTCGGAGTATAATCATTAGTTAGAAGCTCGTTTGATAAGGTTAGGTCCAAATCTAATAAGTTAAACCCCCAGCAGAACCGTAATAGAGCCTTTGTGGCAGTTTTAAACAGTATCACTCTCTAAATAGAAACTACGAAAAATTAAGGAAATTGAAAAAGAAGTTATTTTTGCAACAATCAACAAAATCTCTCTAGAGCTATGTCAAGTAAGAATGAGGGTAGTTTTTTAATTATGATCACTAGAAATTTATTTGTATTATGAATCAAAATTATTATTAGTGCCAGTTTCTTCCGATTGACTGCTAAAGACTTCAGGTTAAAGATTATGAACAGGGAGGCAAAATATAAAATAAAGCAAATGCTTTGTAACTTTGGGGAAAATGAAAACATATTTATACTGTGAGATCATATAAACTTGACATACATGATCATTACTGTTATATTTTCAGCCTCTGTTAGCTCTGTCTCATCTATTTTTGGAAAATATTCTTTAGGTAGAAATAAAACAAATTAACTTTTTGCATGAGGTAAACTCACATAAATGTTGGAACAACACTCATAGGTTATTAAGTCAATTAATTTTCAGAGAACTGCAGAAAAAGAAATGCAACCTAATAAATACTAGACTAAAGGTCTATTTGGGTATGGAAAAAGTGTCTTTAGAATGTATTTCTTTGTTTGGGAGGAATTTTTTTCTACTGTAAAAAGCTTTAAGTAAGGTGATCATAATTTATTTTATGTTGTTAGTCTCAGCTACACACATTAAACTTAATTACTACTTGAACACACCAATTAAAAATGATATATATCAAAAAAGTAATACTCTCTGCTCACCATTTCTTTTCATCTTTACACATACTGTTTTGAATTCCAAAGGAAGTAGATAGTTGTCATGATCTGATCATCCCCTCATCAGTACATCCAATTTCAAGAAGGGACAGATTGATCATTAGGGAACACTGACTCCACAGCAGCATTTCCTACTCCATTTTACACAAATATGCTCTTCAAGTGGTTTTAGAGTTACCTACCACTTACCATTCTTTTTATTTCTCTGTTATTTCATATGCATATATTTTATGATTCATCTTTAAATAGTACTATAATAATCTGTTTTGACATTCATTTTGAAGACTCAATCTTCAATATACTAATGCATTTTCATTTGTTATGTTTTTTCTTCTTAGCAACAATGTTCTGAAACTACACCTTATTAATAGAGTCATGCAAATAATCATGCCCAATCCCTCAGGTAATTAAAAAATAAAATAAAATGAGCATCTGTTTGTACAAATTCATAATGTGAGTGATAATAAGCAGGTTAAAGGTTAACATAGAGAAAATTGGACATGGTGCATGAACACAAAATGAATTATTACATGGCCATGCAGTTTTATTGCTACCACTTAGTTAATTATGCTGTATATCAAACTAATAGTTAAATAGGCAAGCTCTTACTTCACTGTCCTATTCATACAAATATAAATTACTCCATACATCTAAAATTGTGATTAGCCATAAATCTCACTGCAAGGTGTAATAACAAAATACAATTTGCCTCACTACTTGAAAACTTCACAAATATACTTTAAAACTATATATTTTATAAAAGAAATCATATTAACTCTAGCAGTCATGGCCTAGTAAATTTAAATACCTCAATAAAGAGAGAAAAAAATTTTCCGCTACCTATGGTTGCTTAACAAATTTCTTCAAAATACAATCTGTAATTTGTTTGCAATTCTGTAATTTGCATATGGCAGTCCAGCTGTGTTCCAACAAGGCATCAGTGGGGAGCTTTAATGGAGCTAGTCAATGCACTTTCACATTCCACATGTCTGCAAGGTTAGTGCAGGCTGCCAACTGGGAACTCAGCTGAAGCTCAAGACCTTTGGTTATTCTTTATATGGTGTCTCTAATTGGACAGGTTGAACTCCTCAACATTTAGGTTGATGGGGCCTCATGATATTCGAAGGTCTTTAACGTTGGCTCACATCCCACAATGCACACACAATCTGCCAGACATTCTTTTAAGGTTTAGAACCTCAACAGACACATCTTCATTTCATTTACATCCTATGGTTAAAACAGGTAACAAACTAACTTATATTCAAAGGGCAGAAAGCACAAGTCTATGAACATTAGGACTTTAAATTATAGTCTACCTGAACAAATAACCTCCTATCCAACATCCAAAAGTACAACAAATTTGTTTCTAGTTAATATCAGTTCCATTTATCTTAATATAAATATGTGCGTTGAGGTAACTAACCTTAAATATCATGTCAAAGCTGTAATAGGTCCCAGGGCAGAATTCTATGTATGGCATCCATATTCCTCATCTAATTAAATTTGGGGTTTTGGCTTCACTCATTATTGTGTAGAATTAGTCTGGTGGTTAATAGAAGTAAGCCGATGTAGTGGTTGAGTCATGTTTGAGGAGATGCAGCAATGTCTATGTCCACTTTATCAGATTGCAAATTCATCCATGGAAATGTTACTTACATTCTATTTCTGCTATATTTGTTGTAGTTAGGTATATAGGTGTATATTGAGAGAAATCTGTACCTTTATTACATTTTGATAAAGATTACTGAAAAATAAGAATTGTTTCAGATTCTTATCTAAAAGATATTGATATTTATATTTTATTTAAAAATGAAAACTTGAAACTGAGGAAGAGAAGAGGGAATGAATATGGTTATTTTCTGGTAAAACTCAGAATACAAGCACTTGATATTACACATTCACTTAAACTTGTCTACTGAAGATACACTGGTGACTTGCATCTGTGAGACTGAAAGCAAAGACAACCAAAAACTGTAATTGTACATTCCATAAATTTTATTTTTGAATAATCATAAGCTACACTGTATAGGTAGACAGTAAATATAATTAAATTATAAATTCAAATAATCATGGTTCTTGCTGTCAGGCAAACAGCTTTCAATAATAAAAATGCAAATCTTCAATTTGGTCAAACTGATACCTCTGGTTCAGTCTCCCTGGTGACTGATACCTCTCTGTGGAGTCTCCCTGGTGGCACAAGGGATTGAGCGCTACACTGCAGGGCTTCCATAGCCACTACAAGGCGAGTTTGATCCCTGGCCAGGTCGAGGACCCACATGGCACAGCAGACCTCTCCTGCCTCACCCACTGCTCCCCTCAGCAGTGTATTTCAGTCCATCTGCCTGTTCTGCTCCCCACTGTTTCCTTGATAAATCTTCTCACTGCTCGCCTCCTGCAGGGCCTCTGTCCTGTACCCAGCTCTTGAATGCATAAATAAATATTTTTTTTCTAAAGATTTATTTATTTATGCATACAAGCACTGGGGTACAGGCCAGAGGTGTGGGGTGGGGGGGGTGAGAAGATTCACCACAGAGAGTGGGGAGCAGAACAGGCAGATCAACGGAAGTACACTGCTAAGGGGAGCAGTGGGCACGGCAGGAGAGGTCTGTGTACCATGTGGGTCCCCTCCCTGGCCAGCAGCAGGGATCGAACTTGTGCTGTAGTGGCTGAGGTTTGCTTCATAGTGTGTTGCTTAACCCACTGTGCCACCAGGGAGGCCTAATAATAAATATATCTTTTTAAAAAATAAATAAAAGTGGTGTTTTAGGAAGCTAGAAAAGAAAATAATAAACAAACTCAACTATTGGAAAACATAATTAGAAGAGGAGGAAAGTTGGTCTATGTGGCAAACATTACTCTTTGTATATTAGCTTCTTTTCAATTCCTAACCTAGAGCACTAAAAAAAATCAGTATTTTTCCTGAAAATACATTGAGTTTATTGAATTTGTAATATATCATAACATGATTTCAATATGGTTATTACTCATAGTATTTAAATTACAGATGTAAGTAAGCTTTAGAAAATCAAAGATGGAGATCTTCAAACTACAATATTTTCTTTCCCTTCATTCTTGTTGCTGCAAAGTGTCCTAAATCCGGTTGTAGCTAAACGATGTCAGGTCAGAGCAGCTCTGGTTAATGAGGAATCAGTAAACAGGGAGCAAACAGTACACACACACACACACACACACAAACACACAATACCATTGCATATATTTTCTTTAAAGAGCTGTTCATATATTAACACAGATGGGATCAAGATTCTGCCTCTTTCATATAATGCAAATTTTCTAGAAGGACCAGGCCAAATGGAGTTGGGATATGGCAGCAAATGCAATCATTCCAAATTAGTGACCTGGGGGGATTGGGCTTGAATCCTAAACACAGTATGAGAAATGATTACTGTAGTAATGGTTTCAATAATACTCATCATAACTCTAAACACCAAAGGAACATGTAGACATAAATAGGAACAAAGCAACAACATGGTTAACTATTTCCCTATTAACTTTATGTTGCATAACGCTTATATAATACTGTGAAAATGCGCACTTACAATACAATGAAGGGTAATGACTACAATAACACTTTATTCAATTGTTTAATTTTCCCATGAATCACCCAGGCCAATGTAATTGCATTGTTAATCTGACACTATTGGATAAACAGGTCATGCACAAATGCAATGGGTCCTTCGTAACAAAACATATTAAATACATCTCTGATAAGATATTGGACAGTTTTACCTAAATTTATCCTGTTATCAGCTTTCTGAGGGAATGTACAATAGATTTTGTAAATTTATACATTAGACTGAGAGCCATAGGAATGATGGTTCCACAAAGATAAAAGGGAATTGAAGGAGATTTACTACATTGAAAACAGCTCTACTGATTTCAGTAAAATATTTATTCCTATTACATTAATAGTTTTATGCTAAGATATGATATAATTAAATAATGAAGTATATGTTATATATGGTTATATAACAAGTTAATGAAAGATCTCATGATTTCTGCTATAGAGCTATTATGAATAATATGATAAAATATTTTTTAAAATATCTAAAGATTATTTATTACTTTTAAAATGTAATAAAGGCCAGAGTAAAATATTCCCTATCTGAAATCCTGTTAAAAAAAAAGATATACAAATTCTAAAAAAATCTCTAACAAGGCAGTAAAATAAATGAAACTTCTCTAGACTCTAACAAGAAATTTAGGCAATATTCCTCAAATTTTATAATTGTAGGAATTACAGAATTGACTATAAACATGGTAGTAAACCTAGAACTGCAACTAAAAATGACTGCTGACCTTTATCTTTGCTGGGTACAAACCAAAATGAAAAAATGAGGTGGTAAAGTGTATCATATAAATTTTATGTGGAAATGTGCAGCCATTAAAAATGAAAATGCTGAAAAACCCCATGATAGATTAGGAAATACTTGTGCCATGATATTATGTTTTCTTTTTAAATCAAAGATTAAATCAGATATCAAATGATAACTGGAACAGAAGTGATGGAAGGAGACACAAAGGTCTTAGCATGAATGCTTTTCACTGGAAAGAATAGGAACTTTTCTGTATTAGCGATTTTTTCTATACTTAGAAATTTCTTTAATAAGTATTTTTTCATTGAAATTTTTAATAATGCAACTAACTGTTCAGACACATAATCATGGAAGGGGAATGGAAATCATCAGTTATTGTAGAAGAACATGTTCAAGTTTGGATAAAGTGAAGATTGAATTCCTTGAAAAACTTATTAGAGATAGCTAAGTCCCAGCCTCGAAAATAATCATCTCATTAATATATTAAAGTATTATGCTGAATGGTTCAACACTTAACAGAAGTTATACTATTCCAGAAATTCTAGTCTTAACAGTAGTATAAGGGAAAGAGGGAAACATAAGCAAGGAGAATGCCAGGAGAAGCTGGAAGAGTAGGAGGTATACAGGAATAAATAGTGTCATGTGTAGAATTCAGTGAGATTTGAGGGGCTAATGTTGTTTTCTTTTTGAAAGCTTCTGGAATTCTAGTAACACTAATGTAAACAACCATTAGACTTCTCTGGAACATTTACAAAATGCCCCCATAATGTTCATACTAAAAGTTAGCTGTTATTCTGGGTTGCTGGCAGCTATTATTATTCTATTAGGATTTCATTCTATATTATTAGGTTATTAGCACTTCGGGAGTTACCAAGAGAAACTACTCAATGATAACAGTCTCATTAATGGCTCTAGTGAAACACTTAAAAAATTCTTTATTGATCTTGGTTCCAAATACATCAAAAAGCTGTATTACAGTTTTGTTGAACTATTCACCCTACTGACATTTTCAGGTGAATAAACTCATTCCCAGTTCAAAAGTCCTTGTTCTTGAGGTCTGGGTTGAATGAAAAAATGGCAAAAGTTACTTATCTGGATGATGTAGGTTAACTTTTTTCAAGTTTCTTATTTTTAAATGTTTGTTTCTATTTATGACTACTTTTTATATTGTACATTATGTGTTTATATCTTTCTCTTATACATACAGACAGAGAGAGAGAGCGCGCACAAGAGTGAGAGAGTAAGGAAACCCCAAGAATAAAAACTTCGAGAAAATAAAGAATACTGTATAAAATTTCTAGACCCTCATTCACAGCTCTAAAACTAGTTAAATTTAAAAACAAATAAATGACTTTTTTAATTGACTCTAGGGTTTTTGATCTAGACATCTTGAATGAGTTTTATTCTAGCCCCATTGAAGACCAATGTAAATTACAATTTCTGTAATGAAGGGACAGAAATTACAATCTCTATGATTGGAATAAAACCATGTTAAATTGTAAGCCATTACTATATATGTTTATCATTGGGCTACATGAAATGCAAGTCTACTCCCTTCTGATTCAAACACACTGTAGTGTATGCAGTTTTGCACAACTGGGAGTCATAAAAAGCATATAAGTTATTTCCCAGAAAGTGTCTGAAATCACTAATATAAAGTCAATAGCATGCATGAGTATTTAAATGTTTGATTTCTAGCATTATAATTTCTGACTTCATGAAGAGGAAGAAGACCAACTGCAAATGGACTGATAGCAGATATCATTAACTGACTTACAATGATGTGTAACTGAAGAATATCTAGCATGATAATGTTTTTATGGTAAGCAATTAGAGCAGTCACAGTGATTACTATTTCACGATACTGATAGTAAAAGGTATTTAATAAAATATTTTGAGTCATTTATTATTCAGGCAACTGGTTAAAAATTCATTCATACTAAATCAACTGAAGTTTGCTTTCTTTCTAATATAATGTATGTTCACACTCTGAGTATTTGCCCCTTGTTTACTGTCAATTCAAGAACAGAGTATGAATGGGAAAAGGTCTCAGTGTATTATTGGTGAACCCCAAAAAAAGATTGTAAGGGCATAACAACATGATATTTCAAACACCAAAAATTGTCATGCAGTTTACTTTGAGCTTGTCGCAAAGGTCATTTCTACATTCCTACCTCAAACTGAATAACCTATATAAGTAAAATAATATTTAAGTAAAATAATTGTAACATTAGATTTGGCAGAAAGATAGAAAACTTCCATTGTCTGGCATTTGAGTTTCCAAATTGTGTCTCTATTGAAATCAGGAAGGTATATAAAAACCCCAAATTAAAAAATAACTTTTATTATTACTCATGCAGTTAGACCTACCATGTGTTGAACAGATTTTTGTTTTTGCATAAAAATAAATTTTCAGCTGCTATTCTTTGAAGATTATTTCATTGACCTGTCTAAATTTTTTGAGATGAAAATAGACTCACATATTTAAAAGCTAATCTAATTATCTAGGCTTTAATATTTTTTGCCAATATTTATCTTGGCAAAATTAAATAAGTCTACATTATACTGTTATGAACTATATCGAAAAAAGTGAGTAACAAGCTAATAATGTTTAAAAATCTACTCTTTGCCTTTCTAAAACACCAACAAAATTCAATTAAAATTTTATTTTGAGAGGCATATCTATGAACTGGGAAAAAAGAAGTGTTCATGAACTCAGAATATAGTCCTCGCTTTAATTGATTACATTTGGGCTCATAAAATTATATAGTAAATGAACTTCATATATTCCCTCGCATTGTTATTAAAAGGATTCATGAAAGGTAACTAGAGTCTTTATTATCAGTGTTCAAAGGTCATAGCAAAATATATGGAGATAAATTAAACAATACATATATTCTCAAACTTTATTATAAAATAGTAAGAACGCTCACTAGCAAAAGAAAGTTTAAATTGTAATCATAAGCTTGGAATGCACATATGATCATTAGTTTTTGCACCAAATGATTTCTAATTTTCTCCTCTACATGAAAATAAAGTATTTTGACTGAATAAGTAAAATAAGGCATACACGTTTGTAGTGTTGGGCTTTTTTTTCCCCCATCAGAATGATTTCTTCCTGTGAAATTACAAAGCCTAGTGCTTTACTGGCCTCTATTGTCATGATTTTAGTATAACACTCTGCACATGAGCTAGTCTAATATCATTTGAAATTTTTCAATGAAGAAATGTTTTAAGGTGTCATAAAAGAGGAATCTGGTGGCTCTCAGATCATCAAAATACCAAGCAATTCATTTGAAATGATTTATAACCTATATGATTGCCAGACAACAGACATATTTATAAGTCAGAAAAAAAGATCTCTCTCTAAAAGTTTCCTTTCGTTATATTTTGTAAATCAATTAGGTGTTTCTTCTTCTCTCACATCATATTTACTCCTAGAAAAGAAATTAAACATCACTGATAAATTTTGGCAGATATAATGTTAACATTCAACCTGTAATGCTGGAGATTGTGTTAATTAATCAACATATACTACACTGAAAAGCTTAAATAGGTCATAATTAACTTATTTACAGTCCAAAGATCAAGTCTCTATCTTCTTTAGGTAGAGATGTTAAAATGTAAATCAAACTTACCAAATTTTAGTCAGGGCATACTATATCATTAGAGATCTGTTTCATGACCTACCTTTCCCTGTGTCCTTAAACTTCATTTGCATATATAAAGATGATATAAATAGCAAAGAGATTCTATTCTATCAGAGTGAAGAATGGAAGTAAATTGGAGGAATTGTTTTTGTGTGTGTGTGTGTGTGTGTGTGTTTTATGAGGTGTGAGCTAATCTTGGGTTTACTGTAAAATCTCGGACATGATATTGCTGACAGACGAATCTTGCTAGATCAGACCGATGACATTACAGACAGAACTTTAACTCCCAGCTGTTGTCTAGATCAGCACTGTTGAAATGAAATGTAATGTGAACTATAACTATATAATTTTTATTAAAAAGAATGAGTAAAGAAACATTTAAATTTAGTAATATAGTTTATCCAATAAAACCCACATATTATCATGTCAACATATAATCAATGTAAAAAACATTGATGAGATTATATATGTTCTTTTCTTCATACTAATTTTTGGAATTCAGTATATAATTTGTGTTTATTCACATCTCAGTTCAGGGCAACCACATTTCAAGTCATCAGTAGTCATATATGTTTAGTGACTTCTGTATTGGCATACAGTTCCTAGGTCTTCTTAATGCAGTGAAAGAGTCCTAAAATATATAAAGTACAGTTGTTTTCTGTTTTCCCTGACTACTGTCTTATAAGTCTAAGTGGGGAATGTCATATTGTATGTAGAAGACAAAAATAAGAAAAGCTTATACTTCCATACAATGCAGGACAAGTCACCTGCTTTGATTAGTTAGCCTACACCTGCTGAGAGGAGCAGCAGATGAGACAGGAGAGGTCTGCTGTGCCATGTCGGTTAGCTCTCTGGTCTGCGATCGAACATGTCCTGCAGTGACTGCCAACAGGTCCATAGTGCTGACTTAACACTTTGTGCCACCAGGGAGACCCATGTTTGCAAATTTTAAAAGATAGACCAGAAAATGTTTTATAGAGATGGTGATATTTGAGCAAAGACTTGAAAGTTAGAGGGAAGAGAACCATATGTATAATGTATAAATTGGGGAGGGGGGGGAGGAAGAGTTTTCCAGGAGAAGGAAATAGCAAATGAAGAATCCCTAAGTGTTGTCATGAAGCAGGAAGTTGTTAAGTTTGCTGCTGGGAGTCTAATGCTTAGATTCCTCTGCTTGCATCCTGCTTCGTGCTGGAGCAGAGAGGTTGCTGACTGAACTGCTAGTCCACAGTAGGAGTCTGAGAAACGGCTACCTTGACCCTTCCCAAACAATAAAGAATGCTTATGCTATGATGGATATGCTTATGCTATGATTTTTGGGGTAACAAGTATCCCATACAACCTGTATAAAAACCCTGCCATTTCTGCTGTTCATGGCTCAGACTTCTGGGAGCTATCCCACTGAGCCCACTGGTGTGACAATTAAATTTCTCTGTCTACCTCCCTGAGTACCGTCTGATTTCTCTGGGAAATTGCTGTAACTGTCAAGCTTCAGGAAAACCTGTGTGACTCAGACAGAAGGAGTGACCAAAAAAAAAAAAAAAAATAGGAGATGTGGGCAGAGAGGAATTGGGTGGGCAGATCACTAAGCATTTTGTAAACCATAACAAAGACTTTTATTGTTAATGTATGAAGTAGAAGCTCTATGAGGTACAACCCTGTATATTCTATGAAGACTTGTGTCTGGTTGTAATGCTGAGAATAGAATACAAAAGGCAAATGAAAAATTGTGAAAATTAGAAAATGTGAGCAGTAACTAATTAAAAGATAATAGGAAGTGGAACTGATACTGTCGCCACAAACTCTAGGTATAGTTTGAAGGTGGAACCAACAGAATTTGTGGATAGATTAAATATAGAATCTGAGAGAAAATGATGAGTCAAGAATAACATGAAGGGCCTCCCTGATGGCGCAGTGGGTTAAACAACGTACTATGAAGCAGACCGCAGTCACTGCAGCACAAGTTCAATCCCTGCTGCCAGCCAAGGAAGTGATCCACATGGCGTGCAGACCTCTCCTGCCTTGCCCACTGCTGCCCTCGACAGTATATTTCTGTTGATCTGCCTGTTCTGTTCCCCACTGTCTCTGGTGAATCCTCTTACCCCCCCCCACCTCTGGCCTGTACCCCAGTTCTTGTATGCATAAATAAATATATCTTAAAAAAAAGAATAACATGAAGATTTGCTTGTATAAGATTGTATAAGATTTGCTTGAAAGGGTGAAGTTTCCACAGTTTAGCTTGTAGAAATGGAGGGAGGAGCAGGTTTAGAAATGAAAAAAGGAGTTCTTTTGTGAACTTTTCGAGTCTAAGTTATTTATTTAAATGTTAAGAATTAGAGGTCTGTAAAAATTGAGGGAAAAAACAAGCCAGATGAAGATGTACTCTGGGGTTGGGGGGCAGGGAATGTATTAAATGTTCCCTAGAGGGTCAAATAAATGAAGACTAGATCTACCATTGCATTTAATTTCAGAATAAAAATAAACTTGCTTATAGAATTAGAGAAAGAAAATAGGATGGATTCTAGTACACAAGTATAGGTCATGACATTGGAAAGGAACGCTGAGAATGATCCACATATAGTAGAAAAGACAGGGATATTTTGCACACATGCAAATAGATTATAGTTGTGATGGGAAATGTAGACATTATCTTCCAATTACATCCTTTTTACCATTAATAGCAAGAGTGGATGTTGGTGGTTGAAGAGAGGAGTTAAAATGAACTAGTCATGTGGGAGAGTGAATTGTGAAATGTACCATGATCGCTGTATTGCACAAAGGACCTATTTGAGATTAGGGAAAAAAAGAATAGACCTGTTCTCTATTAATAAATCTCTAAGATCTTCACCTCTCAGGATGTGATACTAAACAATTCACATTAAATGCTCTGTTCCTCTATTGAAACATTGGATGATACTAATGTTAATATGTTTGATTCTATCTAAAATCAGATGAGGTTCAGCCCAGAGAAAATATAATTAGAAATTCTTCAGTTATTTCTAAATGCATTTCATCCTATTTATTAAGTGATCCCTTCTCTCATTAAATGAAATTAGGATTCATGGGACCTCTCTGGTGGCACAAGGGAGTGAGTGCTGCACTGTGGAGCTTCTGCAGCTACCTCAGTGCGAGTTTGATCCCCTGCCAGGGAGGGGACCCACATGGCACAACAGATCTCTACTGCCTCACCCGCTGCTCTCCTCAGCAGTGTATTTCAGTCAAATCTGCCTGTTCTGTTCCCCACTCTCTCTCTGGTGGATCCTCTCCTCCCCCGCATTCTGGCCTGTACCCCTGTTCTTGTATGAATAAAAAAATAAATCTTAAAAAAAAAAGATAATTTGGCTGTTCAGCAATTGTTGGGTACTTCAGGTAAATATTTGTAGTCTCTAGTCTTTATAAGTAGTGTAAGTCTATTCACCTTCTTCCCTACTTCTCAATGGCAGCTGGTATGTTACAATAATTGTAAGTCTTTTTCTGAATCCATACAAAGATATAAATGTTGACTACACAATTAACACAAAACAGCCCAGAAATCTGTTCAGATAGGTTTAGTGAAGATATATTCTATGTCCTGAGACATTTTAGGGAGCATTATATTTGGAAGTTTCTCTCTTAGCTAAAGGTAAATTATTCTGATATAGAATCAGTTAAACCTCTAGTCAGATCGGTTGGATAATTACCACCATTCAGTGGGAGTTACTATGTGATTAGCTAGATACTTGATGTTAGGGCACAGATTAAGGGCACAGACCAGTAAAATATTTCTAGTTATACCATGTATTTTATTACTATGCATTTCATCAATGAAAAAAAATGTTACAAGTACCCCTAGTGTAATTAATAATCTGTCTCTATATATTGCAATATGAATTTGAAGTACTTAAATATTGAACTATATATATATATCCAATTCAGAGGGTGCAAATACCAACCAATAACTACTGATTGTAACTAAGGCTCACTAAACATGCAAACCCATATTATATTCATTTTATATGAAGGAATTGTTCCTCACTAGATAAACCATGACCAGATAATATTGCATCACATCATAAAGTGTATATATGTATATGTGAGTATATATAGTGTATATTATATAACATTTCTAATTTCTTCATCAATATTTTTGTGAAATCAGAGATTTGAGGACTAGCTACATTTTCTTCTAATAATACACTTTTAACAAATGCATGGTTCTTTAAAATGTTCTTCTGCAGACAACTTAATGAGGATGCACTTTGAAAATTTAATGACTTTTTAAATATTCATCAAGGTAAATATAGTCTTCAGCATGAAAATTTTTATTTTATAATAGCAAAATATATGAGATCAATCAATTCTATAGTATCAGTATCAGCAGATTAAAATAGCAATATGTGCCAACAAATAATTTTATCTGATATCCTAGTGGAGCACAATTTTTAAATTATATTTTATTTTCCTATATTTTCCTTTCCTATAATTACATTGTACTAATTCTATCTTAGCACCTGTGTGACAAAATCTATGACAGTAGAATTAGAGGAATCTCTATGACTTGAGTAATTTTTATTTTAAACTATATATATTACACTTACACCCTGACAATTTTAGTGATAAGACAGATTGCATTTAAATAAACTTTTGACACTAGTAGAGAATTCTTTTATGCCAAATGGAACCTAGTAATTCTTTTCTTTTACTTCAGGAGTGCCAGATTTATTAATTCTGTATAGAAATAGTGATTTTTCATGACAAAATTTGCTCATATTTTATAGTTTTTCTTTTACTGTGTATTACAAAATGTTCTCTTAATAATCATTTCTTTGTTACTTTTACCTTCTCTGTGTTGTTCTAATATAAATAAAAATGACTCTTCCCTAATCGGAAGTATGATCATAAGCAGTATTCTAACTTTTATTTAGTAATGATTACTAGACCTCCCACATAATATTGAAATACTAAATAACACCCTTTATGTCCATATGCAAAAAATATAAAATATGATGGGGTATAAACTAAAAGTAGAAAAAAAGGGAGAATGTTAGAGATAAAAGGGAAGGATACATATGAAAGAAGTTGAAAAAACAGAAGAGGAAAGTAGAGACAGACCCCAATATGAGAGTATGTTCCCTAGTGTGTTAGTTCAAAATTCTAGAATTCATTTTTTTTAATTGAACACATCAATAACTCAAAAGGAATCATAGCTCTAAATGAAAAATACAAAATTGTTACTGAGTTGTATGTCATGTAGAGTTTTGCCTACTTTTTCTTCTATATATTTTATGGTTTCAGGTCTTATGTCTAAGTCCTTAATCCATTTTGAGTTGATTTTTGTGCATGGAGAAAGGCAGTATTCTAGTTTCATTCTTTTACATGTAGCAGTCCAATTTGCCCAGCACCATTTATTGAAAAAGCTGTCTTTATTCCATTGCATATTCTTTGTGCCTTTGTCAAATATTAGTTATTCAGAAGTCTGGGTTTATTTCTGGGCTTTCTATTTGATTCCACTGGTATGTGTATCTGTTTTTGTTCCAATACCATGCAGTTTTTATTACTGTGGCTTTGTAGTATAGTTTGAAGTCTGGAAGTGTGATCCCTCCACTTCCCTTTATTTTTAGTCAGGAGAGCTTTGACTATTCAAGGTTTTTTGTGTTTCCATATGAACTTCATCAATATTTGTTCTGTTTCTTTGAAGAATGACATTGAAATGTTTATTGGAATAGCATTGAATCTGTAGGTTGCTTTTGGTAGGATGGCCATTTTGATGATGATAATTCTTCCAATCCATGAGCAAGGGATGTCTTTCCAACATCTTTAAAGACACAACACCCAAAGCGAAGATAATGAAGTGAAGGAAAAGGCTGGGACTACATCAAACTTAAAAGTTTTTGTACAGCAAAAGACACACTAACCAAAACAAAGTGACACCTCACCAACTGTGAGAAAATCTTTGCACACAATACTACTGACAAGGGACTTATCACACAGATCCACAAAGAACTAACCAGACTAAACAAAAACAAAGTGAACAACCCAGTCAAAAAATGGGCAGAAGAGATAAAAAGACATTTCTCCAAAATGGAAATGCAAATGGCCAACAGGCACATGAAAAGATGCTCAACATCTCTTGTAATAAAAGATATGCAAATTAAAACCACTATGAGATACCACCTCACACCAGTGAGAATGGCACATATCCAAAAAAAAAAAAAAAAAATAGCAACAACAAATGTTGGCAAGGATATGGAGAAAAAGAAACTCTACTATACTGCAGGTGAGAATGCAAACTGGTCCAAACACTATGGAAAGAGGTGTGACAGTTCCTCAAACTACTAAAAACAGAACTCCCATATGATCAAGCAATCTGACTCCTAGGAATATACCCAAAGACACAAAAACACTGATTCAAAAGAACACCTGCACTCCAAGTTTACTGTACCACTAGTTACAATAGGTAAGACCTGGAAACAACCTAAATGCCCAAAAACAGATGATTGGATCAAGAAGATGTGGCACATATACATGATGGAATACTAGTCAGCAAACAAAAATGATAAACTAGAGTTATTCATAGAAACATGGCTGGGCTAGATGGGCTTATGCTCAGTGAAAAAAGTCAGAAGGCAGAAGAAAAATACCAGATGGTTTCATTCCTAAGAGGAATATAAAGAAACAAAATAATCAACCAAGGAAAAGAATAAGAACAATAAAAAAAAACACACACACAACAAAAACAAAAAGACAAGGACACAATGGGGACAATTTATGGGGAGAGGGGAGAGAATGGGTGGAGGACAGAAAGAGCACAAGGGACTGAGGTGATGGTGCACTGGTGAAATGGTGGTGGGAAATCCATGGGGACAACAATTGATGTCAAATATATATGAATAAAGAAAAAGAAAAAAAGAAAAATGCAAAATTGTAAGACACCTAGAAGATGATATAATCAGTGATCTTGGATTGGGTGATACCTTTTTAGATACAATAGCAAATACATAATCCCACAGAGGAAGAACTAATAGGCTATACTTCACTAAAATTTAAAACATCTGATCTGTAAAAAAAGTATCAAGAGAAATTTTAAAATGACCTAACCTCAACATATAAGATGTACTTTTGTCAAATAAATATACAAAGATGCTTCATATCATATGTAAACCTGCATCTTGGGAAAAAATAACTTAGGGGCTCCCTAAAAGACCTAGCCCCCTAAATTTGTCACTATTTTACCTGTTTGGCAGCCTCCTGAAAGCATCTTCTTAATGTTTGTTTTTTAGAGTTGGGTAAAAACTCTCACTTTAAGTGAGAAGCTGTATTCACTTTTCAAAAGCAGTTAAAAATCAACTTCATGTCTGTCTAAGGTGGCATAACTTCTTAGAGTTGAGAGAGACCAAGCCAAAAAAAAGGAAAATTGGGTGTTGAATCATTCAAAAGGAACTTGGAGAACAAAGCTATATTCTAGAAATCTAAAATACCACACATATGAACAGAAAAGAACACGGAAGGCCCATTTACTAGCTTTGAGGATTTGTGCAAACAACTGGTGAAAACTAATGCAAAGTGGTAAACCACCCACTGTTGGAAATTAAGTTCCAGCACCCATAGAGCTCTTCAGCAAAGAATGTGAGATACGTTTCATGTAAACCTTTAAGGAAACGTCTGTCCAATCATTACCTGATTACTAAGCAAAGCAAGCATAGGCTTTAGTGGTCACAGATGACAAGCATATAGACTGTACATAATTAATCTAATGCAACCATAGATCCATTGGGAGTTTATAAGGAGAAAAAAGAGAAAGGGTGGAAAGAATGCCTGAAGAAACAATGGGTGAACACTTCCCAAATGTAATGAAAAACATCCATCTGCATAACCAAGAAATTTAGCCTCATTAGTCATTAGAAAATGAAAGCATGAAGTAATGCTAAGCACACATAAGAATGACTAAAGTAAATGATAATGCAATGGATTGACAAGAATGTGGAGGAACTACTGAAAAATCTCTGCTGATAGAATATTTAGAGATTACTTTAAAAATTATACTCCCACCTAACATATTACCCAGTCATTCCTTTCCTGAATATCTAACCAAGAGAAATAGATCAATCACAATATTCCTGGAAATGGAAACTAATTCATATTGGCAAAAAGTGCATTAGTAACTGCATGACGGGTAGCAAGAAGACACTGTAAATAATCACACGGAAATTTGCAGTAAATGATAGGAATCTCTAGCAGTTGGGTTATGTTTCATGGCATATGCATTCATCAAAATGTGTATTGCTTTCCAAAATAGCTGTAGTAGTTTTCTCTGAGTTGTGCCTAAATAAAGCTTATAGGAAGGAAAACAAACAAAATAAACAAAAGTTACTACAGAATAATCACAGCTAATTGTTTATCTGTCTCCTAAGAAATTTTTACAACCCCCTTATGAACGAAAGTTTAATTTATTTTTACTTTGGTCATATGATTCTGAGGAAAATATGTTCATTAACAAATATCATTGTTCTAAGTACAGCATCAGAAAAATGATTGTTTCTTCCCTAAAAAAAAAATTAATATGATTTTTACACTTAATAGGGTAAGGAATAAAAAATATTTAAACAACCCTGCCACTTTATTTTTTAAATCTGTGTAGTACAACAGGTACATGGGACCCCCTTTCCCCTCCTGCCTTTTGAAATTGTATAAGTATTTCCCAGTTTAAACTCTTCTGTGATGAATAATGCTATCTTAAAAGTCCAATATAGTAAAATAAGCATGTTCCATTGTTCTACTTTTAAACAAATATGTTTCACACTGATTTTTATCTATCCATTACACTTTTAATTACTCTTATGTAAGCAATTTAGAAAATCTGGTGGATTTGGCTAAAATAAGTTAGTAAAATTAATTCACCCTGTTCACAGGGTTTCTTTTCCATTTGACTTAGCAACATGCTGTTTTGTCAGTAGGGGTGACATCCTATTCAGTTCAATAATCACAACATTACTAGAGCTCTTAACAAGTAAACTGGAACAGAAAACCCAAAAGTATTATTAATTTTTAGATAATATTCCATATTTATTAGAAGATGTAATATTGAATCTACACTAGAGATAATTTGCTAGTATATAATTCATAAGATTAGATGCAATTTATTAAATCTTTTACTATGCGAATCCTGAATGAAAATTAAAACATTGTTGGGTATTAACGTCTTCCATTAAATTGTTTTCTTCTGACTATACCCAGGAGCCACTAGAGGGCAAGCTTTACATTATAATGAAACAAAAATTCACTTTCATAGCTGTTGTAGAGTACACACATTTGATTGTTATAAAAATGACTATTTTAAGAAATCTATCACAGTGTGACTAATCTTTACCTTTGAGAAGCAAATTAAGTCAAATTATACTTTACAGATATTCCTTAATTTAACTACTCAAGTACAGTATTTTTTACATATTTTTTCTAAAATCAGTGTTGAAATACAAATCATGTTCAATTCCACATATTTGAAAGTTGTGTTCCGTGCAAAATTAAAATTGTTTCCTAATCATTAGTTGAAAAGTAAATCACTGATTGATCTAATCTGTATTTTCCCATGGCTCTGTCCCCCAAATAAGGAAAAAGTATTCAACCTAAAACTTTAGCAGCTGTAAGTCAAAATATCTATATATCACACAGAGTTCCTTGGTTATCACAAAAATCTGTGAAAATTATAGTCCATTTATAGGTCACCCCATAAAATGAATGTTATATATGCCATAACATTCCTATTTCACTAAGAAAATCTTATAGTTCAATGACTTGATAACATCATCTTTACAAAAGAAATATATGTCAACAATTAGATTTTATGTGTATGCACATGTACCCTGCAGTTCCTTCTTAGTTCCTTAGGTGTGCTTTGCTTCTTATGAGAAATAGGCTCTTAGACAATTATATTAGATTTACTATATTTTGTAATTTGTGGCATATGGTGACTCCTTAAAACTTGAAGTTACGTGACTCGCTTAAAGGTATGTAGCTGGTGAGGGGTGGATCCTTGATCACTACTGATACCTGCCAATTTCAAAAGAAAAGAAGAGGTGGTGAACTCAAGAATGAAGACGCTCTATAAAAACTGGAGAAGACACATATTTTAAAAAACTAGCAACAACAAATGTCGAGGATGTGGGATGTTGGGGTTGGTGAGCATGTGGAATGTGGGAATGAATACTGGTCCAACCACTATGGAAAGCTATGTGGAAGTTCTTCAAACTACTAAAAATGGAGCTTCCATATGATCCAGCAATTCCACTCCTAGGTGTTTACCTAAAGGACACAAAAACATTAATTTAAAAGAACACAGGCACCCCCTATGTTTATTGCATCACAATTTACAGTAGCTAAGCTATGGAAACAACCCAAATGCCCAAAAATAGATGACTGGATCAAGAAGATGTGGTATATTTACACCATGGAATACTTGGCAATCAAAAAAGATCAACTCATTTGCAGCAAGATGGATGGAGATCGAAGGGATTATATTCAGTGAAATAAGACAGAAAGAGAAAGAAAAATATCAACTGGTTTCATTTATAGGAGGAATGTAGAGGAACCAAATAAAGGTACAGGGAGGAAAAAGTAACTATAATAAAGTAAAAATCAAAATCATCATGTAACCGTAGATCAGAGACATTCTGTAGGGGAGGAGGAGGGAGAAGGCTCAGGACGGGGTGGGAAAAGTGCAAGACACTAGGGTGGTGGTGCGTGGGTGAGCTGGTGCTGGGAATTTCACAGAGAAATCATAGATTGTACAAATAGGAAGGATGATGTAAAAATATATGTTAAATTTATTTTAAAAAACTGAAGAAGGGAAGTAAATGGATCTTTCATAGTTTCTAAGAGGATGTCAGGCTTCCTGGTACCTTTATTTTAATATTGATAGATTCATTTCAGACTTCTGTCTTCCAGAAATATAAGACAATGAATTTGAAGGGCTTTAAGACTCTATGTTTCTTATAACTTGTTTGAATAGTAAAAGGTATCACATACATCAGCCTAAACCACAGCCTGTAGATACATGAATTAAATTAGTTGTTTTCATTTGAATTCTAAGCTGTGTGGTATTTTATTGATATTATCCCATTGCTAACTGATATTATCTCAGGTATTTTATTTTCTGTATATTAAAAACACCCCTGTAACAAAATGGTGAAGCACATATTTGGAAACAAAACTAATCAGATATTTACAGTACAAACCATATAACTAGTACATATCCTTGTTAAAATATATCTTCAAACTGTGTATTCTATCATTTAATTAATGAACAACCATGTATGGTAAATAATCTTGATGTCACATATTTAAAGAAACTAAAATACAGATAAAATGTAGGTTCTATAACTAAAAATGAGATGTCGTGAAAGTCCTGCTACTCATAAAGCTTATAACTTTCTAAATCATAGCATTAAGAAAAATAAATATAATATGACTTTTATGTAATGAAACGAGGACTTTTAATATATACTGTTATATTAAATCTGTGACTTACAAGATTTGTAAGAAATCCTACCCTTCACCAGAATATGTTTTCAGATGAATATGTCAGAAATAATATAACTGTCATACAATAGCAAAAACAGAAAAATATCAACTTTGCTTTGAGTGTCCATGAAAGAGTTTCAAGAGTGTTTGGGAACTATTCGTGTTATAAGAAAAAATTCTTATTTCAATGATACTGCTAAGAACTCTGGACTAAAGATTTCTTTCAAGTTTTTTTGAAAGTCACTTTTGTCAGAAACATTAGATCTAAAAACAAAAGGAGAAATACTAAGGTATATAGTGGAATATCATAAAATAAAATGTTATCTGACCTTTTAATTGGAATTTTACATTTCAGAAATGGGCATTGCAAAGCACAACTAATAGCATTTTCCTCATCTTTTTACAAGTTGCTTGGTGCTTTAATATATGTCTCTACTAAAGAATTACTTATCTTTATACTGATATTTAACTAATCACCTAAAACAATGCTGCCTGATGAGAAAAAAAAACAAAAAAAATTAATATTTTACTTAACAAAATATATTTTAATATTATTTCAAAAGATAACCAAAAACTTTGGTAGTATCACTATGTATTTATTCCACAAATATGCAACTGTTGGTTTAATGCCCAGAAAAGTTATTTCTGCTTGAACATTAAAAGTTCCTCCCTAAGCCATCCACAGAAAATCAAAAATAGAATCTGCTACACCACTGACATATCCTTGTCCCTTGGAGATCATTTTAATCCTTAGAAATTATGAAAATATTGAGCTTACCCATCCAAAACTGCTAAGGAAAGCATCCCAGCTCACAAATAAAAGAAATAACAGGTCATATTCTTTCTGTTCATGAGACTAGACCTGTGAACAAAACAGATTATTTGGTAGGATATTTTAATGGATGACAACTATATGTTACTGTGAAGCTAGGTGTTTGGGTTTATAACCTTTTGGGGGAAAAGTTACTAATTAATTCTTCACTATGCACTGTTGTGATAATCACAGAAAAATGCAAATTATGCCCAACTTTATAAATAATACAGGGATACTAGCTTGAGAAAATAGTCAAACTGTAGTTCAATGAGATAAGTATTTTGAACTTATTTCTAGTCTATTCCAACCTTTCATTATATCATTTATCCTCTCTTTGGCCTTCTAGTTTTCTCATTTACTTTTGAATACCCTAGTCATCCCTCTTTCTTTCTTTTTTTCCTAAGATTTATTTATGCATACAAGAACTAATGTACAGACTAGAGGTGCGGGGGAGTGAGAGGATTCACCAGAGACAGAGTAGAGCAGAACAGGCAGACTGAAATACACTCCTGAGGGGAGCAGCAGGCAAGGCAGGAGAGGTCTGCTGTACCATGTGGGTTACTTCCCTGGCCAGGGAACTAGTGCAGCAGTGACTGCAGATAGCTTCTTAGTGTTCCACTTTAACCCATTTCACCACCAGGGAAGCCCCAAGCATCAATTATTTTAAAATAAGCAATGAAGACTAATATATCAGGTCAAAATATGGTTGAGAAATAAACCAAACTGGTTCTCAACAATATTTTCCACTAGAAACATATTCCATTACTTCAGTCAATATTTCACTATTTTCACTCACATAAAATTCTGTTTTTCATAGACTTAATGCTAACTAAAGTCTAAAAATATTTTTAAAGCAGATATCAACTTTTCATCTATAGATCTTCTATTATTTTGAAGGGAGGGAGTTGTTCTTGATCCTTTTGTTTCCTTAACAAATACATGATTTGATGTAAGAGTAATGATATGCAATCAGAGTTGTTTTAACGTAAGCTTTAGTGCAGCTAGTTATCTTTTGTTCAACTGTAGCATTACATTTCAAAGACCTATTTTTAAAAGATTTTTCTAAGAACTGATAAATTTTACAAATTCCTCTTTTTCTGTATCATGAAATTCATATTGTAAGGAATCTATACAAAGCTTGGTAGAATTACAAAGTTATAATGAAAACAATCAAATGTAGTATTGCTGTAAAATTCCTAGAAAAAGGAAGAAACACTTACATTTTAAGGATACGTAAGACATTTAAGGAAGAATTCTGCCATTCTTGTATGGCGTGGGATTGCTGATGTAGGCACCTGAAGACAGTTGTCCCTGGATTTATTGCCAGCTCTAGCAGGCTTGCATTAACAGCTGAAAGACACAATAACTCAAGCTTCACCTTCATAACAGTTGTTCTTTTCTCCAAATTTAACATTATTGACAGCCAAATTCTGTCTATTTGTTAACAGAACACCAAATCTAGTATTTTTTAAAATGTTTAAAGAAATGAAATTTTATTTTCATTGTTAATGATATACAATTAGCTTAATGCTATACTGCATTATTATGTTTGTTTCATACTTTTCCTCTTAAGTGAATTTAGCCATTTTTTATACATATGATAAAATGACTTATGAAAATTTGATCTTATATATTTTGCAATTGTCTAGCAGTCATTACCTGAGAACATAAATATTGTTAATAAATGAGATTGCTATGTTCCCTAATTTACCTAAACAGGTAAGTCATTCTCTAAAGATAAGGCATTAGTGGGCTACTTGAAGTTTTTGATATCTTACAAATTAAATATTTATTTATAGTAGAGCCATAAAATTCCAGAAAATGCATCAGAAATTGAGAAAATCAGCTGAAACAGAATGCGGATTGATGGTGTTAATCATTGATATTAGATGATGTTCAAAGAGTATGAATATAAAGATTTAAATTTACAAATGCAAGAGAGACATAGCAGATAAAAACAAAGAATTGTGAGAGAAAAGAAAAGAACTTTCCTTGGTAACTGAAGAGTTTACCTTGACAACTATTTTCCTCGGATAAGAAGTGGAGAAGGAAGGAGGAGCCCCCCTAAGTGAGAGATTTTTCTAAATTGGCTGCTAGGCCTTTTCCTGACAAGCAATAACCTTTTTACTTCCTCATTCTCCTTAATTGCAGATAAATGCTGTCCTTCTCTTTATACCTCCTAAAGCCTTAAATTTATGGATTTTCGATCTCCATCAATTTTCATTCACAAAGTTTTTTAGATGGCTTTCCTAGCCAATGTGAAATTGCTATTTTTTAATCTCCTGTTCAGATATATTATGGGTTCAACTACTTTTTTAGTATTTTAATTTTTTTAGATTATTTTGGTTTATAACCCTGTATATGAATTTAGAGGTATGTTGTGAGTTCAACTACTGATGGTGATATTTATAGCAAAGAAAGCTGATGTGCATCATAAATTGTGAGTCAGCAGCTGATATGAGTCATTAATTGAAGCTTTTAGTGATCAAACCATTCCTATTATATGAAAAATTGCCTTTTGACATATCTCATTATCCAAAAAGTTATATATTTATTTCATTAGTTAACAACTGAGAAACACATTATATTTTCTAGGAATTAAAGTACTTTAATGTTCCTGTATTATTTAAATTGCATTCTCTATGAACAGAGGTAAACATACATAGGATTTTCCCTTGCTTCTTTAAATCTCTTTCAACTGGAACACATGTCAAATATATATTTAGAAAACAATTTCTAAAAAAAAAAAAAAACTAATAAATTCCCATTCTCAATCTGAATTCGCTACAAATATTTTGTGTATTTTAAAGACCTACTGTTAATAAGTTCCCATCATCCAATTTTGATGATAACAAAATTAAAAACATTTACACCCTTTTTTCTATTAAGCAGCATGAGTCCCTCTTTTTGAAGCATGACTAGTGGTTTCCCCACCTTTCTTTCAGTTAGAGGCTTTCTACTCCAAGGTTCCACAAAATTTATTAGGGTTGGTGCATAGCCAATAGCTGCTGACAACATGATTGATGAAAGATGAAAGCACATTCCTTCAGCTTAAAATTTACTTTCAATGAGAAATCTATACCTATTTCCACCTAGATGCTTATTTTTAAAGATTGCCAGAGAAAATGGTTGCTATATATTTATATTAGAGGCTAGAATGATTTAAATATAATAATAGCAATCTGATATTTCCAAATTCAGTTTTGTAAAGCTAATCAAATTATGTTATTTAGACTCCCTATTCTAGGAACGCAAGCTTATCTTTTGTATAAATAAGATTCTCTTCAGACCAAAAGATTCACGTACAAATTTTTAATGTAAAAGAAAAATATCCAGAGTTCCCTTTGCAACTTGAAAATTGCATTTAATGTTATTTCTAAATAGCAAAATGACATTGAGGTAACAGAATAACAACTGCCTTCTGACAAGCATAATTTGCTTTTATAGTTCCGAAATTAATACTGGAACATTACAACACCAGGAAAAAAAATGTATCTGTTACCAAAAAAATCCCTTTGTAAATGTGAGGATTTTTGAATTCTGATTTCTAAGGATCAACAACAAAAATAATTACCTATTTATATAAAGTTATTTTTTTCTAATTCTGAAAAATTTTATGAAGATATTACTCATAATATTGCTTGTAGTATCTTGGTAGGAAAAATGTTAGCAATGAATACAGTTGTGCTTTTTGTTTAACACATAAGCAAAATGTTCATTTGAGCTGCTAGTGCCTATCAAACAAAACATTCCAGAAACACACCTATAATTGAGCACATTTGTATTGACTGAGTAAATTTGTCATTGCAGTGGCAGAAAAAGCCCACCATAGTTGTGTGTTGTCTCAATAAGAGTATTTGGTAAACTTTGTAGAGTATTAGGGTTTGTGTTTAGTGATTAGAAAAAGATTCAGATAGTGGAGAATTAACCCTAAAATGGATACTCTCATAAAACAGGGATAATATATTTTTTAAAGATTTATTTATCTATGCACACAGAAACTGTTTTACAAGCCAAAGGTGTGTGCGTATGAGGGAAGGAGTGGTGGTGAGAGGATTCACCAGAAACAGAATAGGGAACGTTCCGAACAGGCCAATAGATTGAAATACACTGCTGATGGGAGCAGCAGGAAAGACAGGAGAGATCTGCTGCTCCATGTGGGTTTGCTCCCTGGTTGGGGATTGAATTTGTGCCACAGTGGCTATAGATAGTTTCATAGTGCTGAGAATTACCCACTGTGCCAGCAGGGAAGCACCAGGGATAGTAATTTTCTTTCTGACATTGAAAAGAATAGTTTGAGGTGATTTTAAGCTATGATTGATAAAGAAGCAGAAGTTATTCATATTACTAGTCATTTCTGTATCTTGAATGTTACTTGAGGTTTTGTTTGTGTTCATATATAATCATACATTGATCATGTGTTTATCTTGTGATGCCATGGTAATACAACAACCTTCTTTGTGAAATTGTTTATGTAAACAAGAAAACCTCACAGCCTAACACTGAGCCAAGGCCACATCCCTTATGATAGGACCTGCCTTTTTCTTACTCAGGGAAAAAAGAAAAAAGAAAAAAAAAAACAAAAACAAAAACAAAAAACGCTTCATTAAAAAGGCTCTAGATTTCTCCAAGTGATATTTTGGGGTAATTAAACATATTATCAAAATCATCGTGTAACATCTTTCAATTATCTGTTATCTTTGTAACAATTTCTTTGTGTGATTTACATAGTATATTTATAAACAAACATTTTTTAAAAAGAGAATTTTACTAGTAAGCTTGCATGCTATAAAATATTAAAACATTCAACAAAGTATAATTGACATTAAATTGTATGTATTTAGATATATCATTATATGTGTTTTAATATACCTTTGTACTTGTTAAATGATGACTATAAATAATATACTTACCACTTCTTTAAGTATTATCAAATTTTTAAAGATTTTCTTAACAAAAAAGTATTTAACAAGTAACATTAGTTTTATTTATTCTATCTTCTCCTTCTGTAATTTCTTGAGTTCTGAAGTTAATTTCTTACCAACAAAATGACTAGCAGGGATATAACCCTGAATATCAAACTCACTAGAGAGAGACGTCAGCAGTATAAGCTGATAGCAGAAATTCACCCAGTCAGCTAGAATATGCTATTCTTCATAAGTCAAGTTGAGGAAAATTTCACTTTATCTTCTTCATTGCAAGTCTCAGAAATTGCCTTTGACTGATTTAAGCAGACCAGGACTTTGAGTAGTTCACTGAATCACCTGGAACACTGAAGAATCAGGCTCAAAAGTTGGGACACTCAGAATCAGACAGATTGAGTAGTATTCAAGTCCACCGAGAAATACTATACAAAAAAAGAGGTGAAGATAATGATACCATTGCTGCTGGGTGATTGCACCCTCTGGACACTTCAAGCCCCATTGGAAGATCGGAAACTGCTTCTCTGGGAGAGGCCATGTTGCTACAAACTTAGCCATCATCCACTTTGCTTTTTTCCATCAAAATTCAGGTGGGTACACCTTAGTCACCAAAACTAGTGTGACTGGTTGTCTCTGGCTTCCAAGAAATGCTGGGAAAAGAAAGTATTCAATCCTTTCAGCCTTTGAGTAGGCTTTACAAGGTCTGCCTTTCACCAAGACTAAGAAGAATTTCTCACACAATAGAAATGGGAAGTGGGAGCAAATTATGTACCAGGTTAAGCCAAGTTGCATATCTCATTCCCATTGGCCCAGATGTGTACCTGACCTGTGTGCATAAAAAGAAGCCCTCTACCTTTTTCAGGAACTATTAGAAAAGACTCTTAGAAACTGTTCTGTTTCCCTCAGAATATACAATGTTTTGTGGGAAGGTGGGAATTACCACAGTCATTTTCCTATCCATTTCTTATGAAACTAGAAACTAGAGCTTTAAGGGATTAACAAAGAGGGTATCTAAACATGTAACTAGGTCTGTTTTTATCAGAAGAAAAACCTGTTTTTTTCCCAAGTTTGGAAAATGTTTCTTATTTAATTCCATTTGAGTTTTTTATTATTATTTCTCATTTGTAATTAAAAGAATTAAAACCCAAAGACTAGTAAAACAGTAAATTTAATATCTCAGGTAAATTATGGGTATATGGGGTTCAACATTCAGAGGAAAAGATTTTAAGGAGGGCAAAATAAAGTAATAGTCTATTATAGATAGTGTGAAAATAGTGATTAAAAAATAGGCTTTTATGAATCTGGAGTGTGTTGAATGAGACTACAAGATAAAAAATAGTTCATCAACTTGGTCCCTAGTGTAGAGAAGCTGAATATATAAGAATTTAGAGAAATGATTCAAGTCTTATAATTTTATGAAACAGAGTAACTGTCATGACTATATTGGTTGTGCCTTGTTAACTTGTGCATTCATTAGGACCCAGTTTAAGTGATAGACACTAAGAAGCTTTAATACAAGAAGGAAGTTTCTTTAATGGACACTGGAGTTTCAAGAGAATCCACTTATGAATATACAGAGGCACCTAGCAACAAATTAGAACCAAGAAACCATTAGGATGCTGCCCTGTTATTTTTACGTACCTGTCATCTCTGCTCCCTTCTCTTTTCTCTGCATATTAGTCTCCTCTGGCTCTCTCTTTTGTATTTCTAAGTCCAAATCTTTGGGAAGGGAATTATAATTGATCTATGTCAAGCATGGAATTCAATCTGGACCAACTAACCAATGACATGAAGTAGAACTGAAATTTGTGAGTATGCTAAAAATTTATAGAGTTGGGATCATGGCAGTTTGCTGACAAGAGAGAGTGAATCCAACCCACTTGGTGCTACTATAATTGGATAAGCAGTCTAATATGGGGACGATGAACTATAACACTACATTATTGTGTTTTTTTTTTTTTTGGTCTCCTATACTGTGATATCTAATCATTGACTCTTACTCCTGCCCAGACTATGCAGCTTTCTATTGTCTCTCTCATCCAAGAGAGACATAGAAGATTTTTTCATTTTGTCTATGTTTGTCTGGTGTAATTCTGGAACAGAATTTTATAAGGAGAATTTTATTAAATTAATATCATGTGTCACAAGAAGGCTTTATAAAAGAATGATTTCCTCCATTTTCAGTTGGCTTTCTTCTTAATCCCACACTCAAACTTGGTATGGTCCATTTACCATATTTAAAACATTTACCATATTTAAAACCTCTCATCCAGGTCCTCATTCAAGGACCTAAGCTGGAGATTACTCCCTTTCCTCCTATTGCAAGGTGAAGTCCTAACTCAGTTGACTTGATTTCTTTCTTACACACAACTTTGCCTTTCATTCTATTGGTCAAAAATGAAAATGATACAATTTACTCTGAATTCAATCTTCACAAACTGTTTTTTCAAGTTCCGGCAATTCTTAATGGCCAAATCATAAACACCAAAAGAGAGGAGTTTAAAATAGAAATGCTGACAACCCTTTAACTACAGCACATTGACTGATGCTGCCATAATGCACTATATTAGATGCACTCCTCAGAGCTTATTGCCAGTGGTGAGTCTATAAATTCCTGAATTAAACCTCAACTGCTCACAGCTTACACTTTTAAATTAAATTTCTTACTCTTTGCTTTACCTAGAGAAATCTGAGTTGAAGCAGCTGCTATACATAGGCAAATAAAAATAGGATTAGGTAAACTACTTATATCAGGTCTGAACTATATTTCAATCATGTTGCAACTATAGAAAATGATGTGTTCAGCTTACCAAATATGTCATTAGGTACTTAATAGTTGTAGCCATTCCTAATAAATAAAGTAAGAATAGTGGGAGAAATACTGAACACTGACCTATGAAATTGAAATGAGATAATTTAGAATGTATCTGCTTGCTTTAAAATTGGACTTTTAGCAGTGAACTTAAAGTAGTATATGCACACTCACTTTGATTTTCCATGACGCACATCTGAAACTTAAAATGTACTGTTACTTCAATTAAAAATAAATTTGTAAAAATTTTTAAAATAATGATTTTCCCCACTGGTTAAGTTGGAAAAGAATGAATCTAGCTTTTCTTCTTTGTATTCAAATTGGTAACAATTTTCTTCTATAAATGTATCAGATAAATTTGGTTGAGAGATCCATTGCTAAAACAGACATCCAGAGAATGTTGGTTTTGACCAACTTTAATATAGTTGGTTTTGACATGTTAATGGATAATCTTTGTTTAGTCCAATGAAGAGACTTCACATTATGGCTTAAGGACTCAATTGTGATGATCAGAGAGTATGAACAGATTGATGAATGTTCTTCCTGGACTCTTCAAATAGGATTTATTGAGTCTTCAAATTTCATATGTTTTATAATTTCAACTAGATACATCTTGAAATTCTTCAACTATCAGTTTCAGAAAAAAAAATCAAGAATAAACTTCATGGAAAATATTCATCACCTTTTCCTATAAATTTCTTGGAGGTATGTCTTTTCATTTTTATCTGTGGTCTTAAGTAGACAAAATGTAAACAAATATTTGTGTTGAGCACATCAAGATTCACAGACAGGATAATAATGATTGAAAATTTGGGGAAAAGAATTTAGAACTTTGTGGTCAGAAAATTTTAGAAAATATAAACAATTACTTGCTTCTTTTTCATGTGTCATGAAATAATATGCTATAGAATTGTGAAAACATTGCTGGGACTTGAAAAAACACCTTTTTCCATATTAATAAAACAAAGTATTTCTAACTTGTTTACTCTCAAGGATGGTATGAGTCAAATAAAAATCTTGCAAATAAGAGCACTTTCATATGAAAACTAAATATGAAATAGGATGAAAGTTAATTTAAAAATCAACAAATCAGCTATTTTTTTAATTTAATTTATTTTTATTGTAGTATTTTTAATTGCAGCAATTTTGTGGTTTACATCACTGTATGTGATTTAGGGTTAGAGGCGCATAACTCTTCAGATATATGTTACTACATCACACTTACCACCAGGATACTCATAATCCTCCACTGTAGAGACTTTCTTATCTAACACTTAGAGCCTGAGATAATTTTTGTTAAATATGTTTGGTAAAGTTTTTGAAATTATAACAATATTGATATAGGAGCTGATTTACTGCATAGATATTATTCAAAGACAAACTTCTCAGGCAGGATAAGTCAACAAGCTCTAAAATTTGTGTACAAACATTTAATCTATGAGCCTCAAAGTCAAAATACTATTGGGAAAGATGATTTTTCCTTCTCAGAAAATGTTTTAGGTTATTTGGGAGGTCTAGTAATTAAATTGGCATAAAACAGATTAGTAGGAAAAAAGCAAAAATAGTTATAGATGTACAGGACCCTCATTAAAAATGCAAGACTTAAAGATAGTCAGGCAATAAAACTAACATACCATTTTTAGCTGAAGAGAAGGAGCCAGGTTTCTGGAACTGCAATGGAAATGAAGAAAATTCATAGGAAATAGAGAAGCATAACAGATGTTCCCCTGCCATGAAATAGTCTTCTTATATAAAAGCTTGTAATTGGCAATAGCTTTCTTCTTGGTATAGGCCCCTGTCTAAACTCTTCAGTCTCTTAGTGGAGGTAGAAAGACTTTCTTAAGCATATTGGATCTTAATTGCCTTCAGATCAAAACAATCTAGTTGGTGAAGTGGCACATTATAGGATAGAGAATTCTGCTCCCACCCTCATTGCAAGATTGCAGAGTATCATCTGGAAACACATAATAGTGTTAAGAAAGATGCCTTTCAAACCATTCATTGAATTTAATGGGAAATATGTAGAAATAGGATGTGATGTAGTCATTGAGGAACCATTCAGGCATGCAATGGTTAGTTCAATTGCTGGAAATCTACAAATTTCCTTTTGTAGTTTAAGCTTTGTCTCCAGGTTAGAGATAATGTGATTAAGTTAGATTCAAAATAGAGGGTAAATTGAAACTATTATCACCAAAACTTTATTTACAAAAATAGGCAACAGACTACTGCAGTTGGCTTCTCCCTGTCCTAGTTCATAGTCTTAATCATGATCTCTTCAACTGTGCTTCTATAGCATTAGCATCATCCTCATCTTTAGGACCACATTTCAATTTCAATAAACATTATGCTTGCATGTTACGTATTACAAATGTGCTCTATTTATGTTATCTCATTTGTTGTAATCTTAACTGAGTTAGCTAATTTCCTAGGCGCAATCATGTGGCTAGAAAGTGCATGCATTTATTTGAATACAGATTTATTTAATTTTATCATCACACTCAGGAGTTTTAGTATACAGAATGAAGCTCACATTCCTTAGCCTCCCCTTCACTTCACAGTCTTCTTCAGAGCTTAGAGAGTCTTTGTGTCTAACTTAGAATGGTATGTTGGTTGTTCTAAAGAAATAGACTAACAATTTAGAAATAATGCAGGTGTCATAGGATGTAGCACATCTTCCAAGATCTTCACAGAGTATGATTTATTTGGCAGAAAATTACATAATGGTAGCTGAGACTAAAGTCAGGATCCCAGCATGCCCTGGTTTTCCCATGACAGCTGCTTCTTTCAAATCCCCCAAAATGACCCCCAGAGTGGGTATAGGAACAGAAGTATTACAAGGGAAACATCTTCAAGACTTTTTTTCTGAGTTTTATCAGGTCAAAGCACATTAGTGCAAAGTGCATCATGGATACGCCTCCTCCACTATGACTGGTCGTGGACATGAGTGTGTAATTCCATCATAGAGTCACAGCACACAGTCTTAATTCTGCTCCTCTTTTCAGAAGCTCTCTTGGACTTCTTTGCTTCACTTGTCCCAGATTCAAAACACAAGTCAAAAGTGTCCAAGTTTTAGTTTATGCTAAACCTCTGGATCCCAGGATCCTACTTCTCTGCTGTCCTAGAAGTACCCTCAAATGGTATGGTCGGAGTTGGACAGGAAACATGATACATGACTTGGGAGGACTTTGGGATAAGTCCTCCTCTATTGTCCATCTCCCTGAGTGTAGGTACCAGAAATTTCCATGTCCTTGTCTCGTGAAATGCTCCTTTCATCTTACTTAAAATTAAACATTTAGCCTACCTATCTTTTACAACTATTTGTTTTCTTCTTCATTTAGGGGTATCACTATCCTTCATAGATTAACTATCTAGACGAGTCTAATGTGTCCTTTACAACTGCCAAATCATCTCTAAGACCTGTTTTATTTTAATATTTTGAAAATCCTTGATCAAAGAAATACAGAATAACAAAAATACTGAAATAGAGATTTGAAATGGACTGAGAAGTCTTACACTATTTCTAGTCTAGAACACCTAGCTTTTTAACAGATCATATCCAGAAGCCTCATGACATGATGGAGGAAAACGATAAGATATCTGTTTGTGCTTTATTCCAGAATGTATTCCCATTTCTAAATCTGATATGTGACTATCAGCACCTGTTAATAGCAATTTCTCAGTGTTTTCCTAAGTCTTATCCCTTTTTATGTTACTTTATATTCTTAAACAAAGAATACCCAGCCAATAGATTTATTCTTACATTTCAGGATACTTTGACCTGAATTTTCAGATATAGGTTCATGTCCCATTGAGGCTTTTCTCCTAGGCACAGGAATCAGTCATTTCCTCTGTTTAGACCCAACTGAGATGAATACTCTCTTACTTGCCCCAACACCCCTAACTCCATTTCAGTCTTCTTCCACTGACTTAGTATAGTCCCCATAATATGTTGGGAAAACAAGTGACTTTAAATTACATTAGTCATATTGTTCAACTCTTCAATTTTGCTTTTTTATGTTCTTTACATTTTACTTGCCTGCCTCACAGTTTTTTTTAAATAAATAGTACATATTTATGTCTAAAGTTTTGACTGTTCTGTACTAATTACTGTGTAGCCTATAGAAAGCTGTTCTGTTTTCTACTTAACAGAATTTTTAGGCAGTATTTCCTTAATTCAGAGATCCTTTTTCCTACACACCTATCATCCAGTTTCCATTCACAAATGAATATATTTTATTCACAGGTTGCAGGTTTGAATAATTAGCACAAACTGAGCTATCCTTAGTTCCATCTCTCATTTCCTCTGTATCCTAGGGTTTTCTAAAAAGGCTCTCTTTTCATACCTATATTCACTCATGTTTTACTTCTGTTATTGGTTTTAGTTTCAATTTCAGATAGTCATAATAAAATGGCATAACATTTTATGTCATATACTTATGACAATTAATATCAATGGTCATACTATTATCATTAATATTAATAAGAGAAAGAGGGTAAATTCAAGTAGGGTATCCTTCCCATTACCCAGTGCTTTGCTGTTCAAAACATGTCTTCAGTAAATATTTCACTTTATTTGAAGCAACATGATGGGACTTATGGTTTATTTACATGCTAGACTTAGAAAGCAGTTTTGTTTTAAAATGGCTCTCGCTCATTCCTAGGTACTCCTGGTCTAAAAATATTTAGAGAATAATGGTTGACTCTGGTGATTAAGAAAGACTTCCATACTTCCTAGATATATATAGTAGTATGATATATTTTAGTTAGGAGATTAGATACATATGCATTGCCTTTTAAACTATAATTATTTGACATTAATTAATAATTGTGATGTTTAAACAGCTTATGAAAGTTTCCACAGCAGTCTAGCTTATCACTGCATGAAAGATAAGAATATCTCATTTAGACCCAAAATGCAAATTTATCTCTACAAGAAAATATATTCAGAGGTGGCTTTCTTCATCATAATAATGGTGATAATTACTTATCATTTCAGTTGAAGCAGGTATAGAGCCACATGAAGTTTAAACAACAAAACCAAACAAAGATACATTTCACTGGGATCAATAGAATAAAATATAAAGTGAGAAAAATATGTCACCTGTGTTGTTTTTTAATTATGCTATGGATTTTCCTTCCAATGAATTATTCTTTTTTTTTTAAAGATTTATTTATTTATGCATACAAGCACTGGGGTACAGGCCAGAGGTGTAGGGGGGGGTGAGAGGATTCACCACAGAGAACGGGGAGCAGAACAGGCAGATCAACAGAAGTACACTGCTGAGAGGAGCAGCGGGCACAGCAGGAGAGGTCTGCCACACCATGTCGGTTCCCCCCCTGGCCGGCAGCAGGGATCGAACGAACTCGTGCTGCAGTGGCTGCGATTTGCCTCGTAGTGCGTTGCTTAACCCACTGCGCCACCAGGGGAGGCCCCTCAATGAATTATTCTACCAACACATCTAGTGCAAATGTAAATTCTCTATGAAGGATTTCACGAATCATCAGTGATGACATTAATAGATGGTTCATATGAGATACATTATGCTGAAAAAGGGAGCCAGTTCCAAAAGGTTAAATATCTAATCAATAACTTGATGAAATAAAACTTACTAGAAAGGACCTATAGTAATTTCATAGAGAAATAAAGAAGGCAAATATTAAACAAGACAGCTAAAGTTAATGTTTGGTTTCTGCTTTATCAAAGCATTAAACTGGTACTAGTGAGATTAAATAAGTGTCTAAATACTTGCTTTTGTTTTCCAAATTAAGTCAACCCAGTACGATACATTGGTTGAGTTTATATAAATTGCATGTACAACAATCAATAAAATTCAATCCAAAGCAGTGAGAATGAGACTTTCCTATTATGTGCCACATAGTGACTTCCTGAAGGAGAAAAAAATATGAATAAATTAAACAATTTCCAGCCTCAATGCTCCTTATTCTTTGAATACTCAGGGCACAGTTTTCATACACATTCACATATGTAAAATTTTAGAACCTCAACATCATAAGACATAAACGCATATACACAAATTCAAGCTAATGTTGTCATTACTTACCTTTCTTGTATTATCCAATTAAAGGAAGAGTCTAGAAATTGGAAAAATTCATACATTCATTTTTCCCAGGCAAATTCACACATTCTGAAAGAGTAAAAATTATTATTTCCATCTCTTCCCTTTCAATCTGTGTGTCTTTGATTTCAAAGTTCACTCAGTCTTTCAGGACACTTATTTGAAACATAAATAAATATATAAAACCATATATAGTTCATATAACAAAATTATTATTTTTCTAGTAGCATATTAATTATACATGTTAAAATGTCTGCTTACTAACACCCCTATTTATTTGTACAGTAATTACTGTTATTAATGACCAAGACCAAAAGAATTGCATTTATTAAAGAAAAGTCAAATTATTGTTAGCCATTCAGACTTATGTTTCTCATTACATTCAAAGCCTTTGGAAATTTATAATTTTATATTAGTGTGATATAATGACTGTCTCTTGACCAGAATATTGGATTTTTATAAACCTCATTCCCTTTGCAGACAACAATGTGTTTGCTTTTATAACATTCTGCCTAATATAGCCACAGAAAGTGTTGAATCTTCAGTCTCAGTTTTGTGTCTCACAGATTTATGCTACACTTGCCTCATTGATGAGAAAAATAAAACAAATGAAATGCAAGCTCCAGAGCAGCTGGAGCTTGGGGTACTCATTTTCAGTTGAGAGCTGATAATTAGGCTGCATCCGTTCAAGCACATAACTAAAGGTAAGATGGTTCCGCCACAGACAAAACTGTTCTGGAGCAATTTCATTTCTAATTATGAGTCCTGATAGAATATGCTTCTACCTAATCTATAGTGGAATGTAATCTCCTGGGAAATGAGGGAGCCAAGATATTAAAATCACATTTTTAAGTTAGATCTAGGAATAAGTCCTATTTGTAAGTGTGTTTTATAAATATGAATGACTTAGTGCAAAGAGCAGAAATACATAAGAGGAAAGTATATTTTCCAAAATCCTGGCTGGCGTAAAGGGTAGTATAACTTATATAAATGTAACCTTCCTCTCAGTCACTAAACATAAGGATACAGAGACAGAAGTGACAGATAGAAATAAGGATGGGGTAGAGGCTGAAATGGATAACAAAATGGAGATTAAGCAATTTGTATTCAAAGATTTCTGAATATTGTCACATACTCTGATCTAAATTCCCCCAGTTAGCTGTTAAATGAAGATAGCTTAAGTACTTTGGAAGCATCATTAAATTTATCAGGTCATTGAAGTGATGGATTAAAAGGTTATGAATGAATTCATTGTTTCAAAGATGATCAAATGGAGGAAGCTTATACACTTAGGTAAAACTGGCTCAGTGCATTTACCATTAGATCAGCTTATAGGCTAACAAACTCATCCTTATCTAAACGATATGTATTCAGTGTTGAATAGGACTATATCAGTGGCTTAGTATATTTAGGTATTTTCCTAGAGACCTGAATTTTCTCTCTATGTAAATGTAGTATATTGTCTAAGTAAGACAAATGAGTAAGTTTTAAAATGTGTAAGTTTGACTCTAAAGCACAGAATAGTTAGCTTTGATATCAACGTCAGAATTGGTGTGGTTGGGGCCTCCCCGGTGGCGCAGTGGGTTGAGCAACACACTGTGAAGCAAACCGCAGCCACTGCAGCACGAGTTCGATCCCTGCTGCCGGCCGGGGGGGGGACCCATATGGCATAGCAGACCTCTCCTGCTGTGCCCGCTGCTCCCCTCAGCAGTGTACTTCCATTGATCTGCCTGTTCTGCTCCCCGCTCTCTGTGGTGAATCCTCTCACCCCCCCCCACACCTCTGGCCTGTACCCCAGTGCTTGTACGCATGAATAAATAAATCTTTAAAAAAAAAAAAAAAGAATTGGTGTGGTTGAATTTGGTTTTGACTATGGGGCTTTTCACTCAAGTACTAAACATGATATTGGTTCTGTTTCTTAAATGAATTTATAGCTTGATGTATTACTAAATGGAGTTAATCAACTGGATATACCCAAAAACTCACCTTCATTTATTTTGGATTCTTGTTCTTTCTTAAATGTAATGTAATTATAGTTAATAGACAAATACTGTACTGATCAGTTGGCAATCAGAGCCAGTTAAAATTTTAAATGTCAACTGAACTTATTTGTGAGAATTTCAAGATATGTCAATATGTTTGAATCAAAATGTGATCCAATTGTGTTTAAATAATTTATAAGCCTGCCTAAAGTAGTAACAGCTCTCAGAGAAAATTGTGATACCTTGTTAGAAAAATCATCGCATTAGGCATCAATTGCAATATTTCCCAAATTCAGAGAAACATAATTCGTATGAGTTACTCAATGAAAGAAAAAAAATCTCAATACAAATACATTGGCAAGCTCTCTGGGTTTATTTCCCTCCTTGGAGAATCAAAACACTTATTATAATCTTAAAGTCTATGAGAATCTCTTTAAAATAAAAGCTGCTTATAATTTTTAACTTTTGTTTAACTCAGCATTTTTTAAAAATCTTATTTGACTATGGAGTCATGGAAATCACTGTCAGATTTTAACACTCAACAAAAACATTTATTTGCAAACGTATTTTGAAAATATTGGTTTATTGAGGTGACATACTTATGACATATCAGGTAATATATATTATTTAATTGCAATTGCTTAACACGTCAAAGTTTACATCTTTCAATCTCAGACACTAGTCTGTATGCCAGGGTCTATAAATTTTATGAATTCAGTAAACTTGAAAATTGTATGTTAAATGGTGAGATACATTTATATTTTTCTAGTAAGAGAGAAAATGTTTTTTATCATATTATCAAGTCCATGATTATGCATTCCTAGATTCATCTAGTAATATTAAAATTCTCTTTCAAAGGGGAGGGTTTTATTTAATTTTAAATATTCAATTTTAATTGAGGTTATAGGCTCTACCCTATTAAATATTAAAAGTGAGGATTTTTTAAAAGGCTTGAATGTATATTTCAAATGCTTATGGGTGGAATCCTCAGTGTATCTATCTAGTTCTTGCCTTGAATAGGTGATATTGTAAACAGAATGTCAGATTCGTACCAGTTGTAGCCATCCATGCATTGTAGAAAACAGCAGCAATTACACCTGCTCCCCAGGTTGCTATCATTTCAACTCTACTTCAGAAGAAACTTACATCTTGATTGAGTCATTCTTGTTTTCCTATTGCAAATAATTATCATCATCATGTAGCATAGCAAAATGCACTTTTTATGCTTATCACAGTAATGATAAAGGAGGGCCTCCTTGCAGAATTGAACTTGGGGAGAACCACTTGTATCAGTTTATAAAATGAATCAGGATTGCCCATGAAAGATCAAATAGAAAAGCTATATTTTTATTCTAGTAGGAAATAGTAACATCTAAAGTGTTTTACCTGTTCACACAGATAAGAGTAAAAATATCAAGTACCCTAGATTATTATTATTTAGAAAAATAATTATTTAGAATAATAATATTATTTAGAATAATAATATAGAAATTAAAACTAGGATCTTTATAGAGTGCTCATCTCACATTATATTATAGAAAAATTCCATTTGAAAACAGAAAGAGTGCCATGGAATGTCTGTCTTATTTTTTACATGGTTATCGCAAAATCCAGAAATTGTTATCATGTCTTAGTTTTTCTTAGAATGTGAAAGGAGCAAGAAATTTCATAATATCACCTTGATTTCATAATTTCATGTTTCTATAGAAATAGAGGACAAGCTATTTGTCAAAAGCAAAATGATAGATATAAGAGGTATATTTAACTATTTGGTTCTTGCATTCATATTTCAAATTTTATTTTCCCTTTGATCAGAATATTAAATGCCTTCTGGGTTATTAGTGGCTAGGTGGTCTTGGTTGGATTCTAACAAGTTACTTATTTTGCAGGAACAAAAGGACATACATTTGAACATTGACACATTTACTTAAGGTAAAGTTAACTAAAAATATTAACTGGAAGTTTAGGTGCTAGACTTGGTTACAAAGGAAAAATCTGTCTTACCTGGGACCTCCAAAACAGTGTGCCTTTTGTAATAATGAAAAGATAGTTTATCAAAGTAAAAGATGTGTTTTCTTCAAGTGATTAAGATATCCAGGGATTTATATCTTATCACAACATGAATCACATACACACACAAACACAAACATATATACACATACAAATAAAAGCTATCGTTTTATTTATCCAATTACAGTACACCATGATATAGATGTAGTGATTTTTCTAAAGGTTGACTACTAATTCATAACTCAATATCAATTGCAATCAATACTTTATGTGCTAATAATTTAGTGTGCCTGTGAATGAAAAGCTAATTCTTGTCACAGTTACTCAGATTTTCCTACACATTCAAAGTGTGTTGTATATTAACAGCAATGCCACTTACTATGTGATATCATTAGAGTCTGAGACTGGTGAGATTACTGGCATTCAAGGTCAATCAGATTTTAAAGGATAAATTTTCAAAGAACCCCAATGAATGTAGGAATTCTGCATTTGGGATTGCCTTTCAAGGCACAGTAAGTAAACCTAGCAGAGTTTATTATCTAGACTAAGAGTATTCTTCATACTACAAACCTTCTCTGTCTAAACTCAAGTTTCAAATATTGAGGAAAGTCAGGACATTCCAGAGCAAATAGAAATATGAATAATTTTATTAGTAGTTGCTTATGCTAGTTTACCAAATACATCTGCACTTCTTGTTATCACAACATACAAAATACTGTCTTTAACAAATATTTAATATCTGTGAACTATGGCTTTCCTTAAGCTTTAACTGTTTTTGTTTTTTTTTTTTCATTTTTATTACATCTATTGTTCTCTTTGTGATGAGACTCAGGAGTAGGTGGAGCATATTAGAAAACTATAGAGTTGTAGACTTTGAGGCTGCTGGCAAATTCCTTACTCTCTGCACAATGTTTAAAATCCGTGAGAGATACAGTATTTCTGTTATGATGTTATATCTGTATTAATCTACCTCACTAATAACTCTAGACAATTTAGTAGTCTGTTTTCTCCTGTCACAATAAGAAGTGGCCTAGATAATTTTAAAAGAGATACTAAAGGAAAAACAAAATGCTACAGACCAGGAAAAAGGGATCAAACTGGATAAATCCTTTTCCCATTTCATTGTTGTCACTAAATCTAAAGGAAATACTGCCCAATAGCTTGCCATCTCTGTTCTACAATAATCTATAATCAAAACAAACCGAACAGGGATACGATTGTATGGAATATATGAAACATAGATATATACACAAACATACTAATATGTATTTCTATACATACACTTGCATATATGTATAGTTTGCAGTTCTTCCTTCATGTTTTCTAACTAATGTCACCTTGGGATAAATTGGGGAAGAAATTTGGAAGAAGGTTGTGCTATTCTAAAAGGCTAAGTCCTGACTATACGATATTTTAATGGAAGGTGAAAAATGGACTTATGCCTTTAAAGTCACAAGAACTTTTGGGTACCACATATATGTCATTTCCCCTGCTGCATGGGTAAATACTAAAACACAGTCTTGTATATCCCATTTGTCTTACTCAATCTCTTTGCTTCCTGTAAAAAATGAAATCCAAGACTTAAAATGGCTGAAACGCACACTGCTGATCTTTCATAAACTGAGAAGGGCTGGAAAAATAGTTCCAGCTCACTGCTATAATGTTCCCCTGCTAGCTAAGAATGCAGGGTCTAAAGTGGGGAATGGCAGTATAACGGGGCATCTGCAAGGAAACTACAGATTTCTGTCCCCTCACAGTGGAGACTGAATAAAATGGTGCCGTAACTAAGTTAGAGGGACACTGAAAAAGAATAATTTTTCTAGATGCCTTTGAAAAAATCACACTGTGATTTATATTTTATTCAAAGTGTGCCATGTTCCCAGAATATCAGGCATAACCACAATACAGTATTCCTATAGAAAAACATTTTGAGGTCAAATAAGACACAAGCAGCAAAAAGATTTTTAGTTATTTTTGCCACTGTTTCCTTTCATTAATATGTATAGTTAGAAACCATTATATATGTTGGCTATAGTAAGCCTTAAATCATATTAAGACCCTAAATTATTCTATGTAAAGCTGAAATTCCTGTAGATATAAAATAGTGGAGTAATATAAATGTTGATTGCAAGTGAAGGCGTGTGCCAGTTTAGAATTGCTCTCTCATATCCTCTTAAACTCTCTAGTTTGCTTTAAAAAAATGAATTTGCTATATCTCTCAGGGACTTGTGAGTTTAATAACATTAAGTGGTTAAAAGTATTTTGTATATAATTAATAAATAGCATTTAATAACTTTAAGTAGTTAAAAGTATTTTGTATGTAATTAATAACTAGCTTTTCTTGGTACTATAGTATATTGACTAGTAAGAACAGAGAGCATATTTTCTTTTTCTGTTGTGATGATTTGCATTAAACATCAGGTTCATGACTTTTAAGAGCATCAGAAAACTAATAATTTTCAATAGATTTATGTACTAAGCATTAAAAATAGTGTTTAAAATTCTTTCAATTATCTAGACTTTGTAATAAAATTTGAGAGTTAGATTTTGTTTATCTTAGTAACATTTGGGTAATTATAGTCATACAAACTTGAATCTGAGATCTCTGTTTCTGTTTAAAAATCACATACGCTGGACATTTACAACAATTTACAAGAATTTTTCATTTACTCTTCATCTAACAATAGGGATGGAACAGTCATCATATTGGGTATGCCCAGAAGTTAAAGTTGGCTACCTCTAAAAATAGTCCAATAATATTCAGAACCAATTGTTTACTGTTTTATGTACTCCCTGAAGGTCATCAAACTACTTCAGCCAGTCAATGAGCTTCCTTCTCAAACTATCAACCATGATTAGTATACTCACTTTGGTACATTTATGCTCACAAAATGTTTAGTATAATTTGAATTATAATCAAGGAAATGTATGAAACTGAAATCTGAAAGGGAAAAAATTTTCCATGAGTACTTACACAGAAATGAACTGGTCTCTAAATATCTATAGCAAATTTGCTACTAAGGGAACCAAATTATGGAAACAGAACTTTAATTTCAGGCCAATCCCAAATCTAAACATTACCCATCTAAACATATCTATGACAGCTCCTTGGTTATTACAGCTGAAACTTTCAAGCAAAACTACACATTTACATATATCTTGTCAGTATCAGCGATTTTATTTAAAACTTTCAAGTATTATTTCACCCCATTAACATCCATAAAATTAAAAATCTTAAATAAATATGAGTTCCTGTGAAATATTGCAGTAACAAATATCCATAATAAATCAGTGGTTTCAGCTTATTATGAGAATAAACTTAAAAAGGGTGCACCAAGAGAACTGGGATGCACACTTGCCCTGGGAGGCACCACTGATGAAACCACAGAATTTATATGACCACCAAAAGCTGATGAGCTGCTTCAGAAACCAACACACTGCTAAATTAACATTGAAAGTATAATTCTGGGCTTGAGAGTTAAAGATGAAAGGAAATATAGTCTTCACATTCTAGTGTTTGCTTAGGAACCAGTTTTGTACAATAAGCTATGAGTGGATTTTTCAAGCAACAGATTTAGCAATTGTTTCTTCGCCCCTCTGATTTTTTTGAAGTGTTCTTTTCCCCTAGGATAAAGCACCGTATTCTTTGTTATCATGAGCATGAGAGGCCCCTTTTAGGACAGTGGAGCTGAAAGACAGAAGGCATGTAGGTCCTTGACATTGTAGACAAAATCTGCCTTCAGCTCATTTTCTGTTTGGGAAGTGAGGCTTGGAGAAGTAACATGATTTACACAATCTTGCATTCTTGCAGAGTTGAAACTTGAACATGAGTTCCTGATTTTCAGGCTGGTGAGTTTTTGATAACATGGTTAAATTTGATTTGATTTCGTGGAAGCCACACATATTATACTCTTACTCTATAACCTTAAGAGTTAGCCATAGTTAGCTATAGGATGCTTGCTTGCTCCTATTCCTTGATTATCTTAATCCCTTAGCTTTAAATTGTTTCACACAAAATCACATAGAATTAATTAAATGTAGCAAAATCTGTATTATATTTTTTAGTAAGTGGTCATTATTTATAAACTACTTAAAAACTATCTTTCTTTTTTTTCCCCCTGCTCTTCACACTTAAAACAGTGATCTAGATTGTATTTAGTTCTTATGACTTAATGAAAATATCTATCCAGTTTAAACTCTTATATTTCCAATTGCAAAAAATGTAACAGATTTTAAATTCACATGTCTACATCTAACATTCCATATTAAGCTAAAAATACTCTAAGATACTAAAATGTCATATATATCACTAGCTAATTGGCAAGAAAAGAAAAGGGAAAAGTAAAATAAAATATAACCCCACATTTTAAAACCAGCTCTATTTGCTGTAATATAATGCACTGAGTGTTTAGGACATAAGGACATGATGACAAAGGATCAGCTGCATGAAATGATGAGCTCAGGGTATGACATGCCAGCCAAAAAATGACAAAACATAGTTATCTAAATTTGAGTCTTGGTACGGCGCTTGGAAAAATCCTTAGCAGTGAGGGCTTGGGATGTCATAGGGAAACAGAGCAATCACAACTGGAGGCAATTCTCTGCCATCCATTCTAGTTGCTGCTGTAGGCAAAGGACAACTTGATAAATTTAGAAAGGAGCTATAAAATCTACTGAAGCAGCTAAATTGTCTGCTAAAAGACATTGGACACTGCCTAAAATGAGGCTATAAAAAGGAAATGCATTCTAAATCACCTTGCAGTAGAGTTTGAAATAAACATTTTTTACAAAGTTCCCCCTCTGTTGTCTACCCTTACAATTTTTTTAACAACAAAGTTTTCATATCCTAAGGCTAGTATTTGACTTTCCTAAGCTTTGGGTTCTTTTATTTCTTTCTTTCTTTTTTTTTTTTTTTTTTTTTTTTGCCTTTTTACATACAGTTCTTTTCGAAAAGATGTTCCATAGTCCATTGCCATAGAAAACTGACTTCCAGAAAATGGAACATTAAAAGGAATTTGGTGTAGTAAATCACATTAAGTCAAATTTTGGTTGTTTGCTTTCTAAAAAAAAAATAAATATCTGGTGCTTTTGTATTAGTATGACTAAAATTTAGTTGTCCGGTAAATTGAGACAACCATACTGACTTATTAGCTAGCAGCTGTCAAACTCTGAAATCTCTATAGCTTAACCCAAAACTATTTATTTCTTGCTCACTTAAGCCTTCCACATGGTAATCCAGGGACCCAGATTTCCATCTGTGCCTTTGTCTATTTCTAGGACCTTGAAATCCTGAGGAAAGAGACTATAGGATACAGAGAAAAATGAACTCCTAGCCACTTCTAAATGGTTTGAAAGTAACACACATTACAACCTCTCATGTTCCATTGGCAGGAAGTAATTACATATCCCCATTTAGATGTCAGGGACCAGAGAGATATCAGTCACTTCTTAAAGTAAAACTTTTTTTTGGAAGGGAGGCACATTAGATAGCTAATAATTATTGCTACACATGACTATCAATTCAATAAGCAAATATTTATTAATATTTATTGATTTGTAGTTATTAATATTCAATGACTTGTATATTAAGTCATTTTATATGACTTGTATATTAAGTCATTTTATATGACTTGTATATTAAGTCATATTAATATTGTACTTATTAATATTTTCTTATTTTCTCTATATAAATATTTGGCATGCCATGAAGTCATGCCAATGATCCAAGAGTTTAAAAGGTAGGCCAGTGTTATGACAGCAGCAGTCATAATGCCAACCTATTCTCTATAGATCTCACCATACCTTTTATTTACACACCCCCTGAACTATAGTATATATTTAACTATTTGGACTGCTCTGTGAATTCCAGTTTTTCATCCCTTAAATTTTACCTTCCATTTCTTACATTTCTAGTGTACATTAATTCATACTTCCTCTATTTAACATTATTTTACACTTAACCTGTATCACCATGGTTTGGTCTCCATGGATTACTACTGTCTGGTCAGTGAAAATTAGACTTCATATCTCCTTATTATCCCATTAGGTTTATGGTAGAGGGCATGGCACATTAATATAATGAAATGGTTAAGAAGTGAGGTATTGGTATGCTCTGACAATGAAAGGATCAATGAATTGCATAAATTAATATGAAGAAATAGAAATAGTTTAACAGTTAAAAATAAGAACCTATAAGATAATTTATAAACCAGAATGTAAATTTTAATAAGGATAAGAAATGCAAGGGCACAAATAACATTTTCCAGCACACCACGTGAAGATAAAATATAATGGTCAGATTCTTTAATTTTATTCTTCTTGAGTGTTGCCTTATTGATATGTGTGTATTCATGTATGTACATTTTTAAATTGTAATTGTATTGAAGTATTGTTGGTTTAAAGTGCTCTATCTGATTTAGAGGTATAGGTCATACCTGTTCAGATGTAGATTACCTCACCATGCTCACCAACAATGTCCCAATAATTCACCATAGTATATTATGTCCTCTCCCTGCTTTGCTCCCATTTCCCACTATCCCCTTCTGGTAGTCTAAATTCTGCAGTCAGATTTTAAGGGTTTGTTTTAGTTAAGTTTCATCTGTTCCTTTGTTTTACTTCTTTATATTCCACCTCAGTGAAATTATCCAGTATTTTTCTTTGTCCTTTGACTTATTTTGCTTAGCATAATATGCTCCAGTTTTAACCATGTTGTCAAAAATGGCAAAATCTCACCTTTTTTATAGCTGAGTAATAGTCTACTATGAATATCAAAGAGTACATACAAGCAGACAATAGGTATTGTTATTTAAGAAAAGGTATTGGTATTTGCAAATTAATAGAATGGTATTTTCATAATTATTACGTCATGAATGATACAATACATTAGCATCACTAGGAATGATGTGATCAGTTGTTTTCCTACTGAATTCTAAATTTAATTCAATATTGAATTCTAATAATTTACAATATTCAATCCACGTACAAATTTTATTTTTTATATATCCAAACAATTTTCCCTTTTCTGCATAATTTTCTGTTCAACCTATTATATGTTAGATACCTTATATACATATCCAATTTTTTCTGTTTTCTATATAAGAAAGTATCCTTATATATCCAAGTGTCTCTCTTTTCTATATAAGGAAGGTTAAAGAAATATGCAGAAGCATTCTCTAATTTTACAATTCTTAAATGTATGGGAACACTTTCCCAAGAATCTCTTAAATCTCTTCAACTAGTAAAAAAACTGTGGTATGCCCCACACCCAGAAAGCAAAAGAAGACAAGCACCTTATTTTGGGCTCTGTGGATATTGGAGATAGGTTATACCTCTTTTAAGCAAATACTAGTTGGGCCTTAATATCCACTAACTTCAAAAACCAACATCTTTGAACTTTTTGAGTTGACAGATGTTCAGTAATGTGTGATATTCATTTTACCCACAACCCTAATTACCCTTTTAAGTCTAGTAATCTCTGTAATTGATGATTGTGCTAATCGGAGCCTCTAGAAGAGAGGAAACTACCATCTAAAAATGTCCCTTTGGGTACTGGACTTGTTACCATACAAACATGGTAACCAGACACGATGCTTTAGAAAACAGCTATTACCTTGTTACAGGGTTTGTGTCAATATTGAGTGTCTGTCCCATGAGACCTGTATGACTCTCCCTCCTGGAGTCCCCACTTGGGGTGGGTCAACTCAGATTGAATCACTGGTGAAGTGGAAAAAGCCCAACAAGCTCTTTTTGTCAAATGGAATAATATATTAAAAAATCTGGTATCCCGGTCCCAGTGACCTTCAGATTTAATGAAATGTGTCAACTTGGTAGCTATATCTTGGGGCAAACTTTATTCCCTAGCACTCCATATGAAGTACAACCACTGCCATAATAAGGACTTCAATCCAGAGACTTTTCCTCTAAATGTTTGAGTCTGATTCTCTGATGATTTCACTATGCTAATCTGAAAAGAGGCTGCTGGAGCTGGGCCCATCCCATGAAAATGGACACAGTCACTCATTTCAGTGGACAAAATCCAAAACTGTTCTTATATCTCTGGCCAATATTCTTATTGATAAATCTTACTGTGTTTTTTTCCCTGACTATTGGAGTATTGCCACTGCCAAGTTAATTTTTCTTCCATTTGAAAAACTGTTATAAGATTAAAGAAAAAAAAAGGTTTAAGAGAAAAAAGTTGTAAATATATATTTGACTGTAATCTAAGACAAAAAAAAATAGCTGTTTCTGAGTGAATCATCTGGACAATTTATGTAATGTGCAGAAAAGGGGCCCATTCTATGATGGTGCCAACTAGACTCAAGCAGCTGAAGGAGTTTCCTTCTCCCAATCAGCCACCACCTCTGCTTTGATTTGTTATTACACTATAAATGGCAAAACATCCACCATCATAGCCTAGAAACAAAATTTCAGATTAGTTTTCTGAGCAGACTAAATCACTATATGCCAAAATAGGCTCTTATCCAAAGTTGATCCAATTGTATGATGGTGAGAAAGGCAACATTTTAATGCTTCTTTACCAGGAAGCCTCCCTATATTGAATCTTTGAACCCCCTCCCAAGATGATCAAGTGCTATCCTAACCACTATTGACAATCTTTCAAGTTGCATTGTTTCTGTTCCAATGAGAATGCCTATTCTGGTCATATTATTGTGGTCTCTAAAACTAATGCACATCATGAATTAAACATTCTGCAGACTCACAAAGATGTGTCCTTTACTGCAAATTGCTTGCAATGGTGAGATGGTATTCAAGGTAGTCAATGAACTTTCCATGGTCTCTGATATAACAGAGATCTTGGATTGTCGAGCATTGGAACAACCTCCTCAACATACATGAAAAATTGTTCTTACTGTCAGCTTTATCATTTCCTGGTCCACACTCTCTAGTTAAGATAGTTGCACATTTACTGTGACTGTTCTCAGAGACAGATTATCTTCTACTGACTGCTGACTGATTATTAAGGCAAACGTGTTTCAAAGTTATATGTATATGTTTTGAAAAATCGGGCGTCTACCCTAATTGTGGGTACAATGCTTCTTTCTTCTATCAACAGTCTAAGTTACCCTTGTTGGGATACCAGTTTGAAGTTGGTTGGATCCAGAATTCTGGGGGATATAGTTAAAGCCAATTCTACAAGCAGGCCTCACTCTCCCATTAGGTGTTTTATTAATTGTAGCCATAAGTAAATCCTGTCACAGATAAATTGAACAGATATTGTCACAACATTACTAGCCAAGTGAATCACAGTTGCCAACAAAGTGGCATATGCAAAATATGAAGGTAAATTTTGCCGGAAGCCAAGGGGATATAAAAACAAAGTATGGAGATTACTGAGATAAATATCCCTGTGTCTCTTCCATTTTTGCCTGTTTTGTGAGCAAGGTATCAACATACCTTTATTTCCAAATTATTATTTCTAGGACATTTATAGAGGTAACATTTTGAATATAGAGTTTGGCTCCCTCTAGAGCAAAGAGCAGATTTGCTCACAATCATGGGAAATAGAGATATTGTGTCCATCTGGACAAAAAGCAGGTATGTTTATTGCCCTGAGTTCAGGGACCTGCCACCATCTGTATGTGCAGGTGTCATCTTGCCCTCTCATGCCACTCTCTGGAGATCAAGATGTGGGGAACTTGCCCAAAATAAGCTTATATTCTGTTTAATAGTATTGCTGTAAGTAATGAACTGCCCTTTGTCTCTGATGTCTACCACTATCCATGAAACTTCAATAGGCTAAACATTAGCTTGCAAATAAGGGAAAAACTCAAACTCTTCCAGGTTCTTGACGTTAAGCAAGAAATTCAGGAATTCAGCTAGTTGCTCTCATTCCTAACTAGTTGCTCTAATTCCATGTTCATTTTACCATATTATCTTCCAATTTGATTCAATTGTTCAGTGCAATTTTATGACTTGAAGACTTATAAATTCTGAGTTTTCTTTAGAAATCTCATGTTATATATGATCTATGTATATTTCTGTAGTACCCTACAAAGATATAGTAAGGAATGTAACAGTACCAGCAATGTTGGCAGGATTACTACAACAGAGACATTTTTATTCCACAAGATTGATGACAAATGCATCCTCAAATGGCCCCTGGACAAGGAAGATAAAGAGAATCCAGTTGATTTAGGGCTAAACAAATACACATCCTAGTTTCTAATAATTCCAGTCCCTGCTATACAATCACAAATGAGTATATCTCATTGAAATGACACAGGCACTGCTTTCACAGATTTTTGCATAATAATAAAACTTAGAAATAATGTTGAAAACAAAAGTATTATAGTTAAGTAGGCTTTAGTATATTCAAACAATGCTGTAACAGAGAAAAAAAAAACCACAAGAAGGAACAAATGAATTATTGCTACATGCAACACTATGATGAAACTTGGAAGACTATGTTGGATAATAGATATCAAAAACAAAAGTACATACTGTAGTTCTGTGTATATATGAAGCTCAAAAACAGGGGAAAAATCAATGATAATAGAAGTAAAGTAATGTTTACATTCATGGGACAAGTTCTATCTAGGTTATGTACTACAGGTAATGTATAATATAATAAATTAGGTATCTTATTAGTAAGTGTCTTATGTGTATCATAAGTGATAAAAATATTTAAAAATCATGATTTATAAACAGGTTAATACATTTGTTGTTATATAAGTACATATAATCTAACAAGTTTCCTTGTTCTTTTTTTTTTTTTTTAAAGATTTATTTATTTATGCATACAAGCACTGGGGTACAGGCCAGAGGTGTGGGGGGTGGTGAGAGGATTCACCACAGAGA
>JAGFMF010011446.1:10539430-10644155 GCA_019455555.1 Galemys pyrenaicus | reverse complement strand
TAGCTTTTCATAATATTCTCTAATTATTCTTTTGATTTCTGCTGTGTCTGTTGTGATTTGTCCTCTTTCATTTGTTATCCTGTTTATTTGTGTATTCTCCCATTTTTTCTTTGTTAGCCTAGCTAGGGGTTTGTCTATTTTGTTTATTTTTTTCAAAGAACCAACTTTTGGTTTCATTGATCTCTTGGATCATTTTCTTAACTTCTAGTTCATTTATTTCTGCTTTGATTTTTATTATTTCCTTTCTTCTGCTGGCTTTTGGGTTTTCCTGTTGTTCTTTTTCCAGTTCTTTCAGGTGTGAGATTCGGTTGTTTCTTTGTGTTCTTTCTTGTTTCTTAATGTGTGCCTGTATTGCTATATATTTTCCTCTTATAACTGATTTTGCTATGTCCCAGATATTCTGCAGAGTTGTATCCTCATTATCGTTCATCTCAAGGAATTTTTTAATTTCTTCTTTGATCTCCTCCTTGGTCCAGTAGTCTTCCAATTGTGTGGGTTTCAATCTCCATGTGTTGGGGGGATTCCTTGGAAAACAATAACTTATACCTTTTCATCCTCTTCTCTTTAATAAAGATTTGCATATAAAGTGACATAGTGTAAGTTTACACAAATAAAAGGGTTTATTACATATGTATATATAGGAATAAATATAACATATGTATTTATATAATAACAGAAATGCTCTCTAGGAAAATAATAATGACAATAACAATGTGTATTATGCATATATATTAGTTATAGTTTGAAAGTATGTACATGTTACCACTTTGTCTTCTAGTATTGAATATTGCTAAGAAAATTTTAAAATTAGGTTGGTTTTCCCTTCTACTAAATACTGGGGACTCTTTTTTTTCCTACCTAGAAGTTTTCAGATTTTTTTTTCTATCTTTATACCATTATTCAACTAAAATGTTTTGAAACATCATGTAATTTTTTTTATATATTAGTTGGCATCCGTCTTCAAATTAGGATTTTTTTTTTTTTTTTGGCTAAAAAAGTTCAGTAACTCTAAAAAAGTCCTAAAATCCCCTGAATGATCTGACGACTGCTTGTCTTTTCAAAAATCATCTCCTGTAATTCTACACAAGTAATTCTACTCATTCTGTCACTAATCCTATTAAAATGATCATTCAAATAATCATTGTCTTTGCATGAAAGCTCATTCCCCATTGTCCTGTTTACTGGTTATCTCCTTCTCTTTTAGGCTAAGTGACATGTGCTTACTGATCTCCCAAACCTCAGGAGAGATTAAGTTTCACTATTAATTCCTCCTCACAGCATGCTTTCTGTGGCACTTATAGCATATGTTTTAATTAGAACTAGCTACATGATGTTATTAGTTTAATTTATTCCTCTGAAAATGATAAGATTAACAAAGATTGGAACCATGTCTGTTTTATTCCTGCAGAATGCCTACTACAGGGTTTGTGCTCAATGGATAAATGGATGAATGGATGAATGCAAAAATTCATTTAATATAATTTTTAAGTCCTCTCCCACTATAAAGTCTGGAATGCCATTGTGACACTTTTATTATCTTCTTATACTTCTTCTCCTTGGTTACTTAGAAATATTTTTTTCTTTGTGCTAACCAACATACCTTACTATATACTTTGACACTTTTGGAGTTAAGGAGGCTATTGGAGTACCTCTATGTTATAAGCCAAATGCACTCTAAACCCATCTTGCTTGGTCAGCTCCTTAAATAGGACTAAACTTCTCAACGTCCCTATTTTAAGGAATAATTCAAAAACTTGTAGGTAAATTTTTATCTGCCTGTTCCAGACTTTTCTTTCTTTCAAGTAGGTCTATGCCCTCTATTTTCCTTTTGTTTGAAATGTAAATTACTATTCCTTCCATAGTTGCTATCTTAATGAAAAAGAAGACCTGACTATACAATAAAAAAAGTCTAACCTTTTAAATGCCTGGGTGAGTACATCCACCTATTGACTCATATCTATCATGATTCCAGGTTTGGGATGAACGTAAGCTCACAACTGTCAGGCCAAGAGAAATCATGCCAGATGATTTTTGTCTTTCTTCCTATTAAAAACAAGTTGCTTCTTATTAAAAAACTGGGTCAGTTTTGGTGAAAATGTCATTTTTTGAAATATATTAATAAAAGATATTACATAAAATTATATATGAAAAATATAATCTTCCCAAAAGGATGCATACAGTAATAGTGTTACCCTACAAACCACAAATATGTTGATTTAATAATGGTTTTATTTTTCTTGTTTTATGTTATTATGATATTTCATTTATTTTTATGTTTAAATAAAATAGAAAATGACCATGTATCTCCCAGGTTACCTTTTTTTAAAAAAAGATTTATTTATGCATACAAGAGTTGGGGTACAGGCCAGAGGAGCATGAGGTGAAAGGATTCACCAAAGACAGAGTGAGGAGCAGAACAGGCAGACCAACCAAAATGCACTGCTGAGGGGAGCAGCAGGTGAGGCAGGAGAGGTCTGCTGCACCATGTGGGTCCCCTCCCTGGCCAGGGATCGAACTCATGCTGTTGTGCTGCAGATGCAGCGCTCAACCTGCTGTGCCACCAGGGAGGCACCACTAGTTACCTTTTAACATGGTTGTTAAGCACATAATCAAGATTATGGCTTTTTTTCCAACTGACATGTTTGATTTCTCATGTTTTACAAACCTAAAAGCAGTCCTTATCATATATGTAAAATGATAAACCATCTTTCCAACACTCAGAGAGACATTAAAATGTACTTGTAAGTGCAGGTACTATAGACTGTGTTCTGACTTTGGGTCTGTGTCCTTTACTCACTACATGACCTTGGACAAGCAATAATTTCTCTAGTTTTCTTGGAAAATAAGGATGACAGTATTACTGAACTGTAAAGATTTGATTTGCTGTGAAGATTACTTGAGATTCAAAGTGCTACTCACACAGAAACTCCATAATAAGGAATACCCATTCTTTCCGACTATGATGCCTTACTTAATTATACTTTAGGAAAACTTAAAATGTATTGTCCTTATCCATCCTATATCACTTTATTTTTACTTTTACTTCTGGAGGCAACACTGATCCCACTTATTTTATATTACCCTTTCTTAAAAAGAAAAACATAATGAGGGATTGGTAACATAGGAGGACATATGGAAATGTCCTGGTTCCCCTTAAGTACTCCACCTAGCATATCTTCAAAATTCATTTCATCCCATGACTGAGGATCTTTCAGGGAAAACAGAAGAATTCATAGTGTTTTGTCTTTGGTGTCAATCATTTTCATATGATTTGAGAACCTCTTACTATTATATTTACTACTTAATATATAACATTTGGAGTAAACATTAACACAAAAATTTCACTAGTAAATATCCTATGAAAATGAGACCTTAAGCTTGATAATTCCAAGTTGTCCACAATATAAAATAGAAGTTACATAAGTTAATAAGATGATTTTGAAGTCACAAGTAGAGATCAAATTAATCCAAGAAATTTTATTTTCGATATGGGCATTAACTTTAAAAAGATACTATTGCAACATACAGTGATAATTTTTGAAATTCTTAAATATCCCTAATGATAATTTTTGAAATTCTTAAAGTAGCACTATAGACAGCTTAATTTTAGAAGGTATATTATTTTTAAAAAATACAAAAAGTATGTTCAATCAAAATTTATTATCAGGCAGAACCTATATCATAAAACATAGATAAGAAAATATCAAAAGGGAAAGTTAGAGCTAGAGACACCGAGAGAGCAGCAAATTTGGGGCTTCAAATTGAAGGTAATAAAACGTGAGGAACTATTTAGATACTTAACCCCACATAACCACTAGTGTGACTTAATATCTTCAACTATTATGACTCAGAGTATATCAGCCCAAGCAATCCATCAGTGGTTTATTGCCAGAGGCAACTCTCCAGCAGAACTTGGTGGACCAATGACAGGTAGTGGGAGATAAAGCATCAGAAAATCATGGTGACTCCCTAGCATAAGTTTAAATATACTTTGTCTTTCATCAGATGTTTCCTGGAATGACCCTCCAAAGTAAATCAACATCTGGCCTAAGACACTATAATCTATTTTTGGCATGTATTAGTGTTTAGTAAGATATTGTGGAACCAGCCCCAAATTCAGTCAACAAATTTGGATTTAATTCATGGCTACAATTTATGAACTGTTTGAAAATACACTTGTCAATGCATATTTAAGAATGTCAGTTAACCCTTATTAAAATAACTGCAAAATGGAGCTTTGTGCAATCTTGTGAGAATTTGATTGCCATGTCTCAGAGGAAATCTTCCATTATGATGCACATTTAGGTAATACAGACTGAGATTTCCACAAATGGACATAAGTATCTGCCCTTAGGATTATTAATTTGGCTCTTATTAATCTGTATTTAATGTTACCTTATTGAATCTAGGTTAAAGGACAAATGGTCCTTGCAAAAGCAAAGGTGGTTGTCCATGCTGATTTGAGTATTATCTCAAGGATACCAACCAAAATCAACCAAGATCAATGCATTGACCCCAAGTTAGACTAGTTAGCTATTTTATGCATCACAATTACAAATGTCACCTTGCCCAATTCTAACTAGAAAGAGTATTAAAGTGTTTAATCAGCTAAGTTTCTGGTGGGGGAAATTAGTCCACAGTTGTGCCTTTACAGTGGTAGCAATACAGAGAAAAACATTCCATGCTTCACTTCACAGGATGAAGTGATGCTTTACAGAAATGTCTTTGGAAAAAAATAGACAATTGTACCTAGTGCCACAAGGATAGATCTCTTCAAAATGTCCTTAAAAAATTAGATCTTCTCTTTTAAAGATTTGTAAACCTTATATTGTCACTTAAAGACCTATCATCCTACTCTATACTCCTTCCCTAGGAATAATCACTTTTATGAAGTTGATATATATCTTATCAACATAAGATTATGTATTATAAATGTAAATAGCAACACTTCATTTAGTTTGAAATAAAAATTACCCAAAATTGGCCAATCACATAAAACAAAAAATTAGAATTTGCTACCTAAATGTTTATAAAGTTGAATAAAATTATCTTTAAGTAATAAAATTTTTGGTAATATGAATTTCATCTTTTAAAAAATTATTTTCTTCAATGTTTTTATTGAAGTAACATTGCATTGAACATTATGTAAATTTTAGATTGTACCATTATAAAAAAAAATATATATATACTACATTAAGTTCACCACTGGAAAGCCAGTTTTATTCTTTGCCATACAATTGATTTCTTTAGCTTGATTTACAAATACCCTTTTGACGCTCTCTGGTAACCCTAAATTGGTTTATATTTGTTTTATCTTGTCCATTACCTTAGTTTCCATATATACCACAAATGTGTGTTTTTCGTTCTCTGTCTGGCTTATTTCATGAAATTTAATACCCTCTAGGTCCATATTGTTACTACTACAAATGGCAGGATTTCATCTTTTTTTTTTTCTTAGCTGAGTAATTTTCTATGGTGTATATATATCACATCTTCTTTATTCAGTCACCTCTCTATGGACATTAGATTGTTTTCAACTCTTAGTTATTGTAAACAATGCTGTGATAAAAATGGGGATGCACATATCTCGTTGAATAAGCACAAAAAACTTCATTTTCTTACTATCTGTTCCCTGCTTAAGAAATATTAAGTATGGACATTTTATCCATCACCCTTTTGTGTTTACTTATTAAGTACTAAGTATGACAGTACATCCTTTACAATTGTTTGGGTTTTTTTCTAATTTAGTCATATATTTCCTTATTCTTGATTTATTTCATTGATTACCTCCACTATTATGCTGAAAAAACGTGGTGTTAGCAAGAACTTCTGCCATATCACAAAATTAAATCCTTTATTTCTAATATCACTTGCTTTCATTAAATGTGATGATGACAGCTATATAGAAGTAGAAATACCTAGAATGGTAGAGGAGAAAGGGAGGAAATTTAATGGGAGGAGGAGGGAGAGAGAGAAAGAGAGAGAGAGAGATTCACTTTAGCTTTGAGAGCTTAAAGATCTTAAATTTTATTATACCCTAATTCACAGAAAGATTTTATTTTTCATTTTATCAATAACAAATGCAATGTGAATAACCCTTTTTTGCAACTACAAATCATTGCAGTAAAGCTGATTATATTATTTTCCCTTTAGTATTGAGTCTTATATTAATGGATTTTCTTTTGCTTTCAAGTATATCTAGTAATAAATGTTTGGAGTTATTTCACTTCTGTATTTCTGACTTCTTTTTGCCAATGTGTTTATAAGGTAATGTATTTATCACCAGAATAATATTAACCTATACTTTCCCTCTCACAGTTTGACCCTTTTTTTGTTTCAAAGTTATAATATACTCAATGAACTTGTGAATCTTATACTGTATTATCCAGACAGCTTATAAATGTAGGGCTCTTATCTACCTTGCTATGAAATTGCCTTTAAAAACAACTGTCTCTAATTTTGAGTAAGAAAGTTTAAACTCAGGAATGCCTTTACCCATTTTTTAAATTTCTTTTTAAAATTATTTTTTAATGAAATAACTTTTCTTACATACTTGTTATTTTTTTTGACAGTACAGGGTTTTTCCCCTGTACTGGGTAGTTTATTAACCAAGTTCACCATAGCTGTCCCACCACCAAAGTTTAATTTATTTTTAAAGAAGGATTTTAAGATCATATTTTCAAGGCAATTAATTAATCTTTTCATCTAATCTTTCAAGCTTAATGATGCACAAGTGTTTGTAATTTTTAGTTTTATTTTATTTTCGTTTTTTCCCTGTATATTATTATATGTGACTTCTTCTCTCTTGATTAATATTATGGTTAATTTGTTCATTTTATTAGCTTTTCATTTTAAAAATAACTGTTGGACTTGTCTATTTCTGGCTTTTGTCCTTTTAATAATTTGGTTACATTCATTTCTGTTATTATCTTTATTCTTTTATGATGCTCCCTTCTTTGGGTTCATCCAAAATTTACTTAGTTCAACTTCTTGAGTTGATACTTATTTTAAGAAGTCCAATATACAAAGGACTTCTTACAAAGTCGTAACATCCCACAGTTAGCAAATGCACAACAAAGCATTTTCTCCTTGTGTCATTGCCAAAGCACAGAAAGTCATTTGGAGTTTTTCAGCTCATGAGGTTAAATGTAGTGTGCATTTTCTCATTTGGAGTTTTGTGACGTGTGAGATTAAATGTACTGAGTAGTTTATTAACCAAGTTTTCTTCATATTTTACAAACCTAATATACAGATTTTTAAAGTCTTTTAAGTGTTTTCATTAAAGCAGAACTATAACTCCATGTTTTTTCTCAAATAGCAGCCTTCATTAATCTAGTTATTTTTATACGTATATACTTTTTGTGTGACATTGAAAGTTTCTATGATTTTTTTAAGTCAGTGAAGAAGTTTTGTATGAACATAAATAAAGTCAGATATAAGTTTAAGTCAATGGGTTAGACCCAATAGTCAAGTATCCGTAAGTGTACAATTGTTTTTCAAAACCTAAGGGAGCAAAAACTGTCAATGTAAAGCCAAAGGAAAAAAAAGTATGTATGGAAAAAAAATCTCAAAGCTCCATATGCTTCAGAGTTAATACAATACTTAGCACATAAGAGGTTTTGAGATTTTCTATTGTAAGTAAACAGAATTAAAAAATAAAACTGTTGTTTAATGTTCAAAACCCAATGTTTTCTAAGTAACTTTTTTGAGAGAAAGCTCAAAAAAAGTGCTAAAACACAAATGCTGCCTAGAACATAGTTTAGGAAACACTGGATCAAAGTAATGATCATATTTCTATACCTCATCATAGTACATCCATTTAAATCAGTCTACATTTCCAGAGGTAGATGGAATAAATGAGAAGAGAAAAACCATGCATTATATAAACTTGGCTGTCTTTAAAAAGGTGAGAAATACCAGAACTGAAGAAGGCTTTATTAATATTCCCCAGTGTTTAGTTTTTTAACCCATTAGGTAACATTCTGTCAATACTAGGGCTTTTAGAAGTCTAAATTCATGTTATAGCATCCATTACTTCACTGCTTCCTTGGCCAACTTGCTGCTCCCATATTTGCCTCTAGCTAATTGACCTCCAAATTTCAAAATAATTCAAAATAGCATGTTAATCAGAAGGTAATTTTTAGGTAAGGATGAAAAATAGTCTCTTAACCTATTTTGATACAACATTGACTTACAATGTTGTATATGATTTAGAGATGTAGGATCACACCCTTTATGTGTAGGATCATATCACTCCTACTACCAAGACACCCCAAATTTTGTCAAACTATGCTCACTAATATGAGTTTCTTCAATTTGATTAAATGATAGTACTGCTGTCACTAAAGGTATAAAGATACTCATAATTTTCTCTAAAAGTGGCATTGTAGACATGACAACATTTGTCATAAGATCTTATTTGAGATACCTTTTGTTTCTGCAGTAGGCTAAATAATGACCCCCAATGATATCTATGCCCTAATCTCTAGATCTAGGAATACTTTAATTACATGAAAAAAGGGACTTTGCAGGTTTGATTGAGCTAAGAGTCTTTAAATGGGAAGATTATCTTAGATTATCTAGGTAAACCCTATATAATCACCAGGGTCCTATAAAGAAGAAGGCAGGAGGTTAACAATAGAAAGATGTGATGATAGAAGGGTGAAGTGAGTACAAGAGCCAAGAAATGCAGGCAGTTTCTGAAGCTGAAAAATGCAAGGAAAAAAATTCTGCCCTTGGTATCAATAAGGAACTTATATTAAAAATTTTGATCACAGAACTATAAAATAAGAAATTTGTGCTATGTTAGGCACCAAATTGTTACCCCTTTAGTCGGGATTTAGTTTGAGTATAGTTCCTAGAAAGGCTTTGTTGTATTCAGGCTACAATTTGAACCATAGTCAACTGGAAATCTTGTTCAGCCCCCAACTCTTCTTTAAATCAAACAGATTGAGTACCTTTCAATTTTTACTCTTGGGGCCTGAGATGAGGGCTCTTGTACTTCCTTTAATGAGAGTGGAGGTCTCCATACAAGTAGCAAAAGATAAGTCAACATAAACATAATCATCTACCAAGATTAAATACCTGGTGCCCATCCCACACCTCTCAACAACTATAAAATCCTACCAAACTATGGTCAGTATAACAAGCTACCAACATCACAGTTTTCTGTCCACACAGGGAAGCCCAAATCTCCATACAACAAAACCTCTCCATATGCTGTCTCTATGTCCCATTGCCTCTTTTATTTCTTAGTTTTCTCAGAAAAATACATAAATTATTGGGAGCTTTGACAGATAAGCTAAATCTTATTTGTATTACCCTTTCAACTTCTGAACCAAGAAAGAAAAAGTATTATAGTATTTTGGCTACACTATCATCTTTATTGCTGACCAAGTCTAGTTTGATAGACAGAGTCTCATATGAAATTGAAATAGATGAAATAGATCTGGTTCTAAATCAGGGCAACTTGGCGTTTCTTCATCATGAAAAGTTTGCTAATTTATCAAAACAAACAAAAAAAGCGGAGCTTGTTAACTGTTTTGTTTAGACTCTAAAATGCTTCTTTCTTTATATTGTATTCCCTCTCATGCTGAGACTACTGCAGTAATTTTTATAACATTGATATTCAAAGGGTAGAAACTTAAAAATAAATCTATTAACTCTTACTATTGAACCAAGATCAGAGACAGACTTATGGAATCTTTAGACCATTCTTCTAGAGCTCATATTTTACCTGCAATGTAAAATGCAAGCAAGCCTGTAACTGACATTCTGAATATTAAACAGAAAGATAATTGTCTCTTCTACATCCATATAATCTTGGGAAAATTCATCTACTCAAGATCACATAATACCTCAATGTTTATGACTCAACAAATACATATTTCTAATCTAGATCTTTCTTCTAAGCTCTATAGCATTGACTTCCTGGACATAATTTTTCCCTAGGCACTTCAATATTAGGACCATCAATGACCCCAGCTTTCCAGAGACTATCCCAGTTTTAGCACTGAACGTCTGTATTTTGAGAAATCACTTAGTTCCAGGAAACTGGAAGAGCTGGCAATTCTTACTATGTTCACTCTTGAATATATTATCCTCAATTCAACTCCTAAGTCTTTTGGAGTCACCAAATCTGTACAATCACACAAGTTGTGGAAGCAACTCTAGATCTTTCTCACCTACTTGCATTTCAATTCTTCAAGTCATAGTTACTATCAGTGATTTAGCCATCTAGAAAAGTAACAAAAACATTTGCTTTTATGGACTTTACTTTTCATTGTGGAACTAAAGAAAACAAATAGAAAAATAATGTAAAAGTCTCATAGTGACATAAGGACAAAATGAAACAGAGAATGAGGACGTGAAATGCAATATATACGTACAGAGACTTTCTGTTTTACCTGCTGTGCCAAGTATCCAGTCTTCCCTTTAATTCTCTAATTTGTGGTGAGTTATCTCCCTTGCTAAATTCAAGGTGACATTTATTTGTCTTGGTCAGTTGTGATAATCTAAAATAACTTTCCAGTGACAACACATGCCAAGCTAAACCCAATTAACTAAAAACATTCTTGTGGGAATATGATGCATCCAGGTTTAAGTGCATGGCCTAAATTGAACCAGTCAACATAGAGGGTTTACAATTCAATACAATGTGTGACACAGTCTCTTTTAATTAAACTTCAACAAAAAAACACATTTTACAGATGCTTTAGACAGCCATTTTGTCAGTTGATGAAAAAAAAAAAAAACAACACTAAGAAACCAACTAAGAAAATTGTTAAAGAACAATCAGAGACTTATTCATATTGCAACAGAAAGTCATTACATGTTTTAACTTTCTGTTAAGTGACATAAAATGTGACTCTTATCAAAGTTATTTGACTTTTGGATTTCTTTCACTGATTTCATAAGTGGTACAAACTCTATTAGCTCAATGTCTATACACATACTTTTCCTTCTATCTGGAATATATTTTCTTCATTCTTTACCTGGATGACAAGAATCAGTACATTTGAGATTTTCTCGCAGATCACCTCAATCTGAATTAGCTGTTACTTCTCTATGTTACATTTCTGTGTTCACAATACAGAACTAATCACAATTATATGTTTATGTCAATTTTATTACTAAATCTGAGGGAAGCAATTAAATCATGATTAAGAAGATTCTCATCTTTAATATTTCTGATTCAATTATATAATCATATTTTAAACTCTAAAAGTTGGTAGTCAGCACATTCACCATAGTTCTATAAATTCTAGTTATGTTATTTCACACTGAGGAAAGATAAAATTTAATCTTGCCTTATGGTTGCCACTTATCTGTTTTGACAAGCAAATATGAAACAGTTTTTCTACTGAATGTGAAAAGCTTCTGTTTATTATGAACACATATTTGAAATTATTTTCTTGTGAAACATTTGGAAAGTAAGTTAGGCACTTTTTTTTCTTTTCAGAAAACCAAATAGGTTATTTTCAAACTTTTAATGACAAATTTAAATATAAAGGTTATTTCACCCAAAGATAGTTTTAAGTTGACTTAAATATATTCCCTAAAAGGGTTACATTTTCAAGATGTAACATTTCTTCCCAGTCATAAGCAAAATTAATTTCACATTATAATTTTTTATCTGTGAAAAAAACACCCAAACTATATTTTCCCTTTACCTATGATTTTGACATATCATTACTCATATCTGAACCAAACTTATTGTTACTTAAGTCTATATTTTCTGATTTATCCATTGAAGCAATATCTAATTACTTCTTCATAAATTTTGAAATTGGGAGATTTAGCTTACTTAAAAAGCAAGAATTCACCTCTAAAATTCTGCTGTATTCAAGATCACACAGAAACCTGTATGAAAAATTACCTGGAAATGGAAAACATACAAATTAATCTTCCTGAAGAATGACCTGTAAGAAGCAGTTTCTATATCCTTATATTAATAAAAGTAAAAATAAGGGGTGGGGGAAAAGTCAGGTGAAGGGAGCAATATGATAATGATCCAGAGTAAGTTCCCATACCAAACTAAATTTAAATTGAAACGTTCATCTACAGAAACATACCTGTAGAAATGTTCTGTTGAAAGATCTCCTTACTGTATGTGTATTGTTCCAGTTACCTCAGTATTTCAACCATAGTTTACATTCTGCCTTTAGGAAGACAAATGGGACTTCCACAGGGATCAGAGGAGATTATAAGTATTGGCTAGAGAGTCTTAAAAAAAAATCCCCAAAAGCATGCCATTATATTTGTGCCTCATAACAGGTTATGAGGTGAAGAGAAAGCACGTAATCTATAGAAATGATATAAGTAACTGTGAGGGTAGACACCATTTATAATTGTATTTCATATATATGGCATTTCTTAATTTTGATCTCAAAATTATGACCAGCACTAACAATGGAAAAGTCAGATTAGATGTATAGAATGCTTCATGTACCTGAGAAAATAGCTTTCCTTTTAGTTCAAATACACCTCTATTTTACTGCAAAAAAAAAATATATTTACACTTACTAGGGAAATTTTAGTATGGTATGATTAGTAAACATATTGAACAGAAAATGTCTTAATGAAACTTAAACCTAATCTTCCTAGCCCTGAAAGTAAAATCTTCAGAATTAGTTTCTTATAAACCTTTCTGGTTTTTCTTTTCTAATAGCTTAAGGCAATATTTTCTGATTTATCCATTTAAGAAATATCTAATTATTTCCTCACAACTGTTGAAAGTGGGATATTTAGCTTACTTAAAAATTGAAACTATTTGCCTCTGTTTCTACAAGTGTTCCATGATTATGATCAGTGATGTGCTGGTAAACTTTAATAATGGATTTACAGAGCAGAAAATAAAGGCCCCAGGTTGTAGTGCCGATTTCTACGATAGAAATATTCTTAGTATTCCCACTGGATAATTTCAAGTTACTAGGGAATTGAATTGAAAAGTTTCTTAAAATTTAGCAATTATTTCTAGCAATCAAGTACTGGTTGCTCCTACATGCCATTATCTATTTACAGTATTGGATACATTATTGATGCTAAATAATACATTTCTATTTATTGATTATGGCTGTTTATTATTCAGTATCTTGAACCAGTTATTTTGTTTTTGTTTTTGTTTTTTTACCCTCTCTTCCACCTTGAACCTTTAGGACCACTTTCCTAGTAAGATAAATGTATATTTAAATAGGAAACCACAGTGAAGTCTTATATGTTCCCTCTTGAAATGTTGAAAACCCAGGAACAATAATACTAACAGCAAAATGATTAAAACCTTGTGACTGTTATATATTACAAAACTACATGATGCATTATAATTCCAACATCACTGCAGTAGGATACACCAAGGAGCATATTCCAGGCATCAAGATCACTGATGCTCTCATTTGTGACAATTCTTCAATTACTTTAAATAATGAAATCCCTCAGTTTACTCCATATTTAGAACATGGTTTTCTTGACTAGATCTTTTGCTGTCTGGTTTTGTTGGGTTAGATTTTTTTCTTGGCACTTCTAATTATTTTTGTGTGTATTTTATGTGTTTATGAACAACCATTTAGCATACATATAGCATGTACTCATATTTAGCTACCTTTACAGTCAAACTGCTTTGTAACATTTGTCTTAATTTCAAGTCTCCCACTTGGAGAATTCTGTCCTCCTTTGACTTTCTTTGTTTCATGTCTGTTACCACTGCATTCCTGTTTAAATCCAACTCTCTTCTCCAACTAAACTGTACTACAAGTAAGCAAATAATAGTGTAACACATCACTGATTATAATCATAAAACACTTGTAGAGGTGGAGGCAAATAGCTTCAATTTTTTTAAGTAAACTAAATCTCTCACTTTCAACATTTATTAACATTATGAAAAATTCACAGATATTCTGACCAATCACTCCTTTGTCATGACCATGAATTTTCAATAAGCCTTGAGAAATCAACAAGACTAAACAGGCTTCAACCACCATTGTCCTAAACCAAACCAACTCCCACTGTCTACAATGTCATTTTATACTTTCTGAGTCTTTTGAAAGATTCATGCCTCACTGACCATCCAGCTTGTGATCTTTGAAATTTTACTGAGAAAATAGAACACAGTATATATTCACTACTTAATCTACCAAGAAATCTGTATCTGTAACTATATATGCATTGTGGCATTCTGTCAAAATAGGCAATGGATTCTATCCCATGTCCCTTTCAAGGACGCAACTCTCAGAATGTTCTCTTGCTCTCTTGAATCATTAAAATTTTCTTTCTATTGAATGTTACCACAATGCTGCAACCATGCTGCACATACCCTGTATTAAATTATATAATTAAGAGAATATTGTACTAACTTGATTTGATCTTGATGCCTGGAATATGCCCCTTGGCATATCCTACTGCTGTGATGTTAGAATTATAATGCATCATGTAGCTTTGTAATATATAACAGCTACATGACTTTCTTGTTTTGCTGTTAGTACTGTGGCTCCTGTACTAAGTTCATTTGACTCAGGAGTTTTGTTTTTAGAAAAGGAGAACTAATTTGCTTCAAAATTAGTAACTTACTGAAAACAACTGGGGAAATATTTAAATAAATAATATTCACTTAAAGGCATCACAAAGTTACCAAGTTTGTGAAAACAAGGAGTCAAGATCCCAGAGAGAAATGTAGTTGACAACGATGACTGCATGGGGCACTACTCTTCTCTACAAGGCATTTGTGACTCTAAAATGGTGGCTGAGAGGCTTTGAAATTGAGCAAAAGTAGTATTAAATCTTCAGCAATTGGGGAATCAACAAGATAAAAGTCAAAAAATCAAAGCTCAACCATAAATTGAATTTCTGGTAAACAGACTATATAAAAAAGGCTACACAATCTAAGTGAGATCAAATTAGACCAGTTCTCATAGAACTAAATCCAAATGAAAGACGTTTAATTCATAGTGGGATGAAAGTAAAATAGCCTCTGTAAAGTAAACCACACAAACATATAATGTAGTGCTTCAGCTTTTAGTTAGTTAGTTAGTTAGTTAGTTAGTTAGTTAGTTAGTTAGTTTATGCAAGAATTGGGGTATAGGCCAGAAGTACAGGAGGTGAGAGGATTCACCAGAGACAGAGTGGGGAGCAGAACAGGTAGATCTACTGTAATACACTGCTGAGGGGAGCAGTAGGGCAAGACAGGAGAGGTCTGCTGTGCCATGTGGGTGAGCTCCTGGCCAGGACCGAACTCATGTTGCCATGACTTGCCATGACTTGCGATAACTTGGTAGTGCTGAGACTTAACCCCTTGCACTACCAGAGGGGTTCTATGTCAGCTTTTTTTTTTAAAGATTTTACAAAACATGTCTGGCCTCAAAAAATCAATCAATCAATCACCAGACATGCAAAGGGAAAAGAACTGATCAAATATTGGGAAAGCAAATGTTGAAAATAGTGGAATAGAAGTCAAAGATCAAAACCCAACCATTGAAAAATCCTGGTAGGAAATAAAGTGAAATGAAAATAATACATCCCTCTCCTAGACACTGATATGAAAATTTTAAATAAAAATCTCAATCATATCACCAGTATATATAAAAGATAATGTGATAAATACATAGGATTTCACATATTACTAAACTAATATTAAAGTAATATTAGATATTATTTTATATATTCAAGAACATTTAATATTTAAAAATCGGGCCTCCCTGGTGGCGCAGTGGGTTAAGCAACACACTATGAAGCAAACCTCAGCCACTACAGCACGAGTTTGATCCCTGCTGCTGGCCAGGAAGGGGACCCATATGATGCAGCAGACCTCTCCTGCTGTGCCTGCTGCTCCCCTCAGCAGTGTACTTCTGTTGATCTGCCTCTTCTGCTCCCCACTCTGTCTGTGGTGAATCCTCTCACCCCCCACCTCTGGCCTGTACCCCAGTGCTTGTATGCATAAATAAATAAATCTTTAAAAAATATTTAGAAATCACTGTTGTTCAATGTATTAAAAAATAATGGAGAAAAGCATTATTTTAGTGGATGGAGAGAAGGCATTTGATAAATAAATAGGAAATAAATTCCCTTAATCTGATAGAGACTCTAAAGACAAAAAAAAACAAACAATAACAAGTTTGCTGACAACATGATAGATGATGAAATGGCAAAATATTGAGCAATGTTCCCCTGGAATGGAGAATGAGAAAAATATGATATTTATCACTATTTCTATTCAATATTGTTTTAAAATCATTTTGAGCATTAATCATCAAAAAAACTATTAAAAAATGAAAGCATAAGCCATAACGTGATAAGACAGTATTTGTAATATACATAGCTAACAAAGAAGTTCTGTCCAGGATACATAAATAACACTTAGTCTAACCCCATGCTTGTTTTTGTAATAAAAGATATATGCTAACAAAATCACACCCCCCATTTATGTATTGCCTATGACTTCTTCTGTGCCACAGATAGAGTTGAATAATTACAACACCAACCTTATGATACACAAAACAAAACTATTTACTATTTGACCCTTTACAGAAAAAGTTTGCAGAACTCTGCTCTAGAAAGTTAGCATGCTCCCTCTATATGTGTGCAGTTATTTCCCTTTAGACATCTTCCTTGAGTGGAAACTCATAACAATAATAGCAGCTCATTTAATTGAGTACTTATTGAAAATCTTTTTTATTCTCTAAGCCCCACTGAACTCCAACCACTGTGATGCCAGAATCTACACCCTTAACCATTAGGTCTGTGGAAGCAAAATTGGTTAAAAAATAGCTTCTCAAAGAGTGTCAAGCAAAAGCAAAAAAAAACAAAAAAACCCAGGGCCCCCACATTCTAGAATTTAGAAGTCCTATCATGTAAACTGGAGTCACACTGGAGAAATGGTCAGGCTTCAGTGCTGAAATAAATGCCTGGCTGCCTTTTGCTGTGCATATGTGGGAAAGGGTAGGCACACGGGTTGGAAAGCAGCCAAAGATGGTCCACATATATCTGGCTTCAGCCACTCTTCACCCCAGCCTACTTTGAATCCAGTTTCTAGTTTCTGAGACCCCCTCGAACTCCCTTGTACCTGCTTCCTCCATCATATTTCAACAACTGTCACACATTTCTCTCAATCTCTTCTAGAAAAGCACTGCCCTCTGGTAACCCTCCTCCACTGTTGTCCTAAATCATCTGCTCCACCTCAGTAGCACAAGGGCATAGGATGTGAGTGATGGTGCTTATGTTCCTTTTTTTAACCTGAAAGACACCACAATGTTTTCCTTGTTTTGCTCTCAAATGTAGAATAACTCAAGGGAAAAAAAGTTTAACTCAATTTAATGTTCTGTTTGGGATTTTAAATTGCTAATGATTACTTAAATATTACATTTTGACGACTATTAACTGTGTGTAGTGAATGTTTGATACCACCATCTTAGGAAATCTAGAGCAAAAAAACAAAACAAAACAACCCAGAAACTTATTAGAATTGATGCTATATTTTAAAATTTGACATTTTTTACATTAGGAATATTCTTGTACTAATACAGATTTTAAAAATTACATCATACTGAAACATTATTGTTTGGATGTCCCTTTAAAATTTGTGCCCAAGCCAAGTGCCTCACTTGCCTCAACCTTGCTCTAGCACTGCTTGACGTGGTCTTCCAAGCTACTGATTTATCATTCAGGGAGGATGATAGTCATATTGCTGTGAATACTGATGTAAGAGGAATACTGTAAAAATACCAATAACCAAAACTTTTAATGTTAGCTAATGTAGCACATTCAGATATTTGTTCTTACAAAGTATTTCCCTTCCAAGATCTCTATGCAGAGCTACTATATTAGGTGGAGGGGCAGATCATTCATTTAACTATTAGTAAGTTGCACTATGTAAAAATTTGAGGATTTGTATAATCTGTATTATCTAATTGGTGAGGATGAAGAGATAAGAGTTAAACTTTAATATGGAGCAGAAGAAAAGGAATGTGCTTAAGCAAAAGAAGAGAGTCAACCTTGTATATTCAGGATTAAATACTAAACTCAACTTTATATCAATGGTTGACTTTAACAGGGAAATCTGAAAACTTTGAAAAATGAGATAGGAGAATAGTAAAATCAGACTTCTACTTTTTGCCTTAACTAATTTTTTGTATTCTATTTACAAAGCATCAAATAAAATATACACACAAAAAAGATGTCAGTAAATGTATATTGTTCTAGTACATGCAATATTACTTAAGGATTTGAGCATCCTACATATTTCAGACTGAATTTTTCTGTTTCAAAAATTATATAAAAATAGAATGCTACTGCATTTTTTAAAATCAATAGCAATAATCATAATAAATATTGAGTAATAAGAAATGCCAAAATGATAGGCATCTTTATTTGTGACAAATGTTGGCAAGATAGAAGCAGCACATTTACTAATGGAACCATGCAATCATAAAGTATTTCATGCATAAATATCCAAAATAAAATTATCATTTTCCAGGAATGAAACACTTCAAAATTATAGTGTGCACAGCTCTAAATTGATTCTATAAATGGATTCCAGAAAATCATTTACCAGATGGTTATATTTAAGATGCCACTCAAGTTTCCAGAGTACTTTAAAGGTAGAGTCACCTATACCCCAAACTGTGGATAATAAGAAAAACAAAAGATCTACATTTTCAAAGAGGACTAAATGCCTGGGATAACAAAAGATACACAGACAAGCACAGCAAAAAAATACAAAGACCTTTCCAATTAAATGAGACTGATACACAGGAGCCAAATTAGTCTTAATTATTCATCAGGTTTAATTTCATATAAGCAACTCTCAGTCATCATAGTCTAAAAATTCCTCATCTATATCATGATTGCAATTTTGATTGTCATCAGAATCACTTCACCCTATGAGAGACATTCGAGTGCATGGTTAAGAGTACATTTCTTAGAGTCAGACTGTCTTCATTTACAGCCTAGCTTTGTGATTTTAAGTGAAGTACTTGCTTCATCTACAAAATACATATAAATTATGTATTTTATAGGATTATGATTTTATAGGATTTTGACAATTAAATGAGATGATTTTGTACCTGACATATAGAAAAAGCTTTTATTCTTACTGATTCTGACCTGGGACTTCTTCCATGACCTTCTAAGCTTTCCTTCAGGATAATTCTTGCCCATCACTCAAACCTCAACTTGATCATTACTTCTTCCAGGAGACAAATCAAGATAAAGAGTTCATTTGTGCTCCATGGCATCCTGTACTAAGAATACTATAGCATTTGTCACATTCCACAATACTGACTCTTGTTCATATCCTCACTCCATAGAAACTTTGTGCAGTCAAAGATCATTTGTGTGTTGTTTACAATCATATCAGCATAGCTATTCTTGAGTCAATGTGCAGTAAATATTGGTTAAAGAAAGTACATAGGGAAGGGGAAAGGGAAAGAATAGCAATGAAGGCAGGAAGATAGACTATAAAACCTTCCCTTTTAGCCACAGCAAACTGGCAAAAATCTCAAAACCATAGAGTTATGTGATCCCAGATCCTCATCTGCATCACTAGTGGGGTAACTTCTTCTCATTAATCCATAATGGCACTTCAAGAATCTTTCCTTACATCCACCTGAATGTCGCTTTTACATTATTTTTCATGGCAAAGGTAGAAAAAAATTCCTATGCTTGTTTACTTTTCTGCTAGAGTTTTTTCAAGCCTAAAGATTAGACTGACTTAAAACAATTTAACTCCTTTGAAATAGTAAAGGAGGAAAAAAAAACTATATGCCAGGGATAATTAATAAGCAAAATGGATTTATTTTTCCACTTATTTTAAAAACACTTTCTTCCATTGAGTTCTAAATGAAGGAACATAGAAAGTGGTCCATATTACTCTATAAGTTTAACTACACCTATTTTATTGATATGTGTGTGCATATATATATATATATATATACACAATATATATACACACAGACAGAACAAAAGCTCTTACACTGCTTTCATTTTTTATTCTTTTTTCTCTGTTGCTCTGTGTATATGTTTTCTACCACTATGCCTCAAGCTCACAATTCTCTCCACTCCTTGTGTTTATCTATTGTAGCCTCCTATTGTAGTTTTCAATTTGGTAATAGTATTTTAGATCCATCAATTCTAGTGTAACAATCTCATATTTTCTCAGCATTTATTGTGTCCATGCTCTATGTCATTGTTTTTCTTTATTTTACAAGCCTGGTTAGCACTGTGCCATAAACTCTTCCTTAGGCATAGTCTATTGTTCCACTGGATTTAGCCTTCTCTTGAGGTTTCTTTGCTCCAGCATTTGAGATATGTTCTTCTGTTTCTTCAGCTTTCCTCTTTATGGATTGTAGTAAGAGTTTCCTTGTCTTGATCTAATAAATTGTCCTCATATCCCTCCTACAAGAAATGTGGTATAATCCTAGAGTTTCTTCCCTCAGTATCTATGGGTGTCTACTATTTCACAAACTGATGCCTTTGCACCTGTTTATATGGCCGGTACACTGGTCCCAGAAAAAGGAAATAGTTCTTTTTACTTCTTTTAATCTTTCCTTTAATATGTACACCTGTGTTGGGTCAACAGTTGATCTAATAAATGTTTTATTAGTGGTTTAATATTATTTTGTTGTTAACTTCACCAAGAGGCCACCTCCAATAAATATCACAAGTTCCAACTTCCTACAGTGCTGTTAGTACCCTGTCTAAAGCCAAATTATTATACAATCTCCTGCCAGGCTTAACCTTTAGACTCTCCTTCAACAATGCATTGTAGCACAGAGTGAAAATTATAGTTAAGACAGGGTCAAAAAAAGATAGGAATGATTCTCTTTCCTTTCCAAGTATGAATTCTTACCTTGGGATACATGCTTCTGCAGTAAGATTCTGGTCCTTCAACTGAGAGCATTCCATTGTCTTGCTTTTAACCTTGGGTGGACTTAAAGCAAGTGTTCTGTATCTCAAAGCCTCAGTCTGCTATTAATAGTCTTTTCTATGAGAAAAACTGGTAATCCATGTGACTTTCTCATTGGTCCAGGCTTCAACTGTTCTATAGTTTAGGAGCCTCTGTCTTAAAGCAGTGATCAGTTTTATATACACTAACAATCCTTGAGTTCTCCAGTGGAGTGCCCTCTTCCCTGCATGCTGACTCTATGCCCCCTTTTATGGTGATACCTCTTTTACATGATAAAAATAAACAGTTTCAAGGATATCTAAGTGTGTGGAATAAGGTAAATATATTAGAATAACATTGATATTCTATTCACAATAAATAATACCCCCCAAAATATTTTAAGTTGTTTAATGCAAAACATAGACTTCAAAGTTTTTTTTATTTATAAGTCAAAATTTAAAAATACAGCATTGATATGAGAAGATTTATCAAAATATTTCCCCATTGATGTTTTAAAAGTGTATATCTTGATTAAACATATTTCATAATATAAAATTATAAAAAGAATGCCCTGTTATTGTTAGTAAAAGAGATAAAGAACACAATTTCCTAAGATTCAAAGCTCATTTAAAGTGATGTTCCTCAATAACTATAGTCTTTTGATTTATAGTCATTGAAACACTGGAAAGTCCCAGGCAGGAAATGATGAAGAACATTACTCAGAGTGAGAGAGAAAAGTGACTAAAGAGAAGAAAAGGGAGTTTTATTTTAAAATTCCAAAAGATATTGTCAGAAAACATTGAAATTCATTGAAGGACACCAAAAATCTTTAAGCAAAGAAAAGTGAGAAGTGATACATGAAGGAATACTGACTAGTTTGAATTAGTAGAATTTTTCTCTTTAATATGCAAATAAAAGTTTATACCCTAAATTTCCCTGGCTGAGTAAGGAAGCAACACTGAAGAATGCAGGCAAAGAAACTTTCATAATCTTTGATGCCACATTTCTATTCCATATGCGTCCATTTCCCACAGCGTTCCCTATGGTCTCATAAAGACTTCAGCTTGCAATTTTCCTTTTCTTCTCACTATCAGACTCACTTACAGAGACCTCCTAGGTTCCCAAAAAGAACAATTTAATATTTTTTTTCTAAATGGGTGTCATAATAATAATTTTTATATCTATAGCTTATGAAAATGTTTATAAGACAAATTTTATATTTTTTACACAGGTGTTTGATACCCACTCTGCAAATTTTCCAAGAAGGATTGTACTTAAAAATATCAATGCTCTTCTAAAACTGTTGTGTAGCAATTGTTTGCAAAAGTGTTTGGATCAATAATATTTTCATGTGACTCTGTCCTTTTATGATTATGATGTCTTCTTTACTGCATATTTTTGTTTGTTTTCCAAAGACTTAGTGCTCAGAAATTGGACAAAACAAATCATGACTGCTGAGAGAGTAATATTTTAATTTTACTTTCTCTAGAAATTTGTATTTCTTATTTAGGACACAAAATACATTTGACATTGTTCTTGAACTCAGAGAGTTTTCAGGCTAATTTGTAGATAAGACAAGATAATGATAAGCCATGAGGCAAAAAGAGAGACAAGCAAAGTTTCTAAAACACAAGGAGAATACAAATTTCTGAGGGGATGTTCTTTTTTTTAATTATGAAATATTTCATGTCTAAGTAAATATAGAAGGAATAATATAATAAATACTTATGTTCCCAAGCTTCATTTTTATTCATTCTTAATATTTGTGTGTCTTAAATTTGAATCATTCAAAATGATTAAATCAATTCTACAATTATCCCCAAATTTTCTTGCTCACTTTGAAGTGACTGCCACCCATAAACCACAATGTAGCCCATTTATTGAATAATCAAAATAAAATAAGTATTTTTCATTTTCAGATCCGAAAAGTGTTTATGATTTTTATTGTGAACATTTATGTTTCCTAAAAGGTGAGAAATGAAAACTTCTTTCACCATTTATTTGATAACTTTTTGAAAACTTGAATTTTTGCCTAAATAGTGCCTAGAATGTTCCTATTTGGTATGATATCATAGGTAATTTTGGAGGTCTGGAACATTCTATTATTTTTCCATATAAATAATTAGTAATTAAGCTCCACAACCTGAAACCTAACATACTAAATCACACCAAATAGAAACATTCTACTCTGAAATGGTGAAATAAACCTCTATGTTCAAGCTACTATGCCGAAATAGTTTTAATATTATGTTATTAGTTTCTGATAGCTTCAGTCAAAGTTGTTAGATAATAGGAAAAAAAAAAAAAACAATGAATCAAGAGACTGATAGACTGTACCTATGTTGTTTTTTGTATCAGTATTTTTTTTTTATTTTTCCTTTGCCCAAATGTCCTGCTGCTTGCACTCAGCCTGATATTTTCTTTTATGTCTAAAGGATAAAATAAAATTGCAAGTTCAGTAAGAAGTTCTCCTAGAAGTTACATTTTGTTTGTTAAATTGGATAAAATGTGTCTGCTTCTATCTAAATTACCTGAGAAATTTAAAGTCAGTAGAATTGACCACATGGTGGTTTTCTTCCCTATAATTTTTAGTTTCTGTTCTGGTCAGAATGATTACAGCAGCATTTTGATACATTCAGTAGTTATACAACTGAATTGAAGTTTGATTTTAAATTTATTCTCTCATTTTGTTTTCTTTCATAAAAATCACCAATCTTTTTTAAATTTAGTGACCTCAATTAGGGCAGTTTGTTTGCTTAAAAATGCATAGTAACATCAGAAAAGCAATCATAAAGTGACTATACTTTGTCAAAATATCACTCTGTATTAATGCACAGCAAAGAATACATAATTTCTATAGCTGTGAGCTGATTACCATGTGAGAAAAAAAAATCTCCACTTGTAATATTTCTTTGATTTATTTTATTATATTTTACCAGTATCTTCAGAGGGAAATGCCTGAAGGTCATTCCTTCTCTCAATAATATTGTAAAATATTTTAAAGCACTAGAATTTTATTTTCTTATCCTTGTTACTGATAATGCATGTGGCAAATGTAGATTAAAACTATGGACTGTAAATAGTGATTTAATAAAATTAAATGTTCTTTACTTTTAGTCAAAGAATAGAAAAAAAATACCCTGAAACTGTTCCCTCCTATTTTCATATTCTAGTTAAAGTATCTTTGCTCTGTTCTTTGGGCATTTAGAAAGTAATTTATCTCGTGCTGTTTCCTGGATGACCTAGATTCACTAAAGGCAAAAGAGCCAAGTATTGGAAGTTGCATTTTGCTAGCAGGTTCAGGTCTCTCAAGAGCTAACTTCCACAGAGCAGGAAGATTTCACTTAGGAGTCACGCCAAATGTATATAACCACGATATGAATTGTTGGGGTGATTCATGTTGCAACAATATAAGCTTACAATGCAATTGGCTGCAAGAAAGGGAGGGAGTGAACCTCTTGACAAAGTTCAGCAGACTGGCAATGCAAAGTGAACAGGATCCCCACTCCAGAGAGTTCACGACATCTGTTCATCTGTAGGGAGGGGATACCACTTCTCCAAGTGAGAGTCTCAGTGGATCATATCAGAATCTGAAGAAGACTTCAGGATTAGGGTGTGCAGAGTCCACAAGCATCTAAAATTCAGTGCCTACATTTACACCACTTTTCAAAGGCATATTTTTGTAACTCCACGCAAAGTGTTGCCTATTGACTGTAGTGAACAAGTAGACAGCTATCATGGTAGAGAGAAAAGGGCTTTTATTTTGCTGGACTGCCTAAGCAAAATCAAGGTGGGAGACCCAGCTCAAATATAGCTTCCTGCCTTTAAAGGGCTTGGAACATTAAAGTAAGAATGGAGGTAAGGACAGAAGAAGGCTGGTCAGAGAAAGGAAAGGTGTGGCCTTCTCATTATACAGGTATTTCAGTTGTTCATGTTTCTTCATAGGTCATATATTCATTTTCTGGAGACTCAGTTTGTGCTCCCCAAGGCATTTGGAAAGTTTGACATGTGACTAGCCCCAAAAGAAGTGATACTGGCCACTTTAGCTCCTAAGACCTAAAACAGAGCTTGGTAACCTATCAGAACTTGCTTCTACCGGTTTCTGCTGGTCAAACTGTGAACCTGCAAAATCAAGCTGGTCAGTTTGCGTAAAGGAGGAAGAGGAAATAATATGGAGAGAGAGTAATGACCATGCTTTGACCACTCCTTTGCAAAACAGTTTCTAACCATAGGTTTCATTACCAGAACCACCCACTAGCTTTTATTTAGATGGATCTTTTCAGCATAGGCAAGTTTTCATCTACCTTTACCTTTCACATATCTGTTTATCAGTATTTTGGTATGTAAAGAATTAGTTGTTATGAAATTGATAACTTAGGTCATTCTATCTCAATTAGACCAATCTTTTGACTTGTCAGGATTAGTACAATGTTAATATCTATACTATCTTGATCAGTTAGTATATATTCATGTAACTAGTTGTGTAGTCTTGGTGATTACAAAAATGAAATACTAAAGGATGCAAATAGGTGGCCTGAGGACAAATCCATATTAAACCTGGGTAATCAGAGAATCAAGACCAATGAAACTTATTTCTTGACTAGGTTGTTCACTTCTTGAGGTGTGTCATTTACCTTCACGTTTCTTTCTCCTAACTATAACCTATATTAAATCTTTAATCATTTCCTATTCATATTCTTTCTCCTGATGTTCATACTAGGAAATCTTACAACCACATTCTCCTTCAATGCAATCCATTTTTATAAAATTACTTTTAGTTATTACAAAGTAATATTTTCAACATAGAATGTCAGAAAGCAACATAACAAAATAGAGGTAAATAACTCAAACACTATCACTGATAACATATTGTCATATTTCCCTGTCATTTGTCAAATGTATTTTTATGGAATTATGATCACATATACATTCTTTATCTTCTCATTTAGAAAATGCTGGCTATTTCTCTATTTTACAATCTTTCTAAATACAATAATGGAATGATATCCACTTTTTAGATGATTTATAGCTTAGGTAGTCCAATTTGAAAAGTATAGGGTAATCTATTTTTCATTCATCCTTATTATTATCTATATTTTAAAATTTCTTGTCCTCCTTTTCACCTAACCTAAATTCTCTCTGTATACTAAACTATGAAATTGACTTAATCTCCTTGACATCAGTTAGAAAAATTTATACATTCTTAACTTCTCTGTTTCTCCCAACTTTCATGAGTCTACCAACAGATTCTTTTGGCTTGATCATTAAAATATATCCAGAGTCAGACTTCCTGTTTTGGATTAGAATGTAGAAAGTTGGAAACAATGTTACTATCCCAATAAAATAAGATTTTTTAAAAATTTAAACTAACGGTTGCTGAGCTTATAGATAGTTGTGGTTATAGGGCACCTACTATCTTAGAATTTAAGGAAAGCCAAGTCCATTCCTAGGTATTTACCCGAAGAATACAAAAACAGTAATTTAGGGAAATATGCATTCCAATGTTCACTAAAGCGCTATTTGGAATGCCCAAGCTCTGGAAACAAATGCAGATGAGTGGATCAGGAAGTTGTGATAATATATATATAAGTATATATATATGTATAATAGAATATTATTCAGCTATTAAAAAAATAAACTATTGCCATTTGCAACAACATGGAGGGGATTATGTTAAGTGAAACAAGTCAGAAGGAGAAAGACAAATACTGAATGTTGTTACTTATATATGGACTCAAAGGATCAAATAAAACAAATCTAAGCACTAATCCTAGAAAGTTGACTAGAGAGTGAAGGCTACTGGGAAGGATGGGTAGGGTTGAGAGCAAGATTGAAGTGATTACAATGGACTGTGTTGGTAGACTACGGATGTCTTTGTGTTGTGTACAGTGTGGTAACAATGCTGGAGGGTGGAGATTCTAAATTTCTAATACACAAACAGATGTAAAGCAATGTTAGCACAATAAAAAAAAATAAGGAAAGTTAATTCTATTAAGTAACCAAATCCAGCCAAGCTAATATGAAGACCTAATTGGCTTTACTAAATAACTCATTAATTAGGCAGCATTCCATCTAGAAAGTAGGAAGTTGCTCGAAAGACCTTTATGAAATGAAATGTTTTTATATAAAACAAATGGTCCAATCAAAAAAAAAAAGGGGGGCAAAGGACCTAAATGAACACTTCTCTACAGAAGACAATTTAGATGGCCTACAGGTACATGAAAACAAGTTGAACATCACTTATTATTAGGAAACACAAACCAAAACCACACAAAGATATCACCTCAGCCCTGTGCAAATGGCCTATACCAAAAAAAAAAAAGAAAAAAGAAAAGAATTGTTGGCAAAGATGTAGGGAAAAAGGAAAACTGATGGTAGGAATGTAATTTGGCACAAACTCAATGGAAAATGGTATGGAGAGAACTTAAAAATAGAGATACCACATTATCCAGTAATTTACCCTAAGAATATAAAAAGTCTAATATCAAAGATTTAAACAACCCCTATGTACATAGCACCTTTATCCACTATTGCCAAATCATGGGACCAACCTTAGTGCCCAGTGACAGGTAGCTGGAGAAAGAAATTGTGACATATATACTCAATATTAAAAAAACATGAAATAGCACAAAATAGTACAAAATGGCTGAGATGATTATACTAAGTAAAGTCAGAAAGTGAGTGACAGATATTGGATGGTTTCACTTATTTGTGGGGTAAAAATATCCAAATATCACAAACTGACAATGTACAACAAAAATAATTCTTAGATTCTGAAAAATATACTGTTTACCAGAGGGAACAGTGGGAGGGAAGAGGGAATGGAGAAAAAAGGGAGCACAGGACATGAGAGATTTTTGGAGGGTGGGTGAAGCATGTTCTCATATTGGGTGTGAAAATGTACACCCAAAGATATATAAATATGTAAATTATTAAAAAATGAAAAAGGAGAAATGTGCTTTTTTTTTTTTATAGACAGAAAGAGGGCCAGATAAGGAAAGTGGGAATTATTTGAGTTTTAGGTAACTACCCATGGAGAACAGAAGATCTGTGACAGATTATATCATCTTCCTTTGGAGAATGGATAAGATGACCTCACTGGTGCAGACCAGAAAATTCCATACCTACCAATTAAGACAACTTCCAAAGGGAGGGGAAACCACAGTTACTGTTAATATTAAGTATTCGTGGTTTTCACACAAGTTCCTCCATCATAGGGCTCTGGGCTTTTTTTGTTTGTTTGTTTTCTTTTTTTAACCTCTCCATGGAGTGATAGGACATTTGACTTATCTGAGGCAGAGAACATGAGGAATAAAAGACTGCCAAACTTAGCTATTAAGCCAAATGTGGTTTAAAATAAGAACAAAGCCTCTGACTTCCTCAGATATAAAGTTTGCACTTATTTGTGGTTTCTACTTCATGGATCTCACAGTATGCACCTACAAAAGTGGGTTTTGGAGGAAAACAGGGCAGAAAACTCGAGTCTATTCTGTTAGAGATAAGACAGAAAGCCTTGCTAGTATCCTTCCCTATATGGAACAAAAATAATTAACCCCCTGGCCTAAAAGCAGCAAACTCCTTCAATCCCAGGGTACAAGTAAATAGCCTTTGTAATGAAAGCAAAAGAACATATGTAAGCTATGGTGAAAATATAGAAAAAGTCTCGGGCCCATTAAATGTCTCCTATCACCTGCAAGGGAAAACAAAACAGAGAAAATCACCTTCAAGAGACAGAGAGACAAAGCATGGCTAACACAGGAAGAACTACGACAAAAGGGAATGCCCTACATTCTTTATGAAAGTCACAAAACCAGCAGTTTAACTCCAGGGGAGGGGCAAATGCAAGGAAATACAGGATCACCTGGAAAGACTAAAGCTAAAATGGAATATAAATAGTGAGACCCTATTGTGAGCAGAATTAACGTTCTATACACAATCGTGCCTTTCCACATTGTCAATTTATTTTTAGTATATTAAGCTAACAAGTGGGTGATGACCCATGACAAGTAAAGCTAGTCAATCTAATCATCACAGAACATGAGTTGGGAGTCCACAAATTCACACAATGAGCAATCTATTAATTAACAACAACCTTAATGAAGCTCTAACATTCTTAAACATCATAAAACATAGTTACTTGTTAATGAGCCAAAGTCTAAGCATCTGAGGGTGCTGGTCTGGTCAGAGCAGAGGCATTTTTAGACTTAAACCTTTCATGGTCAGGTGAGCACAGTGAGGAAGCTTATTATGGTCAAGCTCTGTGTACTGCATCCAGCAGAGATGCAGAGTCCTCCTCCACCAGTACCTGGGTTGAATGGCAGCATCTTAACCAACAGATTCATGTGGAGATGAAACTGTGACTTGCTTGGGATTCAGCTGACATTTTTATATTTTTTTAGAGTCTCACTGCCCAGGATCAATTTGTTTGGCGGTACAGATAAGGTTCCCTGAGCTGATACCCTTATCACTGTGTCTGTATGCTCATTTGGGTACTGTGGAATTACTTTCCCAAAGTAGGTTTGTGCTTTGACATTGATAATTTCACTTTAATATTTGACTTAAGTCATTTCATTCATAGCTTATTAAATAGTATAACTACTGGAACAATTAAATGCTCCACTCAAAACCTCCTCCTCCTCACATCTCAAGTCCAGCTCAACACTAAGTAAGAGATAAACTGAAAAGAATGTGAAGAAATGGTACAGCAAAATCCAAACTAAAATTAATTTCTAATTAGATTGACTTAATTCCCATAAAAATGCTTTAGCAGAGGTGGCATGCCTATTTTCAGACATAAATATATTTTACTTCCATTTCTACTGTCAAATAAAATCACAAGTTACAAGTCTTACCAAAAAAGAAAAGAGTGGGTGGAGGCAAAAAGCAACTGTCAAAAGACAAAGAAATCAACAGAAGCAGACTCAGATACATCTTTTGGAAATAACAGGCAGGGAAATTAAAATAGCTATTCTTAGAATGATAAATGCTCTAGGGGAAAAGGTGGGCAACATCCATGAACAACTGGGAATTTCAGCAATGAGATAGAAATTATAAAGGAGTCAAAAGGAAATGTCAGAAATAAGTACTTAACAAAAATCAATACTGTGTTTGCCAGGCTTATCAGTAGGAGACTCAGCAATAACTACCAAGGGATATGAGGAATCCCTTTACCCCCACTTCCCCACACACACAACCCGCACCCCCATACACACACGATGGGGAAGGTGATGAAAGTGCTCATTATGAAGGAAGTTACATGACTGTATATATTTGTCAAAACTCCTAGAATTTATAACTGAAAATTTTAGTAATAATATATATTATATATAATGTCTGTAAACTTTACAGACATTAAATTGTGTTTGTATTTGTGCATATGTGTGTCCAAGTTCTGATTATTTCTCCTCAACTCAGCAACTAACATTCTTGTCTAGGTTACATTATCTCTCTTGGAAATATAGAAATAACTGGACATTGTTAGTACTATTGACAAAAAAATTAAATCCCAGGCCTCCCTGGTGACACACGGATTAAGTCTCCCTACTGTGGAGCTATCACCAGCCACTGCAGCACAATATCAATCCCTAACCATGGAACTAACCCACAGCTGACCTCTCCTGTCTCTTCTGCTGCTCCCCACAGTAGTGTACTTTTGTAGATCCGCCTGTTCTGCTCCCGACTCTGTCTCTGGTGAATCCTCTCACCCCAACCCCACACACTACACCTCCGATACTACTGACTTACACTCCAGTTCTGTGTTCATAAATAGATAAAATAAACCTTTTTTTTAAAAAAAGAAATGCCAATTCCAAACTGAAAGCAAAATTAGGTAGAAAGATGCTCAGCTTGTTTTAGGTACCTTGAATTTGAAAGTACTGTGAAAGGTTCATAGCAAGATCTAATCTTATTCAAGTTCATGAAGAGTTCGTTCAGTGCACTGAAATTTCTCCCAACAAGAAAAACTTCTGTCCTCTTCCTTGCTATGGACGACTTCAAATGTCTTCAGCCCTGCTGTCAAAATCCCAAATTTCATCATTTTGGCTTTTTTTTCTACAAATGTTTCCATTTTCCTCTTTCCTGTGCAGAGGTGTGGGGTATGGGGGGTGAGTGTGGGGGTGAGATTCATCAGAGACAGAGTGGGGAGCAGAGCAGGCATATAGACTGAAATACACTGCTGAGAGGAGCAGAGGTGAGACAGGAGAGTTCTGCCTCACCATGTGGGTCATCCCCCTGGCTGGGGATTGAACTCGTGCTGCAGTGTCTGCACATAGCTTCATAGTGCTATGACTTAACCCCTTGTACCACAAGGGAGGTCCCAGGAATTGTACTTTTTAATTAAGTGATTATTTTTATAAGTTTTGCTAAATTTTCAAAAGAATGAAATAAAATACCTTTTAAAATTAAATTTGTAGATTGCAGAGAAATGCTTATGAAACATTTGTTTGACTTTAGTACTCTCAGATCCTTACAACTTTGCAAATCTTAGCTCTTAGTTTAACAAATTCAAGGATTAAGCAAAGGCGAGAGTAAGTTTTCCTCAAACACTGAAAGAAAATTAAAATTTAGAAACCTGGGAGATATAAATTCAGTATAATATCATCTTAAAATAGGAGTTAAGAGGTCAAAATTGTTATAGTGTGGTATAAAGAACATCATTTTGTTGCTGCCCTCCCCAGTTTTATCCCTCCATATCCTACAGGGATAGAATTTAAAATAACCCCGATATGGCACAAGCCATGATTCTGGGAATGGCTAGATATAAGAAAAGGATGATTATCTCAAGTGCCAGTTTAGATCAATTGGTAGTGCTCAGTCAGGAAACTGTGTAAAAATAAAGATTCTTAGGTTTTATTATGGTTCCATGGGAAAGAACACCATGATAAATTGTCATGGTAAATGATAAGATGTCAATTCTTAAGTGCCAGAGAAGAACTTGTGACACACATGTATTTATAGTTAAGGGCTATTGTTCTAAGGTTCCAGTACCTTTTTTATGATCTTAAGTGGAAGGTACATGATATCGAGGATATAATGAACTTTCAGAGATTTTCTTGAGAAGCAGGACAAGACAGTAACACCCACATGTGCACATAGAGACATTCAGCACATGGAGAAAAGGAACTATTGAAGGTTTTTTAAGGCCAAGACAAAAGAACTCTGAACAAATCTTGATTTGTAGAGTGGAGACTGATGAATCCACTTGACAATAAGTGTGTATGCCAGTTTCAGTTAACCATTGCTAAAGCACTAGTTACCAAATTACCTCAAAATTTGATAAATTAAAACACACATCTACTGGCTAGAGATTCTACAGAATAGTCACATGACCTGGATACAAGTGACTAGTTGTTCTGATCTCTACTAGATTCTCTCCACTGCTACAGATATCCTCCCTTTTGTACTGGACAGAATGATACGATCTCTGTCATACACCTGTCTGGCTATCAGCTTATGCACTTCAGTATTCTTCTACATGACCTTTCATTCTCTTTCCTGTAAGCCAAGTTGAATTTCTTACATGACGTTCTCAGAATGATGTACCAAAAGAGCAAAGCAGAGACTGCAAAGTGTTTTATGTTCTAAGCTGCAGATATCATACAACTGTCACTTCATTCATATTCTATTAGTCAATTCAAATCTCTAAGACCAACAGAAATTCTTGGGTAAGAGCACAGAATCCACCTCTTGATGAGACAAATGACAAAATACCTTGGTCAATGCACTCTACCACAAAGACAATCATATCACCAGCAACTTTCTTACCCAAAATATTTTTGAAAAATAATTTTTATGAGATTAGAAAGGAAAATCATTAATTGAAGTATTGAGAAAATTAAGAGAAAAAGAACCTATGGGTACATGTTGAAAAGTTTGTCATACGGTTGTTGGAAAACATTTTTTAATTAATGACAAATGAATTTAAAATACATGAAGTTGGTTATGTATAAAAATTAAAGTGAGTTTCTATTCTATGCTTTTAGGTCTATAAAACAACTTGCCTATAAAATGCTAGAACATACATTCAGATTGAGCAGTTTAGGACCTCGATATGCTGATGCTTTAATCAGATGAGCAAGGGAACCTTATGTACATTCAATATGTTATAGTGTAAATCAAAGAACTGCAAATTAGATAAAAATTATTATAATATACTTTTCATTTTTATAGCAGCAACCACATTAGTATGGAAAATGTGAAGGCATTTATAAGTCATTTGCATTTCTATGTAAAACTTCTCATAATGATCATATATTTATGGCTAAGCACATTTTAAACCTACACTACTTTGAAATGAGATGCAGTTCTACAAATATTTCTAATGGGAGTTTTACCACTTAGAATTCAAACTTCAAATTCAAGTGGTGCAAACTTAGTGACTAATTATACATGAAAAGAATTGTAGGTGTGTACTTAGCAGTTTGACAGAATGATTGTGCCAAAAAAAAAATCAAATGCACAAATTAATGACCATTTTAAATATTTTTGAAGAAAATGTGATTCATTTATTTCCGGAAAACTTTTAAAATATCATTGTCAGATAAAATTGCAGCTTGTCAGTTGTAATGAAGATTAAGTTGAATGTGTCTTCAGGATTTTAAAGAAGTGTTATCAAGAAATTATATGTCTATAAGCTAATTAGAAATGTAGTTAATATAAAAATAAGTTATGAAAATATGCATCACTGATTTAACAAAGTTTAGAAATCAGTAAGGGCCCTAGTTAACTGAAAATGTTAAACTGTATAATTTGAATAATTTGCAGAAAACCTCATTTTCAAGTACTGCAATAAAGTGCAATCAAGCCTCCTTTAAATTAAGGAATCCTCTGCAAAATCATGAATTAACTGTAAAATTCATGCTCTGCTCCTATCCAAATAATTATCACTTAACATAGACTCATTGCTTTCTGCAAATTTTCTAGCACAGAGTAGATTTGAGAAAAAGTGTTTTGTGCATTTTCCCCCATACAACCACTATTGCCAAGCAAATGAGGTAAATGACTACATTTGCTCCTAGATTTCTAAGGCATTCAATACAATGCTTCTTTGATGTCCTGTTTCTTCTTTCAAGAGCCATGGTTTCTATCATGCATCACATAAATTTTCTTGCATTCCTCCAACAGGAAAAATCAATTATCCTGTTTCATAAAATGTATGCCGTCTTCTGCCTTTGGAGGCCTTTTTTTCACATCTCACATTAAGTCCTAGTCTGACACTTGGCCTCTCAATACTGATCTCAAAATCTACTTCCTCTGGATGCATTTACTATTTAAACTGTACCACTTTGTGGATATTCCCAATATGTTAATACAAATTATGGTAGAAATTTTTAATTTTCTTGTAGAAAACATCAAGTTAATGTTCTTTATTCTATTTACCTAGATATAAAGCCAGTTATTTCAGATTTCAATGTAGAATTTTATAATTCTTTTGTAACCTTTTAAACAAATGTAGAATTACTCTCTGAATAAACACATAAAATTTACAGAAGTATATGTTTATGATAAATTTCAGGAAATGATACTCCCTCTATATGACATTGACAATCAATATGAGATTATATTAAACTCAACACTTGAAATTATATGTGGGAAAGGTAGATCATATATATTCTATTTTTAATAGATTATTGTTGCTATAAACTTGAAAGTATTGAAGTGAAAAAAATGAAAATAGAGATAGTTATTTGATTATTCACTTTATCAAATCCATTATCTATAGCAGTATTCCATGACATAATTATACAAATTATTAAATCATTCCAGAAAGTCCATATAACTCTTTTCCACCCTCCCATACTTTCTTTCCATCCTTTTTTTCCTTTATGTACTTTGGCATATATATCCTCACCATAATTTTTAATATTGAATATAGAGAAATAGAACTGATGAAAACTAATACACTTTCTAAAAGAATAAAATGTGGAATGAATGGGACAGGTTGAACTTCTTTCAAAGATTGGCACTCTTGATTGTCTATATATTATATATCTTATCCATAATCAAATTCATTTTTCTGTTCAGATTTAATCTCTACCTCAATTTACTAATGGGAAGATGATCTCCATTCCTTACCTCAGGGATACATTCTGATAAATCAAAGCTAATCTGTACTCCATTAACCACTATATTCTTACAATTGCACATTTTTCAAATTCTACCCAGTGATAGGTAATGAAAAGCCTCTGAGGACCTGTAGGAATAGTTTTCCTTATTTTTCTCTATGAAAACCTGCAATGCCTGCAAATTCTTCTATGTACATAAGCATAAGCCCCTGTGGAGAAGGCAGACCAGAGAAGACTGCAGAAATGTGAAACACCAGACCTTGATTCTACACTTCCTCTGGACTACTGTACTTCTTTTACTGTTTAAATCATTTCAAAAATGTGATTTTGTCTGTTACATGTAGCATAGCACATTTTTAACTGATACAAATGAGTTAATAATTCCAAATATGTACAGTAAGTTTTCAGGTTATTTTCTTTTCTAAGACATGGTGCTGAGTCCCAGGGAACCTAATTTTTGAAAATTAGAACTACTCAAAATGTCCTTATTTTCCTCTGTATATTCCCAAGCAGGTTTCTGGCATGGCGGATTAACACATCAGTCTTTCAATTAGAGTTACCACACAGACTCTGCCCAGGTTTTGTTTGTCTGTTCCTTCTCCTGTCTATCCAACTCCTTTTCCCCCTGTGCTGCACACAAAGGTGCCAACATTGTATTGTCCATCAGGAAATAAATGATATTCATGTAAAGACTGTTCTCTCTCAACCAAAATTGCCAGTCCTCCAGCTGCATTGCTGCTTTCTGTACAGAGGGAAAAACAACACTCCTCAATTATGTACATACTTGCCTTCTTAGTTTCCAGAGCAGTTCCAATATTTCCCAAGATGGCCTTTCTTGTTTCTGACTTTAAGTCTTCCCTCAATCCCAGATCAAAGCAGTCTGCTAGAGAAATAGGATACACCTTAGTGCTGTCTTGATATTGCCTCTCTCCCTTACCTGTTAAAAATGAAAAGTTTCTATGCATCAGTCAGCTCCTGTAAGGAGGGCAAGGGTACTAATATTGGAGGGTAATAGCTATGAAAAGACCCCAGCCAAACAAGCCTTATTACTGTCAAAAATTAGAAAAATAGTTTTCACGGCTGGGTGTTTTTCTCATTAAAATTGCTATTTACTTTTACTTGATTTTACAAACACTGCTTGTATAACTACCTTAAGGCAATCTCCAATTCTTTTTTTAATTTAATTAGATTTTTAAAACACTCAAAATAGCAACACTTAGAGATAATTTCATTCTATAACACATTCTGAATTAAAACCTGCCCACCAACTGCATGTTTATAGATCTAAGACAGTTATAACAACTAAAATACTCTTTTTACTTAGCCTACTAATTTCCTCTTTATGCTCTAAATCAATGACCGTCATCGCTACTCAATGACAGCTGAAAATCAGAATATTTATGGACCAATCTAAATGAAAGCCTATGTTTTACAGCTTAGCTTTTGACAGGTACTGCCTACTTACGATTTATAGGAGCTATGCAAATAGTGAACCACTTGGATAGCTTGAGATACACTACAAAGCATATTCTTGATCTAATAGAGTATGTTTCCTGAGAAGGGACCACCACTTTTTAGTTCCAACTTATGGCTGCCATGTAGCATTGTGTATTGATATATCCTTTGGCTTTTCTATGTAAAAGTCGTCTGATTTTTCAATATTGGCTACTTTTTCAAAATACCATTTGAAAATACAAATCAAAACCACAATAAAAATACAACTTCACACTCATTAGGATGGCCATTATAAAAATTTTTTTAGAAAAGAGAAATTAACAAGTGTTGTCACAGATGTACAGCACTCTGAACATTTACGTATGCAAGTGGTAATGTAAAATGGTACAGCTGCTGTGGAAATAGTTTGGCAGTTCCCCAAATTTAAATTTATGATATGATCCAACAATTCCACTCTAGACATTTGCTAGAAGTTTTGAAAGGGGGTCCTTGACCACAGATGTGTACATCAATGTCCATAATGGCATTATTCATAATAGACAAAATGTCCAAAATGTCCAAAAATGTCCATCAACAGATGAATGAATGAACAAAATGTGGTATATCCATAGAGTTGAGTTTTTTTTAATTTTAAAAAGAATTAAATGATAACTGTTATAATGTAGATTAGCCATGAAAATATATACTAAGTGGAATAATCCAAATACAAAAAGAAAAATATTGTATGGTTACATTCCTCCTAAGCAGCTAACTTAATCAAACTCATAGAGACAGAAAGTGGAATGGGGTTTGCATAGGTTAGGATGGGGTATTGAGGAATTATTGTTAAATGGATAGATTTTAAATTGGAATGATAATGTTGTGGGGATGTGTAGTGGTAATGGTTTCACAATGTGAATATACTTAGCCTCACTAAATTGTACATTAAAAAGACTGACATAGCAAACGTTATGTTATTATATATCTTTAACCATAAGAGAAAAAACACATTTCCAAGTTGAACTTGGTATAGGATCTATTGTTTTTAAAACAGAATTGTAGTAGGTAATTTAACATACAACTAATTATAAGTGGAAGATTAAACAGTGAAAGAGCAAATGAAGACATAAAGAACTAAATTGCTATAAACTTAAGATGTTTATTCAATAGGAGCACTTATACTATAGAAAATTTACTTCTTTTTTAAGATATTCAGATTTATAAAACTAGACTACCAAATATTATCAGATCTCTAATGAAACTAGTTAAATTAGTTCAAAATCAGTGTTCTCTGATCTAACCTGATATTATATATATATTCCCTTGAGTGAGATGGGGGTCCACAGAGCAGTCTTCACCTTCTGATGACTGACTCACAGTGTGCAGAGCTGAGATGTGAGCAATATGGCGTACTATTCAGTCTCGGTGCTACTGTAGTCTACCTATCATTTTTTTTCCCCACTTTTTCTGATGACCTAATTCCTGACCCTTTGATTTTTCTTGGGCCAGATATTTTCAAGAGAAACCCAACATGGGCAAGTTAAGGCCAGAATTGGTCATTGATATTGGCTAATAACTGGGAATCTGAAATTTGGAATCACTTACAAGCCCAGAGTGTTTGAGGCAATGTCTCATTAAAGATCTTACTGTCAGAATGGCAATTCTGACTATTAAGAGATTTACTTATCAACCGTCTTGCTGTGACTTGAACAAAAATTTTGAATTCTGAGAGATAACTAGAATTATAAATTTATAACCAAATTATAAATTTCTAGATTTCTTTTTCTGTGAAACCTCCTATTTTCTTTGCAATAGCCAATGTCAGATTTTGTTTCTTATAATGCAAAACAAATCGCTAACATCAAGTTTAACAAAATTCTCAATTGAATTATTTTTGACTTTGAAAAAAAACTAACATTTATTAGGAAGAATAAAAAAGGATGTAGCAAAATTTATTTTAATTAATTTAATATAATTAAATATTAATTAGACCATAGCAGTTAAAAGTTAAACATATATTACAATAGTTTTCAAATTGAATAAAAATATGTGAAAATAAAAATATAGGGGTCAATGTGTTTGAATTATCTTTTTTCAAATATGTGAGATTTCTAAACGTTTATATTTCATAAAATAAATTGAACAAGTAAACTATCTTTTTTTCTGCTGTTACATTAGCAAAGGTTTAAAATATGATAATTCAAGTGCAGGTACATGTGCAAGGAAAGAAACATGCTCAAATGCATTGTAACCAGCAAAACCTTTTGGAAGAAATTGAGCAACTCCCACACAGATTCTCTAAAAGTTATCATTTCAACCCATTATTTCAATCTTAAGAAACTATTTTAAGAATATAATGCAAAATATGAAAAAATTGCATTCACAAGTATATTCATCTTAGCAATATAGAGATCATCAATGAGAGAACAATTAACTCTTCCCAAGGTATATCCCATGGCATGTTAATTAATATTATTTACATAAAGGATTCTGTAAGGCAGAATCTTCATGCGTATCTTTTCAGAACATTAAAATATTATATGTTATACAAATTCCAAGAGGACATTTCCTCAAAAACTTTACCCTTTTCCTTAGAGTATTAAAAAATAACCTATGTAAAGAGAATCAAATTCTGTGGAAATTGCTTACAATTCATTTTATATGGGACAAGGATGATGAGAGCTTAAAAAGAAGATGTTGAAAGTTAATTAGTAATGTTTTGATGGAAGATAATTGTTTTCTACTTTTCACACTTTCTGCAATATGTTTATAAAACTTTATCTGAAAGAAGAAAAAAATATAAAGCACCATTAGTTGCAAATTTTAACATAAAATTTAAGATTACCTAAAGTATTACAAAAATATAACCTTACTTTTGGAAATAGCTGAAAAAATACCAAAAGAAATACTGCTAATTCCCACTATTTTCTGTATATGTGTGTGTACACATGTGTATGAAAAATGAAATATTTCCATGTGCATATGGTAAGGGAAAACATCTGTTTTCCTGATACTGACATATCAACTATTTTGAGTCCTTCTTTATGGTAGAAGGTATTTGAATTTCATTAAGCATTTCAATGTAGTAATGAAAATGATTTGATTATTTTAGCATCAACATGTATGAAATTCAGCAAAATGTAGGCCATTCAGGAGAGAAGAGGTAATACATTTCACATTTAGATGCAAAGAGCCATGTATTCTAGAAATGAAGTTAAATAGACTGATTCTCAAATTGCTCAGGAATCCAGACTCATTATAGGACAGTCATGTTTCCATACTGTAATGATGACCTAGGATTAGTTTTATCTTTTATGTTTCAGCTTTACAACCACTTTGTTTCAGATTAGAGGAACAGGAGACATAAAACCTTAAAAATTTTTTCCTTCATGCATCCTTTATGACAGTTGAAGAGAAGACTGAGGTACATTCAAACACATTAAGATGATAAACCTCTAAGAAGTTCAATATTTTGTTATCTTCCACTATCACACTGAATGTATACTGAATTACTTTTTTACCTGTGTACTGATAATTTTTATCTATCAACAGTATGTTCTTCTGTTAGGTAGAATATAATTTTATATAGGAAAACACTTGTAAAATTAAAATTATTTCATGGTTTAAATATAAGAGTAATATTCTATAATATTTTGAAACTCTGAATTTTTAAATCTATTTAGTAGAAAAGGTGGGCATAAAATATGCTGAACCAAGGTAATTATTTTGGTAAAGAGACAGTTTGACTTCTCTAAATCTGTAACTCCATATCCTAAATTTTATGAAATAAGTATATGAAATTCTATATTTAATAGTAATTAAATCAATATTCAATGCTTTGTCAAAAATAATTATGACTTTTATTATTAATAACCAAATTCAGCTGTACAGCACAAGTTTTGAAAAGTAAATCAATCACAAAACAAAATGAATGTACATGTTTAAGAGATTGTATTTTGTAACTCTTTTCTTAAAGATATTTATTCTGAATCTTTGCTTAAAAAAGCAAATATGATTGTTTATGGTTCGATCTAGAGTTTAAAAATTACAGAGATGTGTACTTTACTGATAGTAAAATGATTTTACAGACAAATGTCTAGCTCTCTTGTGAAAGATAATTCTCACCAAAGAAATCTTTGTACCTCTTAAATCCTAAAGAGTTATAAGTATTTCATGGTTCCTAAGATTCTTGAATACATTAAGCTTGTTCACTACTAGAATTGATTTGAGTGTTCTGGATCTAGTCCATCCAGGACTCCTTTTTGTATCTGCATTTTTTTAACTCTACCCGGGCTTTCTTGTGTTCCAAAATAGAATAGAATCATTCTTTCTGGAAAGTGATATTAAAACAGCTGTGATGATTAATTTTATGTGTCTAGTTGACTGAGCTAATTGATGCCAGATAGTAAAATATGATTTCTGGTCATGCTTGTAAGGTGTTTTTGGAAGAGATAAAAGAGACCAACATTAGCAATGTAAATGGATATTATCCAATCCATTGAGGGTTCAAACAAAAAAAGGTAGAGGAAGGGCAAATTTATTCTCTTTGCTTGTAGAGGGATATTTGTCTTCTTGGGACCTTGATCAGCATTCTTGATTCTCAGATTATCAGACTCAGACTAGTATTTACACCATAGCATTTATATCATGGGTTTTACATTCTAAGTTCATGAAGAATGATGGCAGGACAATGAAGAAACTAGCACATATACAATTGTTTCATGTAGTAGTAAACATCAAGAAAACTTGGAGAAGCAAGAATGTGTGTAAGATGAATTTGCAGATGTTTTTCACTGATACTAAGCCATCTGTGTTTGCGAATTTTCGCTTATGGTTGTTAGATTTTTCACTCTCACAGACACTGACAGCTAGGGGCTCTCTCTTCCTTGATGATTGTATTTCAAAGGGATGGCCTCTAGAACCTTATAAGGTTCTGGTAAAAGGATTGGAGGTTTCAGTATGTATCAGAAGGGCAGTGAACAAATATGCAATTGCACATTTTCTAAAGTCACTGCTCTAAAGAAAGGGAGGTCAGAATCTGGTCTCAATAAGAAAACTGCCTACAGTTTAGTTAAAATAATGGAAACATTAATGTAATCTTATTCAACTGTAAATAGGTCATAATAAACAATTTACTTGAACCATTGCTTTAGAATATTCCTATAGTTAAAATCTTTTAAAGGCATAATTTTAGATTTCTATATGTAATTTTCTTAAAATTAGGTATATCTGAAAATTCAATTCCCTTCTCAAATCTTATATGATAATATTCAAAAGGAATTATCTTTAGATAAGAAGTATTTGGTTTTCATATCTCAGCCTGTTGTAACCCAAATCTAACATTTAATAATTGTTTGAACTGATGTGAAGAACTTATGCCTTTCTTGGAAAATGGAGATAATAGCCACCATATGTAGTCTTTGGCTGGATTTACAGGATATTACTGTAAAATGCCCGACACACACTAGTGCATAGGTAAAAATCATCAAATCCCAATTCCCTCCTCTTAATAACCATAAAACTGCTGTAAATAAAGTTTAGATTAGAAAATATGACAATTTTAAGATAGGGTAAAGTAGCTGTATTCTTCCCCATCTCTTTTCCTCTCAAATGTATATAATTACATATATATACTGTATGGCTGAAAGTTTACAGCAAGAATATTAAAGTCATCGGTTTGGGAATTCCTTTCCTTAGTGCATCAGTGATTCCCTTAACTGGACTAGAGCTTCTCCATTTGTCAAATAAACATAATAATGGAAAGCATTTTCCTCTCACAAGGGTGTTTGAGAATTACTGAAAAAAAAAAATCTTTTTAAAGTACATGAAATGAAGTTACTGTTGTTATTAAATATGTGATGAATTGTTGGTAATACATTTTCTGTGATGTTCTAAAAGTCTGTAGCTCTAGGAAGCAAAAATTCTTTTGAGAGTCTTAAGGCAATTGAATTACCTGTTAAACTGAAAAAAAATCACTAAGAACACTCAGTATCCATATGGAAAAGTATGCTATTATACTATACTTCACAAGAATATCTATCACACTGGAAGGGAAGTTAAATATGATCTAATTTCTTGGTCAAATCTACAAGAGACAAGTGCTTCACTGGGACATAGCCAAGTATATTTCCTTTTATAGAGCAACTTACCATCAAAGAACACACTATATTTTTATATTTATATTTATATATTTATATATATATTTCCTTTTATAGAGCAACTCACCATCAAAGAACACACGCACTATATATATATACATTTTATATAACTCACCATCAAAGAACACACACTATATGTATACATTTTATATACATATATACGTTTATATATATGTATATAAAATCAGGACTTTACCCACATAGAGAATATAATACATACTAATTAGTCGATACTTATTTTATATATTGATAACCTGTGCAATCAAAAAAATGTTTTAAAATATATAAATGGTCAATGAATGTTGATAAAATAATCCCATTGTTTATAATTTTATCTCTGTAAATTGTAAAATTTCAGCTTGAGAAGAGATGAACTTTTCACCTAAAAGTTTTGATAATAAAATTAATGCTTTAAAGATCAAATTTACTGGAAAGGGAATGAAATTTATAATCATTGTAGCAGGTTATAGTTATTATACTAAAAGCATTAATTATAAATGGTTCTTAAAATATCTCATGATATCAAAGATAAATAAAATTGAATACAGTAGTGGCAAGGACAGGTTTTAATTGATAATAACATTACAATAGAGAACAGAGTTCCAAGTGAACTGAACTCTAGTTGTATAGTAGTCTCTGGGTATTCTAAAAGGACAATAAAGAATAGGGAGGGCTAAGCAGAAAATCAGTATAGCCAAGGAAGTGAAAACGAATTTTTTAAAAAACCTGAGAAAAGGGGGCCTTTCTGGTGACATAGCGGTTAAGTCTCAATGCTATCATGCTATCACCTGTGCAACCTGACTTTGATTCCTAGCAGGGAGCTAATCCACACATGGCGCAGCAGACCTCTCCTGCCTCATCTGCTGCTCCCCTCAGCAGTGGATTTCAGTAAACCTTCCTGTTCTGCTCCCCACTCTGTCTCTGGTGGGTCCTCTCAACACCACCCCATACCTCTGGCCTACACCCCAGTTCTTCTATGCATAAATAAATTGATATATCTTTTAAAAAAAAAAGTTGAGAAGGGCGGTTGGCCCACATGAGACCTATTGGCCTTGCTAACTGACATTTATCAAATTTAAGTTCCTATCCTCTCAAAGATAATGAGGTACAGGGGTCCTATCTTCATGTGTTGTCAGCTCAGGCAGGTGCTTTAAGGTGGAATAGGGTCACCCTTACAGATATAGCTTTAGACTCTTATAAACTATATTATTGTTTGTCTGTGACTTTATGGGCCAAGGTCAAGGCCCAGTTGAAAAGAGGACTCAGAAGGGACTAGCTTGAATTTGGTCAAGGAGAGAAATTTGTCAATGGAGATCATGAAATTAGAATTATAACCATAAACTGACTCTCTCTAAACTCTTCTACCAGTTCCTGGTTGTCAAGGAATGACATTAATTTCTTCATTCATCACATGCTTTTTAAAGTCAGGTTTCCTATAGAATACAGAATACCAGTGTTTGACATTATGTATTAATTAGTAAATTAGTATACAGATATCATGAATGAGAACTATAAGACAGTATAAAGCAAGGTCATATAATGGATGGATGTTGCACTGAAGAATTTGAGATATCCTGAGACCATTGATAGGTTTGGATTTGTTTATTCAGGTTATCAGGGGGAGATCTATGTGGAGGCATTCAAGTGTAGATATAGCAAAGAGCCTTTTTTAAAAATTTGCTAACACATGATGGATTATTAACTCTATAGCGGTAACTAAAATGACTTTTTTATACGTTAGCTCTTATAATTAAAAATTATTTTGATATAATAATTTAGGTAATTTTGTTCTACTTTAAAGGACAAAACAGAGACATTTCTTAGTGTTTCAAAATGTTTTCTTTAGGGATGGGGTTGGGAACCACCGCTATTGTTCCAGGTTCAACCTGATAAGCAGACTCACAAGACGTAACTCAGCTTTAGTCTATTACCAGGATTTTTTAGCTTTATAGTAGCATACAGGCAGGAAATAGAGTAGCTAAAGCATTTTCAGCTCATCTGCTCTCCCTCAAAACTCCCCACTATGTATGTCCTGTCTGTCTTCACCACATGGACATTTGGATCCATGAATCAAAGCAAAGGTTCTCTGTGGATCACCTTGACATATGGAAGCTACAAAATGTATCTTCTACCAAGTCATTATACTGCAGGTCCCAAGCTTGCTTGCCAACTATTATTTTTCCCACTCCAGTACTGACTTTACACCACAGCAAGAAACTTTAGTTTTCTTTTTCTTAGCTCCACTCCTTCAAAAGACTGTGCATGGTCAATGGCAGTCTTCCTCTGAAAAGCTGCAACAGACCAGATTGAAGTTAAATTCTTTGTCACAGTTTCATCCTAATAGCCTCAAGTCAATATTTTCAGAAATCATATATCTTAACTATTTTGTGATTGTGTTTACTGACACATACCTCTAATATTTTATATGTGGGGATATGTAACTTCATATTGCATATGAAACTATGCAATAAAGTGTAGGTTATCCACTCCTTAAAATGTGTTCATCTTGACTAATATAACTCATAAGTATTTTGTTACTTTTTTAACAATTGTAGAAATCTCCCTCTCATTCATTGTCACTGGCATCTTTAAAACTTATTGGAGATGTTTATTTGTATGTGTATTTACTTTCTCTAATGTCACATTTACCACTTTCTCTAGGCTATCCATTTTCATAGGATTAATATCTGTTGGGGGTTTTAAACCATTTTTCCAAAATATCTTTTTGTCCTGGGGTCATCATCAGTATACATTTCATTTTCTTTAATTTGTATATGGAAACTCATAAAATACTTTATTACACCAAGTAGCAGTAGATGAGACATTAATGTTTAGCACATAAACCACTTGTTAATATTACACCAACTAACAGTAGATAAGATACTGAAGTTAACATACCAAACATTTGTTTTTATTGCAGTGCAATTTCCCCATCCTTCCCAACAGGATAACCTTATACCCAATATTCCATATATTTTCTTTGACAGGGGTCACTAAAGTGTTCAGCAAATTTAGGATTCCTTCTGGCCTGGGCAGTTAATGATACCCAATTATTAAGGAAAAGAGTTTTATTTATACTGGTCCCCACATATTAATGTAAATTATAACCCATTTATTTTATAGGGAGGACACAGTATTGTTTTTTTTTTTTATCTACTCAATACCCACTAACTATACCATAAGAAACAACTTTTAAATTCATAGTGCACATCTGTAAGGGAATGATGATAGGACTACATGTTCCAGTGACATCCTGCTATAATTTAGATGAGCAGTATAGCATTTCAGTAGGTATTTCTCTCTGGATTTTGTTCCTATAATACCCAGGTATTGCCCCTAAAACACAATAGCAATGAAGCACACTTGAGAGTCCTTCCTTGGTGAAAATGCAGGTCTGCCCAGAGTTGTTGCTAGGTATCACGTCCCAAGTGGATTTTTCTTCCCTTTAGGTAATAATACAGATTCACCAGGTCCTTCTTGCCCTATCCCTAGAAATTGAGGATAGGTTTCAGAGTTAAAAGATATCAAGTCAATTTCTATAATTTGGCAATAAGGCAGCATTTGGGTTAATTTGGTCACATTAGGAAAATTGAGCATCTAAACCAGGATTTCCTAGAGAATAAATACAATCAAGTTTAAATAAATATAGTAATAATATTCTAAGCCATAAATATGTTTGTTTGGGGAGCATCTCTGTATTTCTCCCTCGGAATTTCTGTAGCATCTTACACAATTGCACTCTTTCTCACTAGGCTGTTCATATGTATCTGTTCTTCAATGAAATGTTTGCCTGCCATGCAGTCATGGACATGATGCAGGAACCTCTATCTATTCAGATATCTCCTGAGGTCAAAAACCAAGTTCTCCCATCACCATCACATATATCACTCTCAATCCAATTTATTGTGATTAGGCATTTTTTTCTGCAGCAAGGGTTTATATATCCTACCTGCAGATAGTGGCAGCCTTCCACAGAGAGTCCCAACATTTAGCATGGGGCTCCCATCAATGAATCAGACCACTTAGTGAGAAGAGTCCGTAGCTCTTCAAGAACAGAGAGACTACCTGCTCCTGATAGAATGAACTCCTAGGAGCTGCTCTCACTAGCTTGTTGCCAAGTGTGTTATTTATATTTTAATCATAAAACTTGTTCTACAGCTCTTTCTTTATTTGAAGCTCTTTCTAATATGTCATGCCATCATAAGTAATTTGAGCTTTAATATAATTTAATGTTTCTAAGGTGTGTGGACTGTTTCTACCACTGTCAAAAAGTGTGCAGTTCCTGTCTCTCACATTAACTGTTCTTAGAGTTTTTTAGTCTGAAGCCTAACAGTAACCCTGAAGTTATATTCTAAGACTATTTTGCTAGAGACTCATGTGGGATAGTGGGGTGCTCTTTATTGTTTGTAAAACATCCCTGCTGCCCTTAGCAGAGGTTATTTCCAGGGGGAAAAAAAAAAGACAGGCTTGTGCCCTGCACATAGCCAGAATATTTAAGTGACTACAACTTTTCCATCACCCTCCCTCCAATCCCAGCCTTTTTTCACTGAGAAGGAGTAATATTGTGTTAATAACCTCATGTAAGAATAGACAAGTCTGTAACAGAATCTTGAAGAACGTAAATAACCTCAAAGTAAAACAGTAAAAGTATATGTAGTAGATAGATATAATGGAGTCTCTATGGTATAGATATACACTGCTTGACACTGTTTTCAAAATTGTGAGACTATGTCAGCATACTATCACCACTGGATCGATCACGAAACCTTCTCATAATTTTTCCACAATTAGGTGGACTTTGTTTTTCCTAACTCTGGATTTCCTTAACAAATAGAAAAGATTAAGTAGGGAGAATTGGTAAACTGATTTTACCACTTCTTTAATCAGAACTGAGTTTCCCTGCTGCCCTCTTAAGTCAGTTTAGTATTTACTAAGAATATTAGGACAATTATATGTGCTCCCATTTAGCAAAACCTATTCAAACTTGGTAAAAGGCAGATAAGAGTAAGAACTTCTTTTCATGCATCATATCCTTCCCATATGTCTTTAGCATAGTCCCATGTAGAGTGTAACTAGAGTTATGCTACCTTCTATCAGAGTATCTCCATCCCTTCTTAGCTGCCTTTTCAGTTTATTAATATTGTCTTCTTGTTCCCTGGATATTAATGGTAAATTATGTGCCAATATCACTATTTTAAACAGTTTTATCAATCTTAGGGCGTTTTACTTTAATCAAGGATGGCCTTGGAACTTCCTCTGTAGAGGGATGGGGGGCAGGGGCAAGGAGTGGGGAGAAAGGGGGTGGGTAAGGTAGACTATCCTAGCCTTCAAGTCAATCTTTTTTGGTTTCTACTGCTTCAATGTAGGGAGTACATTTAAACATCCTAAATCAGCATCTTTTGTTATTATTCCCTAACAGTGTCATTAGATTGAAATTCTTTCAGCTTGGGTTATAGGGAGCATCTCTCATGGGATTCATTAAGGGAGACAGCTGCCAGATAGGGCACAGATTTTCCTATTTCCAACTTCTGATAATGATCTAGTAAATCTTTTGAAAGAATCCATTAAATGTCTTCTATTTTTATCCCTTGTCTTAACTGCCACCTGATTTACCCTCTCCTTACTGCTTTAGCTGTACCTGCCTGCCCCTTTATGCTCATTTCATTTGACTGTCTGTATTACCAGTAATCTAGAATGTAAATCCAGCCACCCAGGAATCAAATTCTCATCAATGGCCCCTACTCATGCTGTTTCTTGCATTGCAGAATTTGACTTAAGGGTTTGAAAACCAAGTTTACCTCTGACACCATTTTCTCACACTACAGGCAGGTGTGGTTATAGGTGTGCCTTGGCAGTCAGACACAAGATGTAGGCAGAATTTAACAAAATATTATGTTTAGTTGGCATTATGAAAGGAAATAAAGTAGTACATACAGTCAGTTCCACATTTTTATCTCATCTTTGTCTTATCACAGCAGCTACCCAAGTACACAAAAAAGGAGACCTGCAGCCTCACCCACATGGACATAGGACATATATGACTGCCACACATGAGAGCCGAGACAACTGTAGGTCACCTTGACAAATGAAAACCTCAGCTTCTATTTCTCACCAAGCTTTTACACCATAGTCATCACAAAGAGCCGATGCCAACATGCAGTGCCTATAATCTGAGGCAGATGTTGTGTTCCATACAACAAATGAAGCATACAAAACATTCCTCGTTTATCTTTACTGTTTCCAAGGAAACAGTGCTATGAGAAATTGAGATCTTTTTGAATGGGCCTGATACGCAGGTCTCATAATGACCCTTTATAAGAATTTTATATATATATATACACATCATACATATGCATGTATGTATGCATACATTAATTTAATATAAACATATATATTTTATATGTGTCAATGTATTGATAACTTCCATTTTTTCAGTTATATTTCATTTACTTTTCATTTATCATATTTTATTTAACCTTTTATTTGTGAAATGTGACTACACAAAGGTATATAAAATATTAATTTACAGCATAAAGACCTATACAGCAATCTGTCAAGCCGAGAAAATGAAGATTGTTAGCACCTCAAAAGTCTCCCACCATCCTTTCCCACAACAGCCCTCTTCAGTGATTTTCTGACCCCATTCATGTGTTTGACTTTTATGGTAATTGCAGATGTCTTTCTTTAGACTTTCGTCTCTAAGTATATATCACTAAACAATTTAGTTAAGATTTCCTAATCTAAATTTGATATAAATACTGTATATATTCTTTTGTATCTTACCTTTAATTAAGGGAGGGGGCTCATGATTATCTTTCTAAGACTCTGCCATGTTGTACTTAGGTTGTAATAGTTTCCTCATTTTTATTGCTTTTTAGTGTTCTCTGATATGCAAATAATATTTAATTCAATATCTTATTAATGGTCATTTGTGCTACTGCAAGTTGAGAGTAATACAATCAACACTTGTGATACAAGAAAGACTTGTGATGTCTTTCCCTAAGGGAAACATTTTTATTTTTCAAAGAAAGGGAACCATGAATAGAAGAACTGTAATGTACCCAATATTATTCATTGGTAGAATTGGACTTCAACCCAGTCCTTAGTGACTCGAGTCCATATTCTGAATTTCTTCACTAGACTCTTGCAGTAGAAAATCTAGGATTAAACTAAGATAGTGGCACTTGAGGTGAAGAAAATGGACAAAGAATCAAATTCACTATGACTTGGTGGTAATTTGAAGTAGTCATAGTAGGAGTGTTGGGGGAAGCCAGAGGCTGTAAAAGCTGTGAGCAATGGTCAAGGAGTGAAAGAGATGCTATGACTGAGATCCTTGCAGACTTGCAAACAAGTCTGCTGACAAGAGCTTCCCAGGCTCTTGGGATAGAGGCATACACTCTGTCCCACAGTAAGAAGATAAGAACAGCAAAGGGTGCTATGACAGATCCTTGCAGACTTGCATAGAAGTCTGCTGACAAGAGCTTCCCAGCTCTTAGGATTGAAACATACATTCCTTCTGTCCAGAATAAGATAAATAAAACAAAAGGTTGTTAGATCATAGTTTTGGCTACTTACATGCAGGAGGGCTTGGCACACAACTCTGCAACCTTGTACTTCTTCTGGGCTGTGCTTTTTGTAGCAAATGACATAAACTTTGTTACTTGTTCTCCTGCTCGATAAAAGCTACGGAGAAGTTGGGAGGTTTGCTATTTGCCTAGGAGAACAATAGCCCTCCATCTCCATACTGACATCTTGTTTGCTGGACTCATCTCTGCATCAGAGTTACAGAGTCATAGGAGATAAGAAAATTGATAATAGCATTAATTAAACAATTGAATTGAATGGATGGTTGGCAATGTCATTTACTGAAATGAGGAATACAAAAGAAAGGTGAGAGTCAGAAAATCAAAATTTTAGATTGGACTTATCATCATCATTTTGGTACTGATAAATCAATAATGTCTAATAATAATAGCTCAAATTTATTGAGAACTTAAAATTTCCAGGAATTGTTCTAAATTCTCTATATGAATGAACTAATTTGATTCTCACATAAACTTATGAGGTAGATCCTATTCTTGTGTCCAATTTCTAGGCTAGGAAACTGGGGCAAACAGCTCAATGGTACCGCAGCATTATAAGATCAGTAGATATGTTAAGATATATCATAAACAACCGCTCATATTCTTGAGACTAAGAAACTGTGTCTCTTGATAAAAGAATGCAGATCATAGGCAGTTAATTAAACAATATTGATTCTTAGGCAAGAGATCTGAGCTGGAAATACGGACTTGAACGTTGTCAATATAGACAAGCCTGAATGCATGGAAATAGGCTAGTCAATCTCTGAGGAATGTATTGTGGGATTGGGGTTGTGGGCTATGTAATGAATTCAGTGAGATATGAGGACAAAAGAATGACACCAAAACTAGAATGAGTGGATAGGCAGGACTTCATTTTCTGTTAGTAATTCTCAGCCAGAAGTGATTTTATGCCTCATGGGAACATTTGATAATGTCTGGAGGTAATGTTGAGTGGCATGACTGGGAGTGAGTGTACTGGTGGTATTTAATTGGTATAAACCCCCTTCTTAGGCCACTAAACATCCTCCAAGACACAGGACAAACCCCTAGAATAAAGAATTTTTCTGATCAAAAATTCAATAATAGCAAGATTGAAAAACCCTGTCCTGCACAGATCAGTTATTAGATATGCCGCCCTTCCCCCCACCTCAGGGAAGTAATGCAGGTGAGGAAACTTTCAATTGATGTCGCCTGACAGCACTTCCAGCTGTTCAAAATAAGTCATTTATTTTGGAGATATGGAAGCATGCTTTTGACCATTTACAGGAATCAGCAGTATATTAATTGTGCCTTTTTATTTTCTGTTAACTAAGAGAGCTTTGACATCTTGAGGACCCTGGAGAAATTGCCCCTTTTAGAACTAGCCAATTTCTAGAGATAAGAAAAGATTAGCCCAGAAGCTCACCTTTTCTATGCAAATCATTCTCCTCTGTCCTCTCATATCCTACCATCTCTTTGCTCATTCTCTTCCTGTCCTAATCACCTCTGAGTCAGGAACTGAACAGCTGAAGAGAGCCCTTATAATACAGAGACTGCTGAATTATTCAAACTAGCCAATCCTAGATCATTTTAGTTGTGTTGTCCTGTTATTTCCAGAGAAACTGTAATAAAGACCCTTGCCTGTGTTTCCCCCTTGCTTCCTACAAAACGCTGGTGTTTCCCTGTGAGCTTCTATATGGTGTGTCATGCCACCACCACCTTGAGAACTGTGAGTAATAAGCTTTTCCATAGCAATCATCTTTTCTGTTGGCCTAATTATAGCTGCGTAATAAGACCTTCATTTTAAACCAGGCAGAGGATTTGAATGATGGATTTACTTTTGTTCAGTTTTTTATTTCCTTTTATTTGTCTTAAAAGTGTTTTATGAAAATGACTTTAGCTGCATACTGAGTACTGCTTTTTTACTAATCTCATGATTTTTTTAAAAATCTGCTTATTCTTCATGATAAAAGTATATTCACATAGAGTTTTTGGCCATAAACATTATAGGTGAGTTGTTTTAGTTTTATTCACTATCTATCTGGTTGTTATTCCATCCCATTTCTGATTTTAAATCAGAGTTCATGGACATAAAAGTTTCTATCAAATATTTAGTAAAATATTTCATTTGTATTACTTAATAAACCATCAGTAATTCACCTTAATCCATGTTAATGAGCCAGGCTAGTGCTTATTTCCAAATAATTTTCAACATTTTATTAATAATTATTATTGCATTGAAATAGAATATCACGGCATAAACAATTTCAGCTTATCTGTAAATTACTTAACTTTTCTTTGTGGTCTATTAGATGTCAACTTTTTGAAAATAATGCAATGGCCTTTAGTATAAAGGCCATTTATGCTACTTATATAGAGCATATTCAATTCATATTTTAACTAAATTTTAAATTAAAATATTATTGACTTTAATTTACATTTTTCCTACATGTTTCTTTAAAATCTAGGAAATGTGTTTTCAAAACTACATCTTCCTTCCAATTTCTCCTTGTAAAATTGAAGTTTTTATTGTAACTATTTTGTAGCTATGTTATTGGTTATTTGTCATATAAAGGCTTATGCCTCTGATATCTTCATCATGAATATATCGTTTTCACTACAAAATGACAGTTATTTGGGGAATTCTATGATTATTGGTCACTATTCTCTTTCCTTTTTTATATTTATGCAATATATTTCTTAACATTCTTTTGTCTTTTTTTTTAAATTAGGTCATTTCTATAGGTATGTCTCTTGGTAGTAACATAATTTGTCTTTAATGGGAGAAATTAACTCATCCAACTTCAAAACTTTTAAAGCTTTTATACCTGAAAAACTTGGTTTTAATACTTTTTCTTCCCTGATTTTCACAAACTATGACTTTATTACTTTTTGCTAGTGTTTGTAAAACATACATCTTATTTTAATGTTTAACAGATACATACAAGTCAAGAAATGAATTCTAACAATAAATTTCTCATATAAAATAGTGTTTTAATGACAAGCAAGGAAATTCTGGTTATTAGTATTATTTGCTTTCTGCATCCCTCATTCACTTCTTAGTTGGATAATAGAGGATTGTTATAATCTAGACTTGGAGACTAGATCACTATTGCTATTTTTGCATGTTATATATTCTATTTCAAGAATTACTTTTATATTTTGTCTCATAACCTATTACAATATTGGATCCAAATTATTCTGTATCATTCATTTTAATTTCTTTGTTTAGTTTGGGGTTTTTTTTGGTTTTTTTTTTGCATTTTATTTATATTTATCCTTCACTTTTCACACACTCACAATTAGGACAGTTAAGACAGAGCTAAACAGCAATTTTGTAAATAATCACACTCTACCTCTAAGTCAAATTGGTTAAAATTTTCTGAGCTTTCAGTTCTATTCCATTGATCCATGTGTCTATTTTTTTTCTATTTTTCCCTTTAATTTATATATATTTGACATCAGTTGTAATCCCCATGTATTCCCCATCACCATATCACCAGTGCACCATCACCTCAGTCCCCCATGCTCCCATGTATCATTCATTTTAATTTCTAATACTTGACAACCTTTAGTCTTTTATTCATCTCTTAACTGGATATATTTTACACATATTTTTGAGTGTTTTGTTTAATCAGAGTCTTTATAATTACATTTGTTTTAATTTCTACCTACCTCTGCATTTATGTCATTCCCATACTAATGTATTTCTCCTTGTGTTTGCACCAACGTATTTCTTAAATTGTATTAAGGATGCTGTAGTGCCGGGAGGACACAAGGCAGGTTTTCTATGATCCAGGTAAAGGTAGAATCCTGGAGCCCCAGGTGACTTTCATGCTTTTATTGATTGTTTTGCACACTAGCAGTGGGCAATGAGATACACTGCATGCAGGGAGGGGTTGGGGAGGCCAGGAGGCTGGGAGGCCTCCTAACCCCTGTGAATCTTCACACTCTCTGGGCTCTCCTGTGGTCTCTCATGCCTCTGCTTTTCTGCTGCCATTGCTGCTTCTGCTTCTGTTGCCTTATATGCCCAGTCTCTCAGCCCAGGTGTGCCCACTAGCACATGCCCACATCCTACCCCAGGTAACCACCATCAGGCATACATGTAGGATTGCATTGAACTATCACTGACACTAATGTCAGGAGGGTGGACAAAGCTGATAACTTTCATTTACCCTACAGACACAGATAAGGTGCTTTTTAGAAAGTACTTTAAATTTATGATAATAAACCTCATCCAAAAACATGTCTTTGTGGTTTATACGCTGTTATATTGCTTTTAGATAGCATTTAGATATCCTTTATATCTGCTTATACTAATAGGGAAAAATGTCTCCAACATGGCATTTGCTCATTTATTATGGATGAATTCATGGGCCACCTGATTCTATTATAACCTTCCCTTAAAATGGATTTTGAGCCGGAGGGTGTATGATTGTGCAGTCTCCACCATAGAGCCTTACATCCAGGTAATTTATCTTTTGGTTATCTATCATTTAAAAACATTCACTTATACCTTGATTAAAAATATTCTTCAATCCTCCCTTGCTGGGCACAGAGGGGGAAAGGATAGCACACACTCTAGTGATCAGAATAGCTCTCTACTGGTACTACCACATCCCTGGACCTTGCATTGGCTAGATTAGAATAATGATTATTTCCAGAATGAACAGAGAGCTACAAATGGGAGAAACTGGAAGATTGAATAGTCTTGTGTTTTAGAAAGCAGTTTTTTCCTTTACATTATTTTATTTAAATTATTATTGTCACATTATTAAATTATTTACATTATTTTTCCTTACATTATAGGAAATAAGGTTTAGTGTTGTGGTTTTTCAGACATCGTGGCTGGAAGCCAGAAGACTCTGTGGAAGAACCCTGAAAAGCGATGACCTCTACGTTTATACATTTGCTATCGCTTGTGATAATATATGTCTACCTGACTGGTTATGTCCAGATATCTGGTTAAACACAGTTTTTAGGTGTACTTGTAAATTTGTTTGTGGATATTATTAGCATTTGAATCGGTGAACTAATTAGGTGATCCCCACCAACATGTGGCAGGGAGAATCATCCAGGATACTGAGAGTAAATTGAACAAAAGAGGAAGAAATGTTCCCCTTTTTTATTGCCTTTATGCTTACACTAGAGCATATCATCTCATCTTCTGCTCTTCAACAGGGATTTACATCATTAGTTCCCCTGGGTATCAGGGCTTCACACTTAGACTTAATTATACCTTTAACTTTCCTGGATCTCTACCTTACAGATGAAAACTTGTGCGATTACTCAGACTCCACAATTGTGGGAGTTAATTTCTCATAGTAAAGCATCTATATCTCATAGTAACTCATCTATATCTGTATGTCTATCTAACCTATGTTCGGTCTGGTGAATATATACATCAAGAAGCAAAGTAAGTTTCAGCATCATGCATTGATTATACTTCCCCTTTCAATTCTAAGACACTTGCAATTTTTATAGATCACAATGGTTGGCTTGACTTGGGGGCATTTGAATGTTCATGTTCTAATAGTTATAGATATATCTAGAAATTAGGAAAGATTTGATCAGGATAACTGAATGCATTCTGATACTTTAGCCATCATTTAAAATGTACAGCTCATATAGTTAACACATTTTAGGTATTTGAAATAGCATCTCATCTACTGGTTAAAGTATGTTTTTTATGTGTGGGTATCTTAAAGACTATTCCCTGTTTTCCCACAGCTGATATTTCCTAACTCCTATCAACAGCACTGCAGGTTCTAGGATAAACCCGACCTGATGACTTGTAGTCCTAACTTCAGACAGTATGTGTCGACACCAGTGCCTCTGGTCTTGCTATAGTTTTGAAAATTTTGCCTTGGTTTCATTCTCACATGTGAGTTCTGTAGATTGGGCCCCATATTTTCCTCTGTGGGTTCAAGTCCCTCTCTTAGTTACCTGTTCAGTACTTTTGGTCCTCTGGGTTTACCCATCTCCTATGACAAAGGGAAGGATTAACAATCCTGCCCTCAAATTCAAACTGGCCCACTGCCCAGTCTGAAGAGGATGTTCCAATGTTCCTTGGCTGCCTCTATATCTCTGCCTCCATGCTGGGATTTCTAAACCTGTCACTCTCAACAGATTTCCTCTGATACTACTGCTTCCACTGTTAACATCTATTATGGGTCCTTTTTGAAAAAACCTTTTTAAGTAGTAACATGAGTTTCAGTTATGCATCATTAAAAATTAATATGTGGATATACTTCACGAAGTTACCTACTGAAAGTCCAATACTATTTTGCTATGCAATTCTGTGTTCTAAGTCCCATAATTTGCTTTTTCCAACTCTTGGGAAAATTTCTATTCAAACATTATAGTTAGACCAATAATATAAAAATTTCTGTAGGATTATCCAAGTCCTATTTCCTGAGCCAAACTGTTATATTAAAAAACAAGAAAATGTCACAAAAGTCACAGGGTGGTCTTCGGCCAGGAAAGGGAATACACGGCAGCTGTGCACGAGGCCAGCACACAACTTTGCGGGATCGCTGCTGTATGCCCGCTATAGTGCACGGTCAAGGCCCTTCACCCACAAAAGTTTATGTCCATTCCTGCTCGGATATGGGAGCCATGACCACTTAGTCAATGATATGGTGTAGGCAGAATCATTAAGATGGAAAAAAAATTGCAAGACAATGAGACTGCTTGATTACAAACAACTATGACAGAAAAACACTTTCATATGGGAGGAATAAGAGTGGGGGCCCCTTGGGCCCCACGCAGCAGCAGTTACATACGAGGAGAGAAGTAAAGACACATCTCGATTCAGAAATACTTCATTGGCGCTTGGCCCTGAAAGGCCTCCCTCTCTGCCTCAGGCCCCGCTGGCTCAGGGCGAGCACTCATCCCCGGATCTGGAGCGGCAGGTTTTGGCCTTCTCAGCTGTGGTCTCAGCCACAACCACACAGCACGTGCTCCCTAGGAGCTGGGGAAACCGCCCAGCTGTGGTCTCAGCCACAACCACACAGCACGTGCTCCCTAGGAGCTGGGGAGTGAGGAGACCGCCCATCCCAGGGATCCTCCCTGCTGTCCCCCACCCCTGGGCTCTCACTGTTCCTGCCTGAGCCTTTCCTGCAGTAGCCTTTGCTCCTGATGCTGGTCGGCTGAGGGGAGCAAGCTCCTTCGGGCCCTCTGGCCCCTCAGGCTGTGGCCCCACCGCCAGCCCTCCCCTCTTGCCCAGGAGCGTCTCAGTTCCTCGCCCTTGTTCCAGGGGACCCAGTCTCACCCATGGCCACTCAGGGGGCTCCCAGCTCCTCTGGCATCTTCAGCTGCTCAACCGCTCAGGGCTGCGCCTAGGCCCAGCTGCGCCTCCTGGGCCTCCCCACTGCACCTCACCTGGCTGCTCCAGGCTGCCCAGCCCTCGGCCACCTCCTGGTTTTCAGCTTCTGGGGTGCACACAGGATCCATCAATCCCGAGGCAACCATGAAGCTTCCGACACTCACAGCCTCTGGGAGCCCCAGTGGCAAACTGGGGTCTCTGCCTTCCCCACAGTTCTGCTGCCCCAGGGGCTGGGCTGGACTCCTGGGTGGTAACACCCTCCCCTCCCCGCAGGGCTCCTCCTGCAGCTCCCAGGCCTTTCTGCCCCCTGGGCACAGGTAGCCAGGAGGACAGGCACCCCAGCCCTGCACGAGGAGGCCCCATGCCAGCCAGGGCCTCCCCACTGTGTGCAGAGTCCTTGCTCCCTGCACCGGACCGGGTCACCCCGGAGAAAGCCGTGCCCCTGGGCCCCTCCCGGGTTTCAGGGTTTCAGAGCCTCCATCCCCATCTGAGCAGGGTCCCGCCCACCTACAGCCACCAGCTGATGTCAGTTGTCCTGGCATGGGGGCAGCCTCTCCCTGCTCCAGGCGAAGGGCAAAGGGACCCTGGAGCCCCCTGCGGGTGTTTCAGTCCCTTAGAGTTCTTTCTCCCCTGTTTGTAGGGGAGCCTGCCACCAGGTACAGGGCAGGTGGGGGATCAGGGGGCAGAGGCTGGAGGCTGCCCAGGCCCCAGGGAATCTTGACTATCTGGGCTCTGGGCCGAGCAGAGCAGGCAGGGTGGGCCGGATCCGGGGCCTGGATCTAGGGCTGAAGGGCTGGGCTGGGGGGCCAGGATCCTGGAGCTGGTGGGCTGGTATCGGGGCCTGGATCCAGGGCTGGGGACTGAGGGGCTGAGGGGCTGAGCCTGGAGCTGCATACCAGGCCCTGGGGAAGCTTTACTAGGTCTCTGGTGTTCCTCTGGGCCACTCTCCCAGTGATGCGGTGCGGTGAGTCCATCCTCTCCGGCAGCAGCTCCAGACGTTCTGGCAGCAGAACTCTGCTGCTGCCCTTACCAGAGAGCAGCCCTTATATGCTCCACCTCCAGGCCCAGGTGCACCCACGCAGCAGCTCCCCAGGGCTCTCCCCAGCTGCCCACCATCGCGCCTGCGCCCACCCGCTCCCACCACCTCTGCGGTCAAGGCGTCAAGGCCGCAGGTGATGGCCTCAGAGACCAATGGCGCAAACGCCCAGCATCTTCCTGCACCCTGCAGACTCCTGTGAAGACACCGACCCAACAACGTGGACTCATCTGCTCGCCCTTGTGCTCCATAAAGAACGTCAGTGTTTGATTTTCGGGAGCCACGTGGAAATGTCATTTACTTTACAGTTTGTTCAAAGCACATGAAACTTTAAAGCCATACAAATACTCTAGCTTAGACTCAAATTCCTGCTTTACCATGTATTTAACTTAATGTTGTGTTTTCATCACAATATTCCCTTTTGTGTTTAACCAAAATATTCCAGGGACCCAGCACCTTGCCCCAAGTGTACCTCATACAGGTTCCCACATCAAAATCAGATCCCCAGGCCCATCTCCACGGTCAACACCTGCTCCAACTGTGTGAAATCAGCTTCTTCCATTCTCATCACTTTTCTCTTTTGAAACTGTTGCTCAAACTGTTCCTCATTTCCACAGCCTTGCTGGGCTTAGTGTGCGCCTGTGCCTGCACTGTGGGCGCCTTTTCTGTTTGACTCTATCACTTGGGTGTTCATGTCCGTGAAATACTTATTTGTTATTTACTGCCCCCTCCATGGCCCAATCACTGCATCAACAGTTTGTTTCCTCAGACCTAGAGCTGACATACTGTCCCTGAGAGAAAAAGCTTTATGTACTTCAAATGGAGCCATTTCTCCTTCTGCATGAAAATGCTTATGAAATTCAATATCCTGACATGTTTTCTACTTTGGGCTCATAGAGACCCTGCTGTGGCGTGGATGATCTCAGGCGGAACGAGAGACACAATAAATGAGAAACTTCCTATCTGATGGCTTTTATTATGACGCATCAATGAAAAAGACCCCATGCTAATTCAACTCATAATCAATGTTGTAATCGCATCTAAGAATCATCTCACTGATGGGTCATTCCCAAATCATAAGATCCACAGACATATCTTTTTCTCATTTTGACCTAGCCGCAAAATATTTTATCCCAATGTTAAAGTGAAATAAACAGCACAAACAGTGGATTCTATCTGAATGCATTACTTTTCCACTGTGGAAAATTCACAGAATTTTTTCAAAAGTCTGTGTTATTTTTCCTGAAAAGACACAGTAGATCTGTTAGCAGAAGATGAAGAAAGAATGTTTCAGGGATAACAGTTGTTTTCTATGTAACAGGTGACATTCCCATCATAGTGGGAAATCTTCTCCCTTGCCTAGGATGGAGCTCTTGTTTCATTTGCTTTAGGGTGACACCAGATAACAAACTGCACTTAAGTGGCTTTTAAATCCAGCATCGAGTGGGAGTGGTTTATACAGTGAGCAAGTAAAGGATTAAAGTGAGGAGTTCAAAACATGCAACTGGAAACTGTGAAACAGTAGTAATGGCGGAATCCCATCTCCTAGCCCTGGCTCTCTGGTCACATGCCAGAAACTGTCCGGTCAGAGAAGTTCTCAGGCTTTTCTGCCCTTCTGCCAGCCTCCTGGCCCCCCGGCACCATTGCCATGTCTCTGGTCTTCTCTGATATAATGGCACAATGAAAGATTAAAAAAGCCACCGAGGGCGCCAGGACTCCTCCTTTACCCGGTATGCCAGAATCATCGAGAACTTGCTCTGTGCCCCTACCTGCCACCACAACTGGCATAATCGGCAAGATTATTTGATGCAGACAGGTATGGAACCCTCCAAGGACTTCAGGGGGGACTGAGAGGTGGTAGACCACGAGCAGGGGACCACACTGGAGGCGCCAGGAGGCGGCCGAATTCCGGGAGCTGTGAGAAGAGCTAAAGATGCTGTGGGGAGAGCCAGAGATGCTGCAGGAGCACAGGAGGTGGACAAGGTCCAGGAGCTGCAGGACAAGACCCAAGTGGAGGAGGAGACTCCGTGAGGACCAGCCACGAGCCCTGAGGCAGCAGACTAAGAAGGGTAAGGGGGCGAGCACAGAACAATGAAGGGTGTTTCTTCTCAAGAAGGAGACACAGAGTGACTGAGGCCAGAGGGGGAACAGGAAACGCCATAAACCCCAAAGTGCAGAAAAATGGGGGAGGGTGCCAGCGAGTAGGAGCAACGCGACCAAAGCACTGGGTCTTGAAAAGTTCCAGGATGACAGAGCCCAGTGCTGACTTGGGGGGTTTTGGAGGGCAGGACGGAGCGCGGCGGGGGAGAAGCAGTAACGTTATGAACACGGAGAATAAAGATGACAGTTCGCGGCAGCGGGGGCGGGGCCAAGCTGGCCAGAGGAGTCATGAGGAGTTTGTGTCCAGGCCTTGGCAGGGGCTGCAGAGGGGACGTCACAAGGACCACAGGAGACACCAGCTCTAGTTCACACCTCCCTGCAGAATCCAAAATCTTCTCTTTTGCTTTAAAAGTAAACAGCGGTTCTATTTTTGGAAGTGACCTAAGGGAATGTTTTGAAATACACGTGAAAGCCCCCCAGTCAGGGCTCTGTTCATTCAACAGCTACTTGCTCCTTCCTTCTTCTGTGTTTCCTCCCTTTTCCTCCGTTCTGGTCACTCTGTGGCCCACAGATGTTTAAACCGCTTTGCCTAGGGCCCGCCCTGGTGGCACAGTGGTTTAAGCAACTGTGCTATGAAGCAAACCGCAACCTCCCACAGCAGCACAAGTTCGATCGCTGCCGCCAGCCAGGGAGGCCGGCCAGGGAGGCCGGCCAGGGAGGCGACCCACATGGCGCAAAGACCTCTCCTGGCTCGCCCGCTGCTCCCCTCAGCAGTGTATTTCATTCAGTCCATCTGCCTGTTCTGCACCCCACTGTGTCTCTGATGAATCCTCTCACCACCCCCCGCACTCTGGCCTGTACCCCAGTTCTTGTAGGAATAAAAAGTAAATCTTTAAAAAATATAAATGAATAAACCCCTTTGCCTGAATGAGGATTTTTTGCCTGAATGGGGATTGGATGGTGGCAATTTTAATGAACAAGGGAAGTTACTTATAAGGTGTGTCTTAGGTAGACACAGACTAGTAGTTTTCTGCACCACACCTGCCAAAGCTCAACATTTTATTGCGACTTCATTTGTAGGCAGTCATGCGTGCAACCCACTGGGCCTCAACAGTAATTGTACAGTTAAAGCTTTCTCCTTGGAGAAACTCTTGGAAACTACATTTCCAACGGGGGTGGGAGAAAAGGAGGGGGAGGGAAGAGACGCCTCAGTCTCTGATAACTCCATGACAGACTCTGAGGTATGTTCCCCGGGAGGGGATGAGAAACTGCAGATTGCACAGCATTAAGGTCAGCTTCAAGGTCATATTTTTTTGATTGCCTTCCCAACAGCTTTACCTCAGAAATTTGGATTTGGTGATTTTAAACTAGGACTTAAATATATGAATTATTGAAATAGCATAACATACTCTATTTATGCTTAATGGCTTACAGAAAACAAGATGAGAAACAAAAAACTACCATTTTGTTGTTTCTCATCTGGGCACCTGTTGTCCAAAACTGACTATGTAGAGTCAGTCTTATTAAAAAGAAGCAATGTTTTTCATAAATTAATTTTGACAATTCATACTACAGCATTTTAGGTTATTGTTTAATAAGGTTTAAATTATTTAATTTTTTATTCAGTTATCAATATAATGAATACAAATAAAATGGATTGTATTGTGGTTTTTTTGAGGTAGCATTGCTTTGTAATCCTATATATGATTCAGAGGTTCACCTTTTCTGGCATATGTTACAACACCATACCACCAACAAGCACCATAGTTCCTGCACCATATTTCTGCACCATAGTTCCATGGGACCTCTCTGCACTTTGTTCTCCATATTCCCTCCTCTGGTAGCTTCCATTTTATAGTCAGCTTTCTAAGGTTTATTTATGAATTTTTATAATATTTTTCTTATTGCACCACTTTGATATGTGAACATATTGTGAACAGTTGAGACCACATCCCACTGTGCCCCATCTAGCAGGCAAGAGAGCAAAACCATCTGTATATTTAAAGTCGGAGCAATTTTATTCTGTTGTGTGAAAGAGTCATGGAAGAATCTGCTGCCTGCAGGTAAACCAACTTTTCACCACTATTGATAGAGAAACAAGAGAAGGATGTTTTTAACCATGGATACCATTCTTCAGAAATCAGGAAAATGATTAAACCTCTACCTTTCTCTACTCTGCACACAAATGGCATCAACATCCCATTAGGTCAAGATAACTTGGAAATCGCAAGATATAAACCTGTAAAGGAAAACGAGAAGCCCCCTGTCAAGAATGATTTTCCTTTCATAAGCATGCTACTCTGTGACAAGTTATATAAACTGAATTCAAACTTGGGATTGTCTGAGTAGTTCTCAGTGAACACTTAATGCATTTGAATCCTCACTTTGTTCTAGCTGACTCTTTATCCAGTACTGATACTTTTATTTCACTTAACAGATAATATAGGTAAAAATGTTCCCAAATGATTATGTTTATAATGAATCTGTGCAAGAAAAGTAAATATCTATTAATTTAATTCATTAAAAGTAAGTTTTAGGGTCTCCCTGATAGTGCACTTTGAAGCTATCAGCAGCCACTGCAGCACGAGTTCCATCCTTGGCCAGGAGGTGACCCACATGGCACAGCAGACCTCTCCTCTCTTGCCCAATATTCCCCTCTGCAGGATATTTCAGTCTATCCACCTGTTCTGCTCTCCACTCTGTCTCTGGTGGATCCTTTCACCCCCACACCTCTGTACGCATGAATAAATAAAATCTTTAAAAAAAAAAACTAAGAAAAAGTAAGTTTTAATAGCTTACCTATACAGATTAAATTATTTTACCTTTCACTTTGACTGCCTTGCCATGCTGGATTACCTCCAAGAATCCCCTTTTTAATCAAAAATAATGATAGAAATGTGCTGTTTTACATGAGACACTTGACTAAAATATCTCTAGTCATTAGACTTCTAAGAGTCAAACTGCAGGTGGTCCTGAATTTATTTCAGATGTCTGCTATTTTTCTCCATTTGAAATCTCTTTCCAGTAAAACAACTTAACAGAATATCAGGAAGCAATTTATTGGAGATTACGTATTTATTTTAATCAGCACAGAGAATTAACTCAATGACTGTAATACATCATCTGGATCCTGCTACGTTCTGTGTGTTTTCTTTTTAGATGAAAGACTAAAATTTTCTGTGGTTCATTAAGTGTGGTATAATTTCCTTTGTTTTTAATTAAATTTGAATCTAAATCAATTATTTTTCATGTTAGGTATGATTCTTCACTACAATTCATGACATACTACCTTATAGTCTATCTTGTAATCATGAACTGTTTGGTGTCATTTTTCATGTTTCTCAAAAATCCTTATAAATTCTACTTCCTTTACTCTTTGAAAAAACAAAATTAAGCCTATATTTCTCTAATTATCTGTCAGAATTGAAGTAGTGTGCATTTATTGGCTTCCTTTTAAGATGAGGATATCAGCCTGCTTTCAGTTCTATATCTAATTTTTACTTATATTTTGTTGACTACATGCAAAAATTTACCAGAATGGTCACATAATTTACAGAACTCATACAAAATGAAAATTTAGAGATTTTCTTCAAAAGTTAAAAGTTTCAAGATTGTGTGACAACAGAGTATTAAACCAGGTATGGCCTTGTAAGTGTGGCTCTCTGCTCAACTCTAAAAGTTTCACATCATGAACATGTCAAGATTTTTAAAATCTTGATAGTCTTGTAAATTTGATTTTTGACTACTATATATGAATAGTTTTCACCCATTAAAAATTCCCAGTATATCTTTTTATTGATTTGTAAAAACTTTATATATAGTATCATATACAAGTTAATGAAACATAATCTAATTTTTCACACAAACATGTATATACATAGATATGAGGGTTTGGTTTTTTGCATGAGGTCAGATCTTAGCTGCACTTTCTTTTCATCAAACTGGTTAGTTATTTGACCTAACATCATTCATTTCATAATCCATGTTTTCCCAGTGATTACAAGTACCACCTTTTCATATGCCAGAACTGGAATGTAGTCATCAGCTTCTAGAGTCTCTATCCTGTGTTTTTGTTCTAGCTAACTGATTTTTATCCAAAATGACACTATTTCAATTATTGCAGCTTTATGAGTTTATTTATTACTCTTCCTTCAAAATTTTTATGTTGTGTGTGTGTGAGTTAATTTTCTAATCTGTGTCTTTCAGTTGTTTCATCAAGTTGTGAAATGGAAATTTTGGTATTCTGACTGCAAAAATAATGAATATTTTGATCTAAGGGTGTATCTGTGTCTTTTAACTTTGATTTTTCAAACCTGAAAACAAGGTGTGAACATCCACTTATCAAAGTCTTTATTCGGGTAAATCAGTAAAATACAGCATTCTAGGCCCTGCACGTTTTTAAATGTATTCTGAATTCAGAGTTTGCCTTTTCAAAGAAAAATATCTGGTAGTTTGTGTATTAATTGTTTTACTGGTGAAGAATATGCTGTTTGCTTCATGAGGTCTGTTTATCAAGTTTTCCCACCCTGTGCTGTGCTGTGCCACAGGTGAATGTTCAGTGTGGAGTTAATCTGTTACCCATTATCCTTGTGTTTTGACTTCTAGTTGAGGAAGTAAGGAAAGGATTTCTCTAGAATTCTGGAGAAAAAGTCATTTACAATTTACAGATAAGTGACTCCTGTGCTACAAGGGTTGTTCTGAATTCTCCTTTAATGGGCCCCATTGATCATTCACTTAGAGCTTAAGTTTAAGGACTTGTCAGGTTGAAAGATTTTATAATCTACTCAATTGTTTAGCTTCCCGAAGGAAAGCCAACCACTACAGCCAAGGAATTTTTACTTTTAAAATTATTTCACCAGGTATTGTATGCATCACCTATTGCAAGGAGTTTAATACAGGTTATTTTTCCATTTTGTTGTCACATTGCCACATTGGTAAGAATTTTAAAGAAATCTAAAAAATATCCTCCGCTGGTTCTCTGTTACATAGGTGGATCTTTTTTCATAGGTACTGTTAGGTTTCAATTTATGGAATCTGGTCTAAACATTACCAAAGCTTTACATATTTTTTCATTTAATGATCTGTCTATTGGCTAACTGCCAGATCATTGTAGCTTGACCAGGAGTTTCTCTCTGGGTGCTTTGCTATTTACTCTTAACTGTATGAAGTCAATATTCTTGTTATTGACATACAGGAAGTAAGGCCTCAATTATACCAAGAATCTTTAAACCAAATGCCTTAAAACTAAGAATTATTAGGGAGAATATTATAAGAGTGTAGGGTAAAGGTTGATCAGGTATTTCCACCCTCCCACCACTGATGGACACCTGAGGTGCTGCGAGCATTCCAGGGTGGGCATGCGCAAGTGGGCGCACCTGAGTTGGGACACGGGCATAAATGGGCGGCATCATGAAGACGCCAGAACTGTGAGGACCAACAGACAGAACTGCGAGGACCAACCGATAGGACCGACAGTACTGATGAGCAGCAGCAGCAGAGAGAGAAGCAGCTGAGAAGGTGAGATGCGCTGGGGGCTGGGAAGCCTGCCAGCCTCCCAGCCCCCCGGTACCCATGCCTGCCATGTACCTGGCCACCTCTACTAAATAAAGTATGAAAAGCCACCGAGGGCGCCAAGACTCTCCTTCCCTGACCCGTCTGCCCAGAACCGTCTCAAACCTTGCTCCAGTGCCCCCTTCCTGCTGCTACAAAGAGTTTTAACTTAGTATTTTGATTATTATTATATATTAAAATATTATATTTTGCTTCAAGATTCCATATGAAGTTTTTTTATAGTGTAAGATACCTTCAAAACATTTTTGTAAATTTCTCAGGTTTTTTTTTTTTAACTCAGAGTTATGTTCTCCTTTTATTAGAACTATTTATAATAATAAAACTATTCATTTTATCTTCTCCATCCTGTTTTATCATCCCTGAATGTGGGGAGATCATTTATCATCCTGCTATTTGCCCAAGTAGTGTATAGGAGAAAACATTTTTGATATATGCTCTGTACACATGAATATATTTTTCAGAATATTTCTCTCATGTTTTAAACTAGAGCAATCAACATAAACCTAGTGATCTCACAATCTAAAGTAAATTGGAAGGAACCTAAGTCATGGGCCAGACTAGTGGGATAATTTAATCTGTGCAAAATTTCCTCTCTATAATTTGTGAAGTTGATATTCCAGAGATCAGCTCTCTCTATGTCTCATTTTCCACTTGTTTCTATTTCAACTGTATCTGGTAGTTGTATCCTGGTACCTTTCCTGTGTTACAACCCAAACCAATGGAAAGAATAGTTGTCGGTTAGAGGGAAAAACATTACCTGTTGGTAGTATACATTTTTTTTTGTCTCCAGGTATAGGTAATTCAGAACACTATCAGAGCATGAAATGGGATTCTAAACTGGTATCATGTGCTCATGCTATTCTCTGTCATTGTCTTAATCCATTTCTGCTGGAAATTGTGCAATGCCCAAATCTCCTGATTTTTTTCTATAATGTCATCCATTACAGTCTCATGGAAGAAAAAGCACTGAGTGTTCTCTTGATTTGTGTTCACATGAATTATACTTGCTCAAGGTTGCTAAAATTATGCTGATTTTCACCATTTTTATGTTTCTTTGTGCATTTTGTCATTGATTATGAAGTAGCAGAATGTTAGATTTGCAAATGGACTGGGTATACCAATACTCAACTCATTTACTTATCTGAAAGTCATCACTAATAGCTTTTCACTCACAAACCTAAACTCTCACCAATTTTATTTGTCTGAAGTTCTTAAAGGTGAGATTTTACTCACCTTCAGGTGCACTGTGTTTTAGCCTAAAAATAGACGTATATATTACCCAGTGACTATTTGTCCTCACTGTTTTGCTCCCTATATTTTTTGATATACGATTTCATCTAGTTTTGTAGTTTCAACTGTCTCTCCTTTGTGGGTAATTCTTACTTTTACTATGCACTTTTGCATTTCTCATAGACTTGGATTCAAACATTCAAATGAATACTTGATTCTAACTTTGATATTATGGGGATGATAACTTAAAGTAAAATAATGTCTCCAAAACTTGAATTCATCCTCTACTACCTTCCCAAATCTATTTGTCTACTTTCTCATTCATCTACTCACTTACATTTGTTCATTGTTGTTTGATTGAATACTTTCTTTGTATAAGGATCATCAGTGAAAATGACAGACAAGGTCACTCTTCTGAGGATTTTACACAGAATTAGGAACATGCATGCATACAAGTAAACAGACAAATATGAAAAAACATGATTAGTACCAAGATATGATGAGTTGGGATAGAATGGAAAGAAGAGGAGTGATACCTAATTCTGACTTGGGTGTCAAGGAAATCTTCCTAAAAGAAGTAATGTCTAAGCTGAGTACTAAAATTTGAGTAGTAATTTAGACATATAAAGGTGAGAAGAAGACAGTGTTCCAATTAGACAGAACAATAAATGTGAAATTAAAAAAAGATATCACACAAGCAAGCCTAGGAATAGAAAATAGTTCATTATAGCTACAGTGCAAGGGGTATGAATTAATGAGTTTTAGGAAGATAATCAACAGCAAAATCCTAAAGGTTTTTTTGGATTGTGTTAAAGAGTTTGTACTTTATCCTGAAAAAAAGAAACCCAGAGGAAGTATTGGAGAATTATAAGGAATGGAGTTACAAGATCAAATTTCAGTTTTTAAAAAGGTCATTCTGACTTTTGTGTGGTTATAGTCAAAGGCCATTTGATTGGAATCAAATGAAAAGTGATGAAATCTTTGATTTAGCTATTTACATTAGAGATGGAGAACAGCTAAGGTTCTTTAAGTATATTTTGCAAAATGTGAATTCTTTGATTAGAGCCTTAAAAGTAAAAAGAGAAAGATTTTTGCCTTGAACAATGGGCCATATAAGGGTATCTTTGTGGACAAGTCTTAGGAATTCTAAACATTTTCCTTTTCAAAAAGTGATAATATGATCTGTTCTGCCTATATGTTAAAGATGAATTCAGAATTTTAAAAAAAAATTAATGTCTGAAAACATTTTGAAATTATAAAATAAATATGACTAAAATATAAAATAAACTATTACATTGCTATTACTATTCCAGGAGTGTGTTATTAGTACTAATACTAACTTTACTGAGAATTGCCACTTGATTTAGATATGCAGCAATTCAGCCAATCACTAATTTAAAGGTTAATTTCTTTAATTCAGAGTATTTAACACCTGTGGTGAAATGTCTGCTAATGTATTTTGATGAATAATTCAAAGAACATATATTTCACTTAGAGACTGTTTATTTCCCTGTTTATGGTAGGAGAGGTAGTAAGTGAATTAGAGTGAGTATCTGAGTCTAATTGATCAAATTATTGTTCCTTTCCTGAGTGCAAAATTAGTATGTGCTACTATACAAATGAAAGCTATTCTTAGGTATACATGTCCACAAAATTGAAACCCCAATTTCCAGAAATAGTCAATATTAGAAGTGCTTGGTATCTTTATTTCTAGAAATTTGTTCTACACTTACACATATTTAGTTTTTATTATCAATATAGTTCTTTTTCTGTTTTTCTGTCTCTTTTTCCTCACCTCTGTTTGTGTATGTATTCATGCTTACATGATTTACATAAATTAAATGTACATATATAGATATAGTGGTACATAGCATAATGAACCCCCCAAAAGCTCCAGAACCTATGGATATTACTTTACATGATAAAAAAGAATTTGCACATGCAAATATGGTTAAGAATTTTGAATTATGGGCCTCCCTGGTGGAGCAGTGGGTTATGAAACGCACTATGAAGCAGACCACAGCCACTGCAGCACAAGTTCGATCCCTGCTGCCTGCCAGGGAGGGGACCCACATGGTGCAGCAGACCTCTCCTGCTTTGCCCGCTGCTCCCCTCAGCAGTATACTTCCATTGATCTGCCTGTTCTGCTCCCTGCTCTGTCTCTGGTGAATCCTCTCATCCCCCACATCCTGGCCTGTACCCCAGTGCTTGTGTGCATAAAAAAAATTATTTTGAATTATTTGCTTGAGTCCAGTACAATCTCATGAGTCATTAAAAATAGAAGAGGAAAGCAAAAGAGTGAGCCAGAGGAATGTGAGGAAGTGAGAAGGACTCTAGACTTGTCACCGTTGGCTTTGGCAATGAAGGAAGAGCCCCCTGAGTCAAATAATGCCATTGTATCTAGAAACCAGAGCCTGCCCTCAATTTACAGTCAGCAAGAAAACGTCCTCAGTCATGCACCTATAAGAAACTGAATTTTGCTAACAAAGTGAATAAGGAAGGAAACAGAATCTCCCCTAGAAACTCCAATAAGAAAGTGACATCCTGCTAACATCTAGATTTTGTCTGAGTTTCAAGTCTGATTTCTAGCCTATGGAACTATATTTAATAAATTTGTGTTGTTCAAGTCACTAATTTTGTGGAAACTAGATAGAAAACTAATACAGGTATATGCATGTAGTCTGTAACTTTCTGCATATTTCCATATAGTTGTACCACTTCGTTTCTTTTAAAATATACATGGTCCCATTTCCTGTTATTTACAGAGAGCTCACTAATATGCACAACTTTGTAAATGAAAGGTATAATTTTGCAGGAGAAAATGTTAACACAAAGAATAGATATACTTTATCAGGTGCTGTCAAATAAAGATACTGCCAAAAGTTTTTTCACTTAATATTTCACCAAAGATAAATGAAAGTATTCATAGTTCACAGCCTTGCCAAAACTAGATATTATCAGTTACTGTATTGTCATGATCTTTGCCTTCTACAAGAATCAAAATTGCTTTTATGGACTGGAGTGTCATTTATTCTTTATCTGACTCTTACATGTATTCTAATGTGACTCATTAGAGGCCCACACATGATTTTATAAAATGATCCTCTTTACTAGATTCTCTTAGTGTCTGTGAAAGATCAGCAGTAAAAAATTATGTCAGAAAAAAATTTAAAGACACTTTTGAAGAAAAGGTCTATACTCCTGAGTCCCAAAGTTTCGTGTTGCACTCAACTGATGGGACACTTAACTATTTACAATCCACTGTACACTTCATGTATCACAGCTCATGTTATCGATACTTATCCTGACTCCAGTGTTTTGTCTTTTCCTACCTTCACGGCCCTTCTCTTCATAAGTTGTAAAACTATTAGTTCCTAAGTAGTTTAAATAGAAACATGTTTGGAGAGTTGTAGAATATCTTGTTTTACTAAAAGAAATGCTGTCCATCTGAACTTTAATATCCTTTTACACTGTAAAATCCTGAGTAAAAAGAATTTCAACAAAGCTCTAATGTTATAAAAAAGACAGTTTAATAAGCCGACTTGCAGGTAAGTGTAATTAAAGGATATCACTGAACTGCCCAAAGTAGGAACTTGGGGAAAACAAAAAAACCTAGGTTTTGCGGCAAAGGTTCCCAGAAGGAGAACTAGGAAGACAAGAATTGTATAGGGTGTTTGAACATATGTAGGACTGAATCAAAATCAAAAGAGAAAAAGAAATATTGGAGAAACATTTGGACAAAATATTTTATTCCATAAACCCTATTAAAATTTCCTTATTTCATTTTATGAAATAAAATATTGTACTCTTCAAAAAAGTTTTTGAAGTCAGTAGTTTATCACAGTTTTGATATTTCTTTCTACACATCTCCTGAAGCTGTAGATATATAAATAAATATGTATCTTGCAACAAATTTTAAACCCACAAAAGCAGTTAAATGTATCTTTAAAACTACATTTTTAATAAATATTTTCAGAAGTACATTGTATTTTTCTAATGAATCATTATTGAAAGATGGTACATTTCAGATTTTATATATTTGTTTTTTCTACTGTAAAGTTGATAACATAACTTAAAGTTTTTCAAGTCTGGTCTCTAGCCGGGAATGGATCCCAGGCTGCAGTGGCAGCACCAAATTCCAGCCACTAGATCACCAAGGGTTGGTGTCCCATGAAGCTACAGCAGGAACTTCGCTGACTCTCAGGCAAGCAAGCAAAAAGAGGCAGATTTGTTTACAGGAATAGATATAGGGGAAAGTTTACTAAGGGGAAAAGGAACAGAAATAAAGCAGGAGTCCCAGGCTGGTGGATCAGGCCACCGAGAGGCAAGAGGGTGCAGTGGAGTTGTGCTTCAGGGAATCTATGCCTTCTACCCTAATTACTCTAATGCCCAATCAGTCTTTCTGATTTGTTAGTTCTCTGTGGTCTCACTCGCTGTCTTAATGTGTCTGGAATTTGTTGTCCTTATCTCTGAAGCCTTCCTTATTTCTCAGAAGCTTTTTCCTATTCTATTCTGACCCTAGAAGCTGTCCATTTGTCCTCTGGTCAAAATCAATAATGGTAATTTTTTAAAAGATTACTTATGCACACAAGCACTGGGGTACAGGCCAGAGATGTGGGGGGGGGTGAGAGGATTCACCAGAGACAGAGCAGGGAGCAGAACAGGCAGATCAATGGAAGTATACTGCTGAGGGGAGCAGCGGGCAAAGCAGGAGAGGTCTGCTGCACCATGTGGGTCCTCTCCCTGGCAGGCAGCAGGGATCGAACTTGTGCTGCAGTGGCTGTGGTCTGCTTCATAGTGCGTTTCTTAACCCACTGCTCCACCAGGGAGGCCCCAATAATGGTAATTTTATAAGTTCTGCTTTTATTGTTATACTTTTTTTTAATTTAAAAAAATGACTAAATGTTATACTCGGAATTTATTTTAAAAAAAAGCAGCAAGTAAAAAAATATTACCATTAAGTTACATATACAAATAAATGCTTTTTTCCTTATTTGGTCAATTAAGAATTAATTTCTAGTCACTAAGTATATTCGATTAAGTAAACATACTTAAAAATTGCTACATGAAAGGTGGTGAGATAGGTACTATAAAAATTCGGGTGAATGAAGTAATCCTGTCTTACAGGAGCATAAATTCTATGGAGAATTAAGAAATATAAATATAGTTGAAGTAACTCAAACAGTGCTAAGTGGATAATTAATATAAACCATACAGTGTATATCTATATTTCTCACTACTTGTCAAGTTGTTAGAAGGCAGAGATTGCATGAATTGATGTATTATGACAGTAGGCACCCCACCAAAATACTGAATACAGAGCAAATAAAACAATTATCATAATATTAACATATGAGCAATCTCAACAAATCAAAACCAAACAAAACAACCAGAATAAGACTTGGTAAATTAAAAACTTCAGGCTAGAGCTATGTAATTACTTTTAACTCTGGATACTTTTTATATATAAAATTTATTGTTTTCAGGGTCAAAATGACATTGGGGCAAGAGGTCAAACACTGATCAAGTAACCATCTGAATCAATATGATAATCTTCAGGAAATGTGCCTTATAGAAGCTGCTTATGGCTACCAGATCTGTGACAGGTTGACTTGTGGCTTAAGCAAAGTTAGGATCTGTATGACTTGGGGACATTGAGAGTTCCCATGGGAAAGAGTTGTTCCAAAGAACAGCAGGTTGATTGCAGGACTGACTGTGCAAAATTATCTTGGAGTCCCAGAAAAAGACTGTTGTAGTGAATCCTAAGAAAGCCTCTACCAAAGAGTGAAGAAGGTATCCTAGCCTGTGTGGCAGTATGTCAGGGAATTTACAGCTCTGAGTTAACACATGATGTGCCAAGACCAGCTTTCATGAAACTGAAAAGACAGAAGTATGTAAACTTAAAAATGTGGATACTAATTTTTGGAATACAATTTTTAAAAGGATGAAATACTTGCAAAAAAAACATGGGTGAACCCAAAGGGAATTATACCTAATGAGATAAGCCAGAGAGGAAAGATAAACACTGTATGATATCACTTATAAATGATATTTGGAGAACACAAACAGTTGAACTAAACAAAATAAAACAGTTGAACTAAACAAAATAAAAATAAAAAAACTTTTGGACAATAAGATCAAGCATCTCAAATCCTTGAATACATAATGAAAAAGGAAAATAAAGACAGTGAAGTATTGTATGATTCAGTGTTTAAAATACAACACCGAAATACTTATATTTTTAGAGGATCGAAAAATCTAACTATTTTCAGGAAAAGCAAGGAAATTAATACATTTTAGTACAATGGTTATTTCTGGCCAAGAGAGAAAGAGATGCTTTGGAGAGGCCTTTCTAGAAGCCTTCAAAAATAGCACTATTTTTCTGTATCTTCTCCCCTCTGGAGGGGTACTTGGGTATTGTGATGTGTACATAAAGGAAACATTTAAATATGTATATTTCACAAATAAATTTTAATTCAATGAGATATCACGGGCATCCTTACAAAACAATTCACAGCAACAAATTACAGATTGTATGTACCTATCTAGGCACACAATTCTCTGAGTTGAAAACCTTCAGCTGTAACCCTTACCTCAAAAGCTCTTGTTCTTCCCAACTGTTCCTCAATTATTTCTCTAAGTATTCCAGTACACATGATTTTATACATTTGAACTTAAAAGCGCATCTTTGCCTATTTTGAACTTAGAAGTGAAGGTCCATTTAAGTATGGCAAAATGTTTCCTCAATTTAAAAAATTTGACAACTACCAGTGTGTTCACGGTAAAAGCAACTTCTGAGCGCCTCACAGCAAAAACAGCTGTCCTGGATCAGTACGTTCCCAGGAAAAACTTTTTAAGACTTGTTTCTAAGAGAGGGGCAGGTCACCTCTGGTTGGAAAAACGGGATGGGAATCCACCCCAACTCGGCTCCACCAATTTTCTCCACTTGGTAACTTGTTGAAGGTCACGCCCCTCCCAATTCCTGCCGACGGGAGCCCCGCCTCCAGCCCGCGCCTCGTCCTCAGGCTCCGCCTCCAGTGCTCCCGGGATGCTCCGCGTCAGCTTTTTTAGGAGGCGGGTCTAGCGTGTGGAGTTCAGCGGCGCGCTCTTCTCGGTCCCGGACGCTCTGGCCGCGGAATTTCTGCTGGTAGCCGGAATCCCGAACCCTGGTAAGCAGTTGGAGGGTTCAGGGTTCCGTAGTCGCGATTGCGGGAAGCACGGGGATCACCCCTAGCGCCTGCGCGCCCACTCGCCAGCCTGTCTCCTCGCTCTTACCGACGGCCTTTGACCCTTCTGATTTTCTGCGGGGGGCGGGAGTCATTGACCTGTGAGCCTCGGCGTCCCCTGGCACCTCTTGTGTCTGCCCTTTATTATTCTCTGTGTTGTTTTTATTGCCTTTTACCCTGTTTCATCCTGATCCTGCTGGGTTCGTCTCCTCAGTGAAGGGTTTTCCCAGCAAGTCAGCATTTCTGGGACTCGGAAGCCTTTCCACGCCTTGTCCTTTTGTCCCCCATACTCGGCCTTAAGCCTAAGGGAGAATGGAGGAATAGTAGTGGGATGGGCTTGGTGTGTAGTGGGAAGGGTGTTCTGTGGGCCCCTGACCCCTGGCGCCCAAAGAGGCAGAGTTGGTGGTGGGAGAGGTAGAGAGGGAAAGTGCAGTGTTTGCTGTTTGTCACGTGATGCGTATTAGGCTCAAAACAAACTGCCTTCGGAATTATATTTGGATTACAGATTATGGAGTAGGTAACATGTAATTATTGTTTTTCGAGATCCATAATCTTTAAATGCAAACGGGGTCGTATGTCAGTAGTTTGTTGTGCTCTCTAAACTTTTAGTCTAAGGTGTGGTTGGAAGGTGAAACAGCAAGAGAGCAAGAGTTTGAGTTCTAGAGCCATACTTGCTCTGCTTGTTGTTAGTTGCTTAACCTTACATTTCTTAGCCATTTGCTGGCATAATATCTTGGAAAACGTCTAACTTCTCTGTACTTGAGTTTCATCATCTATAAAATGGTGTTGAGAAGTTCTACCTCTCAGGTTGTTGTGATGATTAAAATGGAATGATGAGTCTATGCTTAATTGAATTTGTTAACCCAGGTGTACAAGTGTTTATATTAAAATTGACCTGCTTAGGGAAGCCTTGGTACAGAAACTGATTTTGAAAGTTCCAGATGTTTTCTAATGTTTATCTTTAGTGGCTGCTTAGAAAATTAGGAGAAAACAATATTAAAAATTTAGACATTTGTATGCTTTCAGAATAGATAAGTACAAGATAAAATCCTCACTTTTCCTAATAACAGGATAACAGAAAATACTTTTTGAAATAATGGCTCCTATCGCATTGCTTCTGGATCTCTCGAGACCTTGTCTTCGAGATTGTCAAGTCAAGTATATACAGGTGATGACTTACAATGTCCACCTGAAAATGTTTCAAGCCAATGTTACCGTAATTAAAAAGAAAAAAAGCAGAAAGCACAAAATAGAAACCACAGAGTTTCAGAAGTACCTATTATTGTAACTTTTGTGTGTTTTTGTAATGTAAACTACCCTCTGAAGATTATAAGTTTATGTAAGTCAGGACTTGAATAGGTTTGTTTTCTAACCTGAATCTGAAACTGTGATTGTTTGTTTTTTCCTTCTGTCACTTCTGAAACTTCTTTCTTTTGTTGAAACCAAATAAGTAAATTAGTTCCTCCACTCATTTTTTTTTTTTGAGATTATTAGACCTGTTAGGTATCTGTAATTTTTAATATTATTGACATCATATTATGGCCATAAATATCTTTTCTACACCATGGCTTGTCAAACATCTCACTTTCTTTAAAGCAAAGGAAGAATTTGATTATGTATGGATAATTTGGAAATTTTAGAACAGGTAATAAAAGACCAACATGATTATGTCGTGTCCACTGGACTTCTATATTCCATACACGGGATTCACACTCAGGAATTGTGCAATGCAGAGCATGAAGAACTGTATGAATTGGCCCTTTGCAGAAATGAGCAGATATTATTAATAGCTCATGTGCTTCAGTTTGCTGGTAGTTACCTTTTTTCCTGTTCCTATATATAGGAATACCTGTGTATTGTCCTACAGTCACCATGTGGTAGTATTTTACCACATTTATGTTATCATTGCACACACACATGCACTTACATATTTACTGTATATATTCATGTGTGTATTATATGTTATATATTATATATGATATGTGTGCACACATGTATATATGTGTAGAAAAGGGTGTATATACGTATGCTATATAGGTAGATATGTGTGTGTTTTCTATTTTGTTTGATATTTTCTCATGATTGGAACCAAAAGACAAAAATACCACAGTATTCTGTGTTCTTGGGGCATCCTCTCAGGAGACTCATGACACCTACTTCTGCAAAATGTTTTGATCACTTGTTTCATGTATTTTTGCTACTATCTGCACTAGTTTACTGTTTCCCTTTGTAATTAGGTGTCTTTTGGGATACTTTGCCAATATTTAGATAGCCTGTTTCTCTTTAAACTTTGACTCTTTAATATCCATTGACGAATCTTGTTTGATAGTTATTATGGTAGTTGCCAGATAGTGATATTCTAAAATTCTTTTATTCCATAGTTGGTTGGCATTTGAACATAAGCAGTTTTGTTTTTTATTGCATTTATTGTTGCATTTAAAGAAGCCATAGATTCTTATTTTAATGCCTATGCTTTATGACTCTTATTCCTTATTGTGATGCTGGAATTATCTCAGATTTAACTAGTAGTTGCCCCATCAAGATGGCTGTTGTGGCCTATGGACATCACCCCTAAATTTTTTTTAGTGTGTTCTTTCTGTCACGATGTTCTGTGTTCATCTTCCTGGAATAATCCGTTCTGGAATTACCATTTCTCCCAAGATCCTGGTTCTTTTAAGTGGAGTAGGGTACTTTAAAACTAGAGTTGGCATTAGGTATGTGGTGTATTATTTCATTGCTGTCAGGATTTCTTTGGTTCTAGACTTTCTCAGTGGACAGGTAGGAATTAATGTGAATGTATTCACATACACCTCTTTATTGTTATATTAAAAGTTACACATCCATACTGACACTTCCAAGTATAATTTGACAGCACGTGTTTCATTCTAGCCTCTCCCTTTCTGTATTTATAATGTTTTTGTCCATGAAAAAACTGGGCTCTATTTTGTAGAACCTATTCCTTATTTGGTCGTGTTTAGAAAGCACGTTATTTGTTGTGAGCTGTATCATTGAATGAAACAATTTACTATCTGGAGTTTAATATTTAGTCTTTGAGATATGACATGATTCAAAAAGACAAAACTACACAAAAAAGTATACTTGGAAGATTAATATTCTCCCAACCCTGTTACCCCATTTCCAATCACCTTGTTTTTTTCTACCCTGTTCCTTCTTATGCCCTGTAGATAATCAGCCTGATTTATTCTTCCTGTGTTTCTTTTGGTCACGTGAATAAAAATATTTTTTCCTAATGGCATTTAACTTTTTTCATTTAGTATATCCAGAAAATCACTTTGTCATTTTAAAGATTATGTCCTCATTTTTTCAACTTTTTACAGTTATTTTAAAACAGTACTGTATATGAATGAATTTGTTTTGTTGGGTATATACATTTTCAAGGTAAATTCAATGAAGCATTGCTAAGTCAAAAGGTAAATAAGTGAATCATTTCACTAGATACTGCTAAATTCCCAAAATAACTATATTGATTTGCATTCACTTAGCAACATATGGGAGCGCTTTAATTTACATTTCTCTAATATGAATGAGCACTATATTGAAAATATTTGTACTCATTTTGTCAGTTGTCCTTTCATTGGTTTTCGTGTCCTTAGATATTTAAAATTTATGTAGTTAAATCTTTCTATTTGTTGCACCTGACTTTTGAAGCATAGTTATAATTTCCTTTATATGAGATTATAAGGGAACGCAGGTGGGGATTTTTTTTAATAGTTTGAATAAAGATTTTTGAGCTCTATAATTTGTATTATTTTGGGGACAGATTGAGGTATTTAGTAGGGGAGATATTTAATACCCCTGATTCAAAAGGAGTGACAGAGAAGCTGAAAACATTGCTAGAAAATGGTAGCTGTGAAAATGAGCAGAACTTCCTGCAGTTTTGTGGCTCTCTGGGGAATAAGTCATTAAAGAAGAAATCATAATGCACATTTGAGTATATTTGGAGTTAAATGGTCATGAAAATATAAGCATACTATATTCTGCTAAAGATGTACTTAGAGGTAAAGTTGTATTACTAACTACATTTTTAGAAAAGTATAAAGGAGAATCTGGATATGGTGGCAGCAGCAGTGGTACACTGAATCTTCTGAAATAAAATCCAAAGCATTCCAATAGTAAACACAATCATTTGTCACAAAACTAAGTGGCAATTTATTTCTGTAGACCCCAAAATGCAAGGGAATGGGGACAGTTTATCAACCAAGTAAAGATTTGTATTCTCTTCTGTGTGTGCTGGAGGAAGTAGAGGAAAGCATTGTTCATTGCTTGACTGGAAAGTGGAAAATTCTCTGATATTAACCAGGAAAAGTTAGCGTACAATTTGAAAAGTAGCTTACAGTGAGGGGAGGAAGACTTCGAAATCCTCTATCTGTAGGAATTAGAACATGTTGATTTCAAAGAACACTGAAAAACTAAGTACCTAAAGCTCATTTTTAGGATAAAGCTTCATATTAAAGAGTGACTTATGGGAAATAACTTTCAGATAACTCCATGTTAGTTCAAGTGTACAAGTCTTATCAGTTTATCAGAGTAAGATACAGTGTGGTATTAATATGCCACTACAGCGTAACTTCACCATCTTATTTTCTTTGCATTTTTTTCATAAATGTGTATTTCATGTCCAGAATGTCTTTGAACAACTTGTTTCTTCTGACATTTGTGACCATTTTCTTTTTTTCTATCAGCCTATGTATACTGTGCTCATTCTTCCAGGATTTTACTATTTTTTCCCTGAAATTATTTTATATGCCATTTCATTTGTTTATATATCTTCCATTTCTCTTTTGGAACCTTTCTTCATTGAGTTAGTTATCTGTATATTTATCTCTTTTTCATGGACTCTAAACACCTTGACCATAAGAACCATGTCTTGCTGATCAGTGAACTTCATGTGGCGAATGGCACACTCCTTTTTACATGATGTAACTGTTTGAAACTGAGTCACATATCTTTTACTTACTGATTTCTAAAGGTTTTTTGGAATTTCAGTCAAACAAAATAAAATTTTGTTGCTTGGAAAACAATTATTTGATTGTTTACCTTAAAGAAAACTGTTTACTTTTATAATACTTGTTTTAGTTTGTCTTATGTTCATTTATTAGCTTGTTGGTATGGTAACATTGTATCCTTACTATGGATTATTAAAACAAAAACTTCTTAGGGAGTCCCTAAATTAGTCTTAGGAAGTATTAATTGGGTGATTTATTTTCAGAGTATAGAAGGGAGAATATTTGCTACAAAAGTATTTCCTCATACGAATGAATTAATATAAAACAAAATCCCTATCTGCCAGACCTCATCTCATCAATCCTCACCTACCAATTCTTTGCTATAAGCCCATTTTCATGACTTTTTATGAAAGACAAAGAACTGATATGATAGAATGCAGACCTAGGAAACAGGTAGGACCGGAAGTAAAGTGTCAGAAGATTCTATAGTCAATATTGTTTCCCAAGACTTTTCCATATTTTATATAATTGTATATCATAAGTAAATATATAAGGCATACATACATCAGTATATAAGACATGCATATTATTCATGTGTTCATCATGTACAATATTGGTAACTCACTTGCAAACTCCTTTACTTCTCTCCGTTGTTATTACTTGCCTGTTAAAACCTCAAATGATGGCAGTATTGTGGTTCTGAATCCACAATACTGAATGATACTGGAGCTAATAAACACAACCTCACTGACCATAGATATCAAATGGACACTCAAGATTGCTTAATTATACTCTTACTAAACCCCAGTATGTTCACTTTTCTAACCTCAAATGATTTATTTCATTCTTTTCATCAAATCTGCTACTATATTACCAGCTTCCTTTGATTTCTTCAGATAGCCATGTCTTCATAGAAACAATCATTTGAAAACTCCCTGAACTTTTTACTAAGAAATTAACCTAGTCATACACTTTTTTATATTGTCAGTATTTCCATTTTTATATATTTACACATGTATGTATACATACACATAGATATGTACACAAAGCATGCATATTAATCATTTGGTATGATGTAGTTCACAAATAAGTCTGAACTTAGAGAAGAATTTGATTTTTACCACTAAAAGAAATATGCTTTCTCATCTTAGTTTTTCTTGCAAATATCTTGCATATGTACACATAATAGAAGCAGCTATTCATAGAAAGTGTTTGTATATATGTATGCAACAAAATAACTTGCTCATTAAAGTTTGTCTTTTAGTTGAACTTAATATTTGAAAATAGCAACATGCTATATCATAGAAGGTCACATTTTATAAATATGTCACTTTTCACCAAATACCTGCCTAACAAGAAATTTGTATGTAAAAATAGACTTAAGTACTTTATATGTATGTGTGCATATGGATATCTATAAATATACATGTATATACATACATGCACATATACATATTAGAACAGACATGCCATATCATTTTAAAAGTTATAAGTTAATGTTTATAATCTGTGTTCGGTAAGATTTTCTAAATTATGAATACTATTAAATTGTGTTCTTCTAATTTGTGATCATTTTTTCTCCATTTTACCTCATTCTGTTCCATTTCAAATGTGATTACTTCCTTCTTGTGAAATTGTTATTTTGAAGAGTATATTGAAAACCTATTTAATGTCTAGGTTTTTAATAAACTCCTAGAATTTTCTTTTTTAAAAGTTTAAACTTTTAATTTTCTGTTAAAAGTTTACTCCACATATATATTCCCTTTCTATATTCAGTATATGCAAAATTTGTACAGATGATGAAAACTGGATTCATTTTCTTCAATAAAATTCTTAAAATGTTCATAGTAATTGTGATATTTTCAAATAATTTCTATTTAGTCTAGCCATATACAGGTTCTTTTGCAGACATCAATGTTTGATAATTAACATAATACCGTCATGCACACTTAAAATTTTTCAGTGTAATGAACTTTATGGAACTTAATTTTCATATTAATTACATTGAAAATACTGTTAATATGATTTACTAATTACCATTTTTCAATAAATTACAGCTAACCATTTACCATTTTGGAGTTTAAAGTTTGTCATCATGGTAAAGTTTCGAAGAAGGACTTGCGTCATTTTGTCACTTTTTATTCTGTTTATTTTCTCTCTGATGATGGGTTTAAAAATGCTGAGACCAAATACGGCTACTTTTGGAGATCCTCTGGGACTTGATCTTCTTCCATATCTTCGTAAACGAACGTCTCACTTGGGAAAAAGTTTGGATTTCCAAAAGAGTGACAAAATCAACAGTGAAACAAATACCAAGAATTTAAAAAGTGTTGAAATCACTGTGACACCTTCCAAAGCCTCTGAACCTTACCTGGGAGAACAGTCACCTCCGAATTATTACTTACATGTATTTTATTATAGCTGGTATGGAAATCCAAAATTTGATGGTAAATATGTACATTGGAACCATCCAATCCTGAAGCATTGGGACCCTAGATTATACAAGAATTATCCACAGGGCAAACATAAGCCCCCAGACGACATTGGCTCCAGCTTTTACCCTGAGTTGGGAAGTTACAGTTCTCGGGATCCTTCTGTCATCGAAACTCACATGAAACAAATATACTCAGCTTCAATTGGTAATTATTTTATTTTATGTATATATTTAGGAATACATGCATACATATATGCATGTATTTGTAGAACAAATTACTCATTTGCCTTCATATTGTTATAATTTTTAATGTATGAACTTCAAATTAAACTGCATATTTTGGAAGAGGGAGGAATATTTTTTTTTAAATTATTGAAGTAACATTTGGTTTATAACATATAGTCTGGTATAAATCATTATAAATCAATATTTTTATATATTACATTCATTTTTCTCACTAGTCTCATTTCATTCTTTACCATAAAATTGATCCCTTTTACCTGATATATCCACCCTCCTCTGCCTTTCCCTCTTGGTAACCGTTAGTTTGTTCTTAAATGTAAGTTTATTTTTGTTTTATTTAATTCTGTAGGTACCATACTAGTGAAATCATACAGTATTTTTCTTTGACTTGTTGCACTAAGCATTTAAAACCTCTGGGTACCTTTATGTTGCATAAGGAAGATTTCATCTTTTTTAATAGCTGAGTAGTATTGGGGTGTGTGTGTCTGTGTGCGTGCGCGTGCGCGTGCGCGCACACGCACAGTACATCTTTTATCCACTCATCTTTTTGTGGACACTAGGTTGGTTGTTCCCTGTTGTAAATAATACTACAATACTCCCTGTTGGTTTTCTTCTGTTGTAAATAATACTACAATAAACATGGGATATGTATCTCTTTGAATTAGTGTGTTCATAGTCTGGATAAATATCCTAAAGTGGGATAACTGGACCACTTGGAATTTCTGTTTCTTGGTGTGTTTTTGAGGAATCATCATATTTTTTCTATAATGACTGTGCCAATTTACCTTCCCATGAACAGTGTTCAGGGCTCCCTCCTTTCCACTCCTCTCCAACAGCTGTTTCTTGTCTTTCAGATACTAGCCTTTCACACTGGTGGTTAGGTGACATTTGTTTTGACTTGCATTTTCTTAATAAGAGATGGTGAACATTTTTTCTCATGTGCAAGTTGGGTATCTGTGTATACTCTTTGGAGAACTGTTTGTTCACATCCTCTGCCCATTTTTTAATTGGGTGGTTTGGGTTTTGGTTTTGAGTTTTTTGAATACTTTATGTATTTTGGATATTAACCCTTGTAAAAATGTATGACTTGCAAATAACTTGTCTCTCAGTAGATGGCCATTTTGATGGTCATTTCTTTAAGCAGAAGCTTTTTAGTTTAATGTAATCCATTTTTTAATTTTGCTTTTGCTTCCCTTACCTTTGGAATTGAATCCTTGAGATGTTTTAAAGGCCAGTGTTAAGGAGCATATCACGTATGTTTTCCTCTGTATATTTTATGGTTTTAGGTCTATATACAAATCTGTAATCCATTTTGAATTGTTAAATAGTAGTCTAGTTTCATTCTTTTGCATGAGAATGTCTAGTTTTGTCAACATTTATTGATGAGACATTGTAAATGAGCATGTTTATATACTATATATACTTTCCTTGCTCTTTTGTGTGCTTTTGATTTCTTTGTCATTAAATGCTTAAGTTTATTTCTGGACTTTCAATCTCTGGTTCTTTATTCTACTACCATACTCTCTGCTATTGTTTTGTAATCTATTTTGAAGCTGGGGAGCCTAAGGACCCCCCCCCCCATTACTTCCATTTTTATCTTTTCCCTCAGGATATTTTGGTTTTGGGGTTCTTCTGTATGTTTTTGTTTTTAAGCATATAGACAAGTAAAGTTAATATGTGGCATAGTTTCCAAAATTGGGTGAATGTGCATAGTTATTTCTAATTTAGCATTTTTCCCAAATTTTATTAAATTATGAGTTACATAAGATATAATGAGTTCTCCTACATACTGCTCAGTAATGTTTGTCAAAGGCATATAATAGGTTTACATATACCCAATCCTAAAGTAAGCTGTTGTACAGTCTAAAAGGTTTTGCCATTTTTGTCTTAATTTAGTGCAACCCTCACTCTACAAAACTATGGATCTGATTTTCTTCACTGCAGAGTAGTTGCTAGATCACTTGAAATTTTCAGACTCATCCAGCATGCACATGTGTTTTATCTTTTGCTCAACATGACATTTTGAAATTTACTTATGTTGTTAAGTATATCAGTAGTTGTTATCGCTGTGTAGTATTCCATTGTATGAATTTTAGCAATTTGTTTCCATATTCTTGATGGGTATTTGGGCTATTTCAAATTTTAGATAGAGCTTGTTTTTCCTTTTTAAACTACACTAACAATCTTTATAAATTTCTGTGCTTATTTCATTTGTTATAATGTAATAATGTGGTTGTTTTAAATGCTTTGTGTAGTTATTTTTCCTACTGATTCTATCTTTTGTATTTTTTTTTTGGTCTTTTCCTGCTTTTATTTAAATTTTCCATGTTTTATCCTCTTTATTACATATTTTCCTTCATATTTTTTTGTTTTATAAGGGCTCTTTTCATATTTACAAAATGCACCTTTAACTTAACCAATTAGAAGTCATCAGTTATTCTGATTGGTATTCCACATTCCCCTCAAGTTTCTCTACCCTCTGACTTCTAGCACTCCAGTTACTACATAGCCATATTCTTTCACAGGAAAATAATACAAAAAATGCGTATGGTTTGATGTCTGAAAATTCATTAAATTATTAATGTATTTTTTATAAAAACACTCTGTTTTGTTTTCCTTTTGTCTTTAGTATCCCTAGCAATAGGGCCATAAGGAAATTCATTATTCTCGCATTTTTACAGCTCTACAAAGGGCTCTAGCTCACTGATAAGTATTTAGTGACAAACAAACCTTTTTTCCCCTCCACAAAAATAGAATTCTGGGAATCTGCATAAACTATGTCTAAGTTGAGTTTTTCTTGTGTGACATTTCTTTGCTATAAAAGTATATAACTTTCTAGTATATACTTATAGCTCTAGTTTCTGTGTTCTAAGACATAAAATATGACAAAGTAGAAATAGTAAATTCAGACTGTTAACTAGTGTGTGGGTATATATGGGTCTATTGTGAACTTTAGGGGGGAGAACAGCTTTCAAGTGACTTCCTATTTTGTGCAAAGACATTGTAACACAGTTTTTTGTTGACTGCAGTTTATTTGTGGCTATAAAAGTTATGCTTGACTGACAGAAAAAGTGAACAGTCATTGAATATTTTGTTTCCTCAGTGCAAACTGAACTATAGCATAGAGTGAGATCCTTTCCTTCAGATTTATAACTTGTGTTATATATTATCATACATATGTAAATGTCATATCAGCATATGATGACATACTACATATGCTATAATTCTATAAACTTTTTAGGTTAAATTATTCTTTTATTTCCCTTTTTTTTTTAAGATTTAATTTCCACCCATTATTCCCCTACTGTTCTCTCCCCTTCCTATTAATCTCAGAACCCTCAGTTCCTTTATTAGTGTCCACTAGTTGTTATAAGTATTTTGCTTTGTTACACTGTCTGCTAGGTAAATGTTATTTTGACTTTCTTCACTGCAGATAACTCCCTCTAATTCCTTCCATTTTGTTTCAATTGACAACCATTTGTTTCTTACTAAGACTGAAAAATATCCCATTATGTGGATGTACCACAGTCTCTTAATTCAGTTATCTATCCTTGTATACTTAAGTTGTTTCAGTTGTTATAAACAATGCTGCAGGAAACATTGTAGAATGTATAATTTTTTAGGTTTTTTTTTATGATTTTCAGATAGATACCCATGTGGTGGGGCATATGGTATTTCCAATTTTATTTTATTTTTTAAAGTAAATCCAAATTGCTCTTCAGAATGCTTATACCAGTTTGTATTTCCATTAGTGGAGGTTACCTCTTTACATCCTTCCAAGCACCTGTTGGGAGTTTTTACTATGTATCATTCTCAGTAGTGTAAGATAATATCTCATTGTGGTTTTGACCTGCATGTTCCTTATTAAAATCAGTGATAACCATTTCTCCATGTCTCTTTCGACCATGTGTATGGTATCTTTGGTGAATCGCCTGATTGGTGAATGAATGGACAGATATGTTGTTCACTTACTAATTTTAATTTGTTAAAATTAATTTTATTGTGTATCTTGGATAATCACCAGTTGTCAGTGGTGTCATGTCTGAATATTTTACTTAGTAGGGTGTCTTTTTAATCTATAGTTTCTTTCACTGCATAAAAGCTTTTAAATTTAAAATCCAGTTATTTTTCATTTTCCTTCTCTTTGCCAAAAGGGTCAGGTCTCCAGAATATCTTCTATATTGATGTCATAAAATATATTGCTAGTTTTTCTTCTGTATATTGTTACATTTTATATCTAAGTTTTTAGTTAAATTTATTTTTGTACATGGAATTGAGAGAATGATGCAACTTTATTTTAATGTGGACATCCAGTTATTCTAGCTCCATTTTCAAAGTTTTCCTTCTTGCATTATATGGTCATGGCTCCTTTATCATGAATTAAATATTGATATATGCATGGACTGATTCTGAATTTTGATTCTGTTCCAATGATTCATGTGCCTATTTTTATTGATACTATATTGTTTTGATTAATGTTACTTTGTGCTATGAAGTTTAGGTGTCATGGTACCTCTTTTTTTTTCTCTGGATTCCTTTTATCTTACAAAATTTATTTTTTTGTACTTTCTTTGAAGAACATAGCTGGTATTTTATCAGAACTGCATTGAATTTATAGATTGCTTTTGGTGGAGTAGTTATTTTAGTATAGACTCTATGAACTGGGAGTCTTTTTATCTCCTTAATTCTTTGGGATATGATTTTGAATGGGAATACTTCTTCTTACTATTTGTATAAATATGCAAAAGATTTGTACTTACACATTTGTTACATTTGTTGTTTTTAATAAATTTTTGGTGGAATCTTTAGGTCTTTCTATATATGCTATTGTCTGCAAATGATAAGTTCGCTTGTTTTCTCACCTTGTCTTGTAGAATTGTGAAAACTTCATTCCACTATTCACTCTGAAGAGTTACTGCCAAAATCACAGTAAAACCTGATTTGTGTGCCTTTATAAACTACCCTTAGTTTCCTGTAAAATTTGTTCTTTACCTTTGATTTTTGATAACAGTGATGTGTCTTGGTGTTGGTGATTTTGTATTTAGAAATGTGGGTGTCCTCTGCTTCCTTGGCATCTATGCTTAATTCATTCTTTAGGCTTAAGAAATTCTTACTGTTTCTTTGGAATAGGGTCTCCTCTCTCTCCAGTTTTTGGAGTATACTATCTTAGAATTTTGTCATTCTTTCTATGTCTTTTCCTAAACTGGGCAATTTGTGTGTTTTAGTCTTCTATTTCTGAAATTCATTCTTCTTCCAGTTTGAGTCTATTTAAAGCATTTTCAGAGTCTCTTTTTGTGTTGTGCTATTTTCAGTTCTTTGGTGAGGACCTCTCTGTTCCTTGTTCTCCTTTATCTATGATTTTGCACCTGCTTCTCTGCCTTTGACTGAACCTGTAGCTCATTTTGCATTTTTAGGACTTACTGTATACTTTTTGCTTTTCCATTTTGTGTTTAGATTTTCCCTGCTTCTTAGGTATGTTGTGTTGGCCTTACTTGTTTTTTTGTGATTGGGGCACTGGAAATTTAGTTTCGTTTACTTCTTTACTTTCTACCCCTGAGGTAGGGACAGAAAGATAGTTAGGGGATTAAAAATTCTATCTCAATCTTGTTGAGGAGTGAGATTGGTCACCTCTGTCTCCATAGCACTGTGATTCAGTTGTCCTAACTTCCCTGCTGCTTCTTTCTAACACAGATCATATGAAACTTAAATCCCATGGGATAGTTCTGATCTACAAGGCTCATGCTCCAGGACTCAGTTGGGTCTGGAAAGTAGGAGGCAGGAGGTTATGTGCCTGATTACTCGGCTATGACTGGCTCAGTAGTCTCCACTGCTACCACACTATCACCGAGAGGCATCTGACCTACAAATGTTATGTGTGTGATTGATACTTTCCAAGGGATTGATTGGTGAGTTCTCACTTACCTGCCCTTTCCTCTGCTTTTGGGCTTGTATGGAGTGTGGCCTTGACTCTGCCTGTTGATTCTTTGATCTCTTAATTCTGAGAAGAGGGTAGAAGGAGAACTTTCCTTCCCTGAGCTGTCAAGAGGAGTTCCCAGTGTCCCAGTTTGAACCCGTATCTGTGTTGTCTGCATTGACTTTCTAAAAATTCCCTCCAGGGAAATTCACAGCACCCTTGAGTACCTCATGTCATGCTGTGGATAGCCTACCCCCAGCTACTTCTGCTGGCTCAGGTATCTACTTTCTCAGCCACCCACCTCCTGTTTTCCTCTTCGCTGTCTTTCCCTGTAGCAAGTCACCAATCTCAGTGCTACTTCTCTAAGGGAAAGTCCTCGCAATCTCTTGGGGAAACCAGACCAATCTTTCTGAGAAAATATTATGATTTTATCATTGTTTTTAGGGGAAAGGTAATCCCGACCTCTCTATTCCACCATGACGTGGTTGAAGTCCTGTGCTCTGTATTAGTTCTCTAGGTTGTATTTAGATGCTAGTTGCAGGTGTGTCCCTTTGAAACATCTTTCCCATTTCTCCACTCCAGCATTCCTAGCCACCAACATCCTACTCTGATTTTTCAAGTTTGTTTTGTTTTCTTTTTGACTCCATATATGAGAGCTATCTTGCAGTATTTATCTCAATGTAATGTCCTCAAGATCTACCCATGTTGCTGCTGTAAATGACAGGGTTTTCTTAGGGCTAAATAGAAGTTGAATGTGTGTTAATTTACTCTATTTTCTTTATTCATCAACAAGTTCTTTATTCATTCACTTGTTGATGGATATTTTCCTTGGCTCTTGTGAATAATTCTACAGTAAAGAAGAGAATGCATGTATCTCTTTAATTTGTTGGGATTTCCTTTGGAATATACTCAGAAGCAGGTCTCCTGGACTGTGGTTTCTCTATTTTTAATTGTTTGAGAAAACACTGTGTTGTTCTCCAGTGACTGATGCAGTTAATTATCACCAAAAATGTGAAGTTTTTCACATCCTTGCTAGTACTTTCTTTTTTTTTTTTTTTTTTTCCTTTTGGCATGGTTTTATTAATTATAAATATGTTATTTTCTGTGGTGGTCTACTTTGTATCCTTCCTATTTTTTGTGAATCTGCTATATATTTTTGCTTTGTCACTACCATAACATTTACATAAAACAACTTACAGACAAAACAGCCCATTTTAAGCTTATAGTAACTTATCTTTGATCACCTATAGACTCCATCTTTTTACTACCTTTTACATTATGGTCACAGTTTACCTCCTCTTGTGTTTTTGCTAACAATTTATAGCAGCTATTGTTGTTTTTATTATTTTTTTCCCTTTTAACCTTTATACTATAGCTGGATTAACACCCCATCCTAATACAGAGACAGTTTCATGTGACTGTATATTTTTCATCTTTACCAGTGTTCTTTTTGCATATTTACATATGGCTGATCAGTCTTTTTTTTTTTTTTTTCCTTAAAGTTTGATACTTTTCAGCATTTTCTCCAGGAAAGGCTAATGGTACCGAACTCGCTCCCATAACTTATTTTTCTTTAGGAAAGACTTTACATCTCCTCATGTCTGAAGGATACCTTTGCCTGATAAGCATTCTAGCCCAGCATTTTTATTTCATTGTTTCAAATATGTCACTTGACTCTTATGTCACTCACCTTATCTGTTAAGTTTCTTATGAGTAGTCTCATAGCCTAATGTATGTTCCTTTTTTGTTTATAGACATACCACACATATACCCCCTCAAAGCTTCTTCCTAGTTGCCTTTAAGATTTGTCAATGATTTTTTTTTAACTTTTTTAAAGATTTATTTATTTATGCATACAAGCACTGGAGTACAGGCCAGAGGTGGGGGGGGGGGTGAGAGGATTCACCACAGAGAGTGGGGAGCAGAACAGGCAAATCAACGGAAGTACACTGCTGAGGGGAGCAGCAGGCACAGCAGGAGAGGTCTGCCATGCCATGTAGGTGCCCCCCCGGCCGGCAGCAGGGATCAAACTCGTGCTGCAGTGGCTATGGTTTGCTTCATAGTGTGTTGCTTAACCCACTGCGCCACCAGGGAGGGCCCCATTGATTTTTGACTGCTTAATTATAATGTGGTTTTTTTTGGAGAACAAATTATGCAAATTTTTCTTTGTGGAATGTCCTAAAGGTATTTACACAAACCTAAATGGTATAGCCTGCTGTGTACTTCATACCTATGGTATATACCCTATTGTTCCTGGACTGCAAACTAGAACATGCTAATACTGAATACTGTAATGGTAGTTGTAATAGTATTTGTATGTCTAAATATAACTAGACAGAGAAAAGTGTAAAGTTAAAAAAAAAACAGCATAAAAGGTAAAATGTGTTAATTTGTATAGGACACTTCCCATTCATTAATGGAGCTTGCAGGTCAGGAGTTATTCTGGATGAGTTGGTAAATTGAGTTTTGCATAAATGATGATCTAGGGTACTACTATACACTACTGTAAACTTTCTAAATACTGTACATCTAGGCTAAAAAAAATTAAAAATTTTTCAATTATAGTCTTCAACTTTTTTTACTTTAGAAACTTTTTACTCTAATAACACACATTTTACAGCTCGAAACTCACATTTTACAGATATACAAGATGTTTTCTTTATTTCCTCACTTTATATCTTTTTCTCTCCGTAGATGACTGCTCCACAGGTTTTTTTCCCTTTGGGGAGTGAATTTTTTAAGCATTTGTCTTTTCTGATTCTTAAAATTTACTTAACTGATTGTTGGGACCACTTTGATTTCCACAAGTTGGCCTGATAGCTTAAGATGATAGTTGCTCACTTGCCCAGATTGTGGCCTATTTTCTTAATGTACTCTGTTTAATCAGAGTACATTTTCACGGGCTCTCTTATGAGTAAGTGTAAGGAGCTGGAAGCAGAGTTGGGGAACTGCGGGTTTATTATTCATTGTATTGACAGTAACTACAGACCTGGTATAGATACTGTCACAGGCTTTTTGCTGAAGGGAATCCCTGTTCTTTATTCCTGCCTTTAAAAATGGGGTGGCAGCACTCCAATCCATCTGACTGTGCTGGTGCCTTTTCATAATAAATCTGTTCTTTTAAAGTGTTAAAAAAAAAAAAGATTTAGCTGTTCATGAGCCAAAGAATGTGGTATTCTCAAGCTCAGGTCAACAAAGAAACATTATTGGAGCCTCCAGAAAGGACTTTAGTTAAACGTAGTAACTTAAATTTAGCCTAGTTACACTCATGTTACATTCTGACCTGCAGGACTATAAGATAATGAATTTGCATTTAGTCACTTAATATTTATGGCAACAAGAAGAAACTAATACTTTGTTGAACATAATTCACTGTCTCTAATTATCTGCCCTTTGTTCTTACATTAACTATTTGAGTCTTTACTATTCCCAACCTATGATAGATTCTAGGAACATAAAGATAAATCTCACCCCCTAATCTTTCTCTTGTGTTTGTCATTGGGTATATCAAAATCACTATATGGAAATAAACTGAAGAATATTTTCTAAAGGAAGAACATACTAGTTTTCTTAATGACACAATTCTTAAATCTATCTTTTGACTTTAAAATTGTATAGAATAGTAGCAATAGTCTTATAATAAGATAAATTAAATTTTTTGAAATTTAAATGGAACTTAATATTTATAGTAGTATTTAACATGTTAACTTGTGACTGAGACACCAAAACTGATAAGGGGTGCATACTTTGAAATGAATTTAGCCATCTGTGTACACAAAGGGAAAGGAAACAGTCTTAATGTGAAAGATGTTTAATAAAATGTGTGCTTTGAGAGAGAAGAAGAGAAAGAATAGTCCAATAAAACTGACAATTGTCGATCTCCTTAGGGTCAAATGCCCAGCCAAACAGGGCCCGCATGAAGCAGGGCTGCTGAGTTCTGAAAGCTTGCCACGGTATCTTCTGACAAAGAACCCAAAGACGGATTAAGGCAGATTCCAAAAAGCTGGGACAGAAGAGTTTCAAAACTCAAAATACATCACAAAATACAACATGAATCTAAGATAACTGTCAGTGTCTCTGCCAAGGACCAGAAATGGGTTCCCCATTTGTCTCATCCCAAGGCTGTACATGTCTCTCTATGTGTTTCTTCCAAGTCCCTGGATACAAGTCAAAAGCAGAAAAACAAGTGAGGCAAGACTACTCACCTTCTGTAATATATAGGTACAATTGCTGCTTAGCTCTAACTCCTCCTACTTCCCAGTAACTCCGTAGTTCAGGCAGTCCAGTTCATGGCATACTAGGACTTGTAGTCAAAGATAGCTACATGTAAGTGGTGTTAAAGAAAATGGCACCTCCTTTTCACCAAGGTGTGTCTATAATGCCATTTTCCTTTCAGAAAATAGTGTTTGTCTTAATTTTGGTGATAGTTTCAGATTGGTGTAGATCTCTTAATCTAGTTCTCTGGATTGTTTTGTCTCATGGGAGTATATTTGTTTTCCTGTTTTAGTGTTCTTCGTAATTTTTTTCTTGAAAATATGCCATCTTTGTAGGATTATAAACATTTTTTAGTAAGTCTTTATTCCTGGAAAATGAGGCATGCCATTCTTTTCTGCTAGACCTCTATTATGGTTATCTAATTTTCAGTTTCATTGTTGGGAAGTCTTTCCTGTCACCATTGAATGTTCTTCCACTTCTATGAAAGATATAATGACTGTATTTGCATGGGTTTACTTCTGGATTTTATACTGATCTGTTTATGTCTATACTTTCAACAATACTACTGTGTTTGGATTATTCTTTAGTAAGAGGTCTTGAAATCAGGGTGACTTTGTTCTCTTTCAAGATTGCTTTGGCTGTTGCAAGGTTCCTTTGCCTCTCATTATCAGCTCATCCATATTTTCAAAAATAGCCCGTTGTAATTTTGAATGGAATTGTTCTGAATATAGATCAATTTGGGGAAAGTTGACACTTCAGGAATATTGATTGCAGTTAGCAATATTGAATAATGACAAGTGGATATTCCATTCCATGAATATATTTCTTCCCATTTATATAGGACTTACATTTTTTTGTTTAGATTTTTATAATTTTCAGTGTACAGACATTGTACATACTTACAGCTAAGTACTTTTTTAGGGGTATTGCTATTACAAATACTGTTTATTAAATTTTGATATTTGTTCATGAATATATAGAAATGCAGTTTTAAATTACTGACCCTTGTATCTTGTGATTTTTGATCAATACAGTCATTAGCTCTACAACCATTTTGTGGATTCTTTTACTATATAGACAATCAAATATAGTTGATTTTGTTTTTCTTATTGCACTGGCTTAATTTTCCAGTATGTTGTGGATAGGCATAGTGAGAAAGGTTGTCCTTGACTTGTTTGTGATCTCAGGGGAAAATTCTTTCACTATTAAGTATTATGTTAAGCTGTAAGATTTTTATAAATGCCATTTATCATGTCAAAGGAATTCACTTCTGTTACTGCTGAGAGTATTACTGCTGAGAATATGTTGAATTTAATCAAATGAGTTTTTTAACCACATATATTGATCTTTTTTTTTTGTCCTTGAGATTTTTTTTTTTTTTAGTTTACCGTTTTAACATTTTAGTGTATAGTTCAGTGATATTAAATACATATTAATGTTGTGGAATCATCACCACCATCCATCTCCTTACCCTTTAATCTTGCAAAACTGAAACGTGACCTCTTCCTGTTCCCTGATTTTTCCAATTACATTCTACTTTCTCTTATTTACTTACTCTGAGTATCCCATATAAAATTGTTTCTTATAGTATCTATATTCTTGTAATTTGGTATATTTCACTTAGCCCATTGTAGGCTCATACATGCTATTCCATATTTCAGAACTTTGTTTTTAAGAGATTGAACAAAATTCCATTGTACATATAGAACATATTTTGCTTATTCATCTGTTGATATGGTACTTGAGTTGCTTCCACATTTTAGCTACTATGAATAATGCTGCAGTGCAAATGGGTGTTCATATATCTTTGGTTACCTACTTTCAGTACCTTTTGATATATATCCAGAGGTGGAACTGCAGATTACTTTGAAATTCTGGTGGGTTTTTTTTTTTTATTTATTTTTAAGATACTGTCATACTGACTACAGCAGCTGTACCATTTCACATTCCTACAGTGACAAGATTTCCCAGTCTCCATATTCTTGCCAACAATTATTTTCTACTCTTTGACAGTAGCTCTCCTAATAAGTATGAGATATTATCTCTGTGTTGTTTTGATTTCTATTTCCCTGATGATTACTGGTATTGAACATTTTTTTAAAGTGCTTAATTGGTCATTTATAATTTTTTTTTGAGAAATTCTGTTCAAGTCCTTTGCTAACTTTAAAATCTGGTGATTTGTTGATTTTTAGCTTCACACTATACATTCTGGGTATTGATATCTTATTGGATATATGGTAGGCAAATGTTTTGTGACATTCCATGGGTTCTGCTTTTACTCAGTTGATAATGTCTTTTGATGTGCAACTTTGATGAAGTTCAATTTTTCTATTCTTTTGCATACCAGTGCCTTTGGTGCCATAGCCACAAAATCATTGTCAGATCCAATAGTGTGAAGCTTTTCCTTTGTTTTTCTTCCACAATGTTACTGTTTCAGGTCTTATAGTTATATCCATGGTCACTTTTGAATTAGTTTCTGTATATGATTTTAGATAAGGGTGCAGTTTCCATGTGAATTTTTTTTTGCAGAATTATTTACTAAAGGTTGTTTTGGTGTGCTTTTCAAAGTGATTTGAACATCTAAGTGCTAGGTGAAGGTTTATTTCATGTCTCTATACACTTTAATTTGTCTTTATGTCACTGCCACACTGTTAATCACCACAGCTTTCTAATAGATTGTGAAATCAGGTAGTTTCTAGTCTTTCAATTTTGTTCAGTTTTTCAAAATTGCATGACTCTACAGAGCCACTAGAGATTTCACATGAATTTTGGGTAAATTTTCCTTTTTCTTAAACACCATTGGAATTGTAATAGGATTGTATTGCATCTGAGGCTCAAGTGAGATTGGTATGTTAACCCAATTTTTCCAATTCATGAACATGAGGTATACTTATGTCTTCCTTAGTCTATTTTAGCACTGTTTTGTAGCTTTCATTGTACATATCTTTCACCTTCTTAGTTAATTTCTATTTGGTTCTTTTTGATAGTGTTTTATATATAACTTCATTAATGCAAATAATTTTTGTGTGTTGACTTTTGTATCCTGTTTTTGCTGAGTGACATTAGTTCTAAGTGTGTTTTATTTTTGAGCTTCTAGTGCTTTGTACATATAAGGTTATGTTACCTATCGACTGATAATTTTACTTCTTTGAAATTCAGATGCCTTTTATTTTTTTCTACTTAATTATGCTCTTGAATTCCAGTAATAAGTAGAAATGCAACAACAGTCAGCCTTGTCTTGCTCTTGATTTCAGAGGGCAAACTTACAGTCTTTCACCACCGAGTATGCTATTCACTCTGGTTTTTTACATGTATTTGACTATGCTCTGTTAGTTGCCTTGTATTTTTATCATTAAAGTATAAAAAGATGCTTTTATGATAATCATCCACTTCCCCTTCATTCTGTTAATATGATGTGCATTACATTGGTTGTTTGAATATATCTCATCATCCTTGCATTCTATGAATAAACCTCACTCATTACAGTATCCCTTAAATTTGCTGCTACATTCATTTTGCTAGTGTGTTGAGAATTTTTGCAGTAGTGTTTGTAGAGGACAGCAGTCTTTAATTTTCTTACAGTGACTTTGTTTGCCTTTACTGTCAAGGTAATGCTGGCCTCATATAATGAATTAGAAGTTGCTTCCTTGAGTTTTTTGCACGAAATTGAGGAGGGCTGTTTAAATTCTTTAAATCTTTGGTAAATTTACCTGTGAGGCCATCGAGTCCAGAGATTTTCTCGTCTAGATTTTTTATTACGGGTTTAATTTATTTACTACCGATGAAGAAAATCATTATACAATACATGCATAACAGTTGTTACACTGTTAAGAGAATCAGAGTAATCTAACAATGTTGTTGGATAGAACCATATGTAATAGTGAAGATGTTCTATGGTTGTGCTATCTTCTAGCTTTAAATATAAGATGGCTGGTATTCTACTGTATAACAGTATGTAAAAAGGCTATGAATTAGTTGATTTCTAATATTCTCTCTGCAGAGAAATTTTTGTATATTTGTTTCTAAAACTGGTTTAGGTAGAGCACAAAGGGTTTTTTGAGCACTAAAACTATTTCATGCAAAATTGTAATGGTGGGCATAAGATTTTGCGCATTTGTCAAAAGCCATAGAACTGTACAACAGAGCAAATAAGCACTGTTGGACCCTAGTTAATAGTAATGTATGGATACTGGCTTATCAGTAGTAACTAATGTACCACACTGATATATAAGATACAATTAACAATTCAACCATATGTAGGGTAGGGAGGAGGTAGTAAGTTGGATAGAATTATATGGGAACACTGTAATTTCTGTGCAATTTTTCTATAAATATCAAACTACTCTAGAAAGTAAAACCTATTAAATGATAATGATATCTGATAAAGAATTCATAATTATTGGCAATACAACAAATAACCATAGGTAGTATCTAAGCAATAAAACAGCATTTTATGAAAAAGGTTTTTATTGAAAATTTTGTCTTTATTCTACATTTTTAAATAAAAAATGTGCATTCCAGTTTCTGTGACATTTATGTTTTTTTCTTTTTGGTTTTTCTATTAGGTGTACTAGCCCTGTCTTGGTACCCACCCTATTCATATGATGACAATGGATTACCTACTGATGACTTGGTACCAACTATTTTGGATAAAGCTCATAAATATAATCTGAAGGTATTTGGTATTTTTTTTATTGAAATATAAATGACATAGCATTATGTAATTTCAGATGTGTAACAATTCAACATATGTATATATTGTGAAATGATCACAATAGGTAGTTTACATCCATCACCACGTTTTATGAGAATTTTTTTTGCTACATTACCTTAGCAATTTTAAAAATATACAACACAGTATTGTTACCTAGGGTCACCATGCTATTCATTATACCCCAGTACCTGTTTATTTTATAACAAGGTTTTTACCCTTTTCACTTGCTTATTTAATCACTAATGCATTATCTGTATCTATGAGTTCATTAATGAGAATTTATACAGTATTTGTCTCTCTCTGATAACCTCCCTAACGTAATGACCTCATTTTCTATCAGTGTTGTAGCAAATGGAAAGATTCTTTAAGCGGAATAGTATTGCATTATGTGTGTGTGTTAATTTTTATATTTTATACGCACACATTCCATTTTGTTTCATCCTCTGTTGGACACTTAGGTTTTTTCCATTTTTTGAGTGTTGCAAAGGACTCAAGGACCATGGGGGTACAAATGTCTTTGCAAGATTGTGTTTTTGTTTCCTTTGGATGAATATTCAAAAGGAGACTTGCTAAGTCATGTGGTAGTTCTATTTTTAATTTTTGAAGAACCTCTGTGTTCTTTTCCATAGCGGCTGCACCAACTTCTATTTCCACAACTAATGACAGGGTTACCATTTCTTCACATCCTCATCAGGACTTGGTAATTTCTTGTCTTTTTGAAAATAGCCATTTGAACAGTTGTGAAGTCATAGTTTATTGTGGTTTTAACTTTTAATTTCCCTCTAAAGTGTTTTTGAGCACATTTTCAGGTATTTATTTCCCATCAGCCTGTACTCCTATGAAAATGTTTACTCAGAACTTCTGCCAATTTTTATTTTATTTTTTTGGTGGTACTGAGTTATATGAGTTTGTTCTATATTTTGGATATTAACCCCTTAATTAGATATATGATTTGAAAGTATTTTCTCCCATTCAGCCTTTGCATTTTGTTGTTTCCTTTGCTGGACAGAGGTTTCTTAGTTTGGTATAATTCTACCTGTTTATTGTTGCTTTTATTCCCTTTGCTATTGCTGTTAATTTAAAAAAATCATGAAGACCATTGTTGAGAAACTTACTACTTATGTTCTCATCTAGCAGTTTTATGACTTCAAGTCTTATAGACATTAATACATTTTGAGTTAATATTTTGTAAATATTTTTGTATTATGTTAAGATGGTGGTTCAGTTTCATACTTTTGCATGTGGTTGGCCAGTTTTTCAAACACCATTTATTGAAGAGACTGTCCCCCATTGTATCATCTTGACTCCTTTGTTCTAAATTAACTGATTATATATACATGGATTTATTCCTAGGCATTCTGCTCATTTTCATTGATTTTATTATGCCAGTAGTACACAATTTGATTACTATAATTTTGTGATAAGTTTGAAATCAGGGAGCTGATGCCTCTAGCTGTATTCTTATTTTTTTTTAAAGAATTTATTTATGCATACAGAGCTGGAGTACAGGCCAGAGTCCAGGGAGGTGAGAGGATTCACCAAAGACAGGCGGGAACAGAACAGGCAGAGTGACTGAAACATACTGCTGAGGGGAGCAGCGGGCAAGGCAGGAGAGGTCTGCCATGCCATGTGGGTCCGCTCCCAGGCAGGCGGCAGGGATCGAACTTGTGCTGCAGTGGCTGCGGTTTGCTTCATAGTGTGTTGCTTAACCCACTGCGCCACCAGGGAGTCCCCTGTATTCTTTTTTAATGTTGCTTTGAGTAAAGGTGATTTAGGGGTGATTATATATAAATTTTAGGACTGTTTTATTTCTTTGGAAAATGCCATTGAAATTTTGATAAGGACTCTAGCAAAGCTGTAGCTTGACATGTGTAAGATAGGCATTTTAACAGTATTTTTTCTTCCAATTCATGAGCATAAAATATTTTTTTCATTTACTATGTCTTCAATTTCTTGTGTCAAGTAAGTTCTACCAAGGAAAAGGTATCCAATCCAGAATTGAAGGAGGTACAAGAGTTTTACAGATAAAAACTAACAGTTCTTTATCAGTAGAAGAGATGTTAAAAATTTTAGTGTACATAATTTGGTCTTTCATATCCTTGGTTTAATTTGTATTTTAGACATTATAAATGGAGTTTTTTCTTAATTCATAAGAGGTTCCTTTTCTCCATACCTTCTATGTTGAGATTTTATCATAAGTAGATGAATTTTGTCGAATGTTTTCTACTGAGATGATCATTTTTTTTTTAATCCTTCATTTTGTTTTGTGGTATTTCGCGGTGATGGATTTGTGATTGTAAAATCATCGTTGCAGCCCCGCAATAATTGCCCCTTGTTCATGGTATATAATCCTTTGGATGTAGTGCTGAATTCAGTTTATTATGTTGACTTTTTCACCAGAGATTTTGAACTACGACTTTCTTTTGTGTCATCCTTTTCTGGTTGTTGTACCACGTTAATGCTGGTCTGGTAAATAAGTCGAATGTGTTCCACTTATTTTATTTTGTGGAAGTATTTAGATTAATAGTCCTTAAATGTTTTGTAGAATTTATCTGTGAAGACATCTGGCCCTGAACATTTGTGGAGGGTTTTTTATTCTTGCTTTATTTTAAACTGTTCCAAGTTTTCCGTTTCTTCGCAATTCAGTATAAGATGTATGTTTCTAGGAGTTTATACATTCTAGTTTGAACAGTTTTTAGTTGTATAATTAACACCCTTTCATGTCATCTAATGATGTCTTATAACATCTCTTGTAAGGTGCATCTATTGATAATGAACTCTATTATATTTTGTTTATCCATAGAATAGAACTCTTGTATCTCCTTTAATTTTGGATTGGAAACTTTTTCTTGGTAGGACTTACTTGGTTGCGAGTTTAATACTTCCAGCAGTTTGAATGTGATGAGACTTCCTTCTAATCTGCAGTATTTCTGCTGACAAATTTTGCTGATAGTTTCTGCTGTATCAAACAAGTTATCTTTCTCTTCTTTTGAGATTCTGTCTTGTCTTTTACTTTCATTTTAAATGTATGTTGAATTGGGTGTCTTTGGGTACATCTTGTTTGGAAATTTGAGTTTTTTAAGCCTAGGATTTTTTTCCCTTACTCTGGTTATTGAAAGTTTCAGATAAGACTTCTGTATTCCTTCAGGGATTCCTATAATATGAATTTTGGGTTGCTTGACGGTTTCCCTAAATCTTTAAAGGTATTATCTATCTACACATGAATTATTTCTTGTTTACATGAAGATATTAAAATGAGACTATTGCAAAAATTGTAATAAAAAAAAGCCTGGTGTGACAGTGACCTAGAATTTTTTTTTTCCTAAAAATTTCTGTGAACTTCAGACCTTGTCCAGTTAATTCATGCCTTACATTTGTCGATAAATGTTTTATCATTTATTTTAGCAGAAAAGGGAGTTAATATGTTCTTTTGTGCAGTAATTAGTGAAGATAAATGCCAGTGTTCTTAACAATGCAATTTTTATATTTATGAAGTATTTAGAAAGTAAACTGCTAGTCACCAATTTCTCAAAGTTGATTTTTATTTAAGGTCTGGAGACAGCTCTAAGACCTAGTAACTATCCATATATTAAGACATGCTACAAAAAAAAAAAGGAAAATATTTTAGAAGTTAATAAATTATGCTAACAATTAGAAGTGGTGATTAAACTTAAGTAGGAAAGGAAAATCTTGAGTAAGTGAATGAGTATTGTTTTTAAGATTAATATTACTATCTACTACATGAATTTAAAAGAGTAATCTTAATGAATTCACAAAAAGTATTTATATAAAATATGCTTTCTCTAACCACATTCAGTACAATTGAACAATAATTTAGTGTCAGTGTTTAAAAGTAAAAAATCTTAAAATCCAAAGTGAAATTTAAGATGATGTAAATTATCACTGTATTCTTAATATAGTGGAGCATGGTAACAAACTAAAAGAAAAATTAAGGATAATGTAAACAATTAAAAACACAAAACCTTCAAAATCATTAGCCTGGATAAATTTCATCAGTGAGGAAAATAAGACATGATTAAACACTGACAAAAAGAAAACCAAACAATCACCTTATTTGAAATGTATAAGAAATAGAAAATACAAAAATTTAAATCTGATTTCTTTTTCACAAAACATCACATTTTTTACCTATTTGATCAACATTGGAGAAATGGGTGATTTACTTTTCTACTATATTACTCTATCTGGTGGTGTAAAACACTCTACCCATAAAACTTGACAGTTTAAAACAATAAATGTTACCTTACACAATTTCTAAAGGTCAAAAATCTGAAAGTGTCTTAGCCTGTTGGGTCTGGTTCAAGATCTCTCAGGAGGTTGTGGTCATTTGAAGGCTAGAGTATCCACTTTTAAGTTTGCACATGGAGTGGTTGACTGACCTCATTTCCTTGTTGGAATGGGGGTTTTTACCAAGGCAGCTTCAGACTCCCTAAAACACAATAGCTTGCTTCCAAGATGGAGAGATAATATGAAAGAACCAAAATTTTGGAAGTGACGTAACTATCATTTCTGCACTGTTCTATTGGTTTATCTGTTAATAAGCCAACCCTTGGTAAAAATGGGAGACCACTAGCAAATGTATTCTGTAATTGTAGCACAAATGAAAATATGTGCAATATTACTAAAAATACTAAGAAGTGTTGATTACCAAGAATGGTCAAGAATATAAAATTTAAATCCATATCTGTATTCAATACTGGTTTGATTACTTTTAACTGTAACTCAAAATTTTACCTTATTTTCCCCATTTAAGATAATGGTAAGCTAACAGAATAAACCTTACTGAGCAGTTACAAAGAATACATGAGGTGATGCATGTAAAAACACTTAATGGCTGGCACAGAGTAAGTACTATAAGTGTAAAGTAAAAGTTCATTAACTGAAGATGATAAATCATAATCACCTTAACAGATACTGAAATTTGAAGAAGATAAAACTTAATAGAATAAGTGGTATCTTTTTGTTACATATGAAATACCACACTTAAAGGAGAAATAGTATACTTCTCAAGTCAATATCAATCAAGAATACCCTCCATCAGTATTTACAAAGATCTGTCTGTTACAAAGATTCTGAAAAAGCCTTTATGTAAAATTATTTTTTTGAACAAGTGAGAAATATCTAACAAACCTATTGTATATAGTGAACTTCAGTAAGGTGACTTGAACCAAAAAAATATACAAGTCAATAGGATTCATGTTACAGGAAAAAATATGGCGGAAAGTACATTAAAAAGTATCATACAAATATATAGAATTTTTTGGCATTATTTTGAAGGATATAAAAAACAAATGGAAAATCATGCATCAGTTGAGAAGAATCAAAGTTGCAAGGATGGCCATTCTCAGACTTTTGTATGTTACTTAATCTGTAAATTTAGTGCAATCACAGTAAATGTTAGAAAGTAAGCTTTAAAAATAAGTTGATTAATGTCTTTCCAGATAAGCAAAAGTATTACAAAATGGCAGGAATTAAAAGTATAATATAAGCATTAGTATAGAGAAAGATTGATGAAACATATTAAAGAGCTCTTCATATGGGAAGCTTTTTTTCAGTAATCATTTAGAATCAAAGATTAAAAAATGTTAATGGCTTAATTTTTTAAATTTATCTACTGTTGGGCAGTAATTTTCTTGTCTAATACTTAAATTGCTCATTTTTCTTAAAATTCTTGTTTTTCACTGTAATGTGTTTGCAAATTTTAATGGAAATGTGAGTCATAGATAAGACTACCTACCCTGAGTTCTCAGTTTGTTACACTAATTTGCAAATTGCTGAGAATTTCCATTTTGCTCTGAAACTTCTTTTAAGTTTATATATCCTAATGGAAGGCTGGTTGTATTTTTTTTTTTTACATGAGTAATTGAGTTAAAGTTCTTTGAGAGGACTTGGATTGCTGTGGAACTTCCAAACAAAAATATATAAAACTGATTTTGCTTCAATTTTCTTTTAGCAGCTAAAATAGTTACTGGGTAGCAGAAATGTAACTTAGGGCAGAGACAAATTGCTAAATAGGCAGGCACTTTTTGTTTTATTCCTGTCCATACAGACTTTTCTTTGTACTTTATAATCCTGAAGCTGTTAAGGCAGCATCTCTTAAATTAGCTGCCTGGCAAAAGCTCATTTGCCATGTTTTCAGTGTCATTCAGTATACTGTCGTTGGCACTAGAAATCTGCAAATAGACCTGTAGGTTCTGGCACAGGGCTAAGAGTGGATAATTGATAAGATTTATTGTTCATAAAACTGGCTCAGAACTTGTTCTACCCGTGCCCTGCTATAATCCTAGGAGCTGGGAGGAACAGACCTTCATAATTCAAGAAATTTGGCAATTTTAGTGCTTTCAGATTTTTAAAGGGAAAGTAAAAATGTGTCGATGCACAGTATACATTGGTTTTTCTTCCTTTTAAAGCTTCTGTAAAGTGTTGTAGATGTCTAGTTGTCCATATACTTGACCTCTTTGTGTTTCAGATTTTACATCTGATGATTGGGGGTGGGGGTGGGGTGGGAATAGAACCAGACTGGTGTTTGCTAAAAGTTGTGGAGCAATTTCTTACCTTTGTGTCTAGGCAGGAATTCTATATATGCTAAAAGGGTAGACCAGGGACCATGAGACTTTAGTTCTTATTCCAACCCAGTAGCTCTAAATCCTTAGTTACTTCATGTGATTTATGGCTTCATCCTATTGTTTCACAAATGAAGATAAATTGGTTTTTTTTTTGTATGATTTCTGTTGTGTTGATGCTGCAGATGCATTTATAAAGAATGGAAACATTAAGTTTTCTTTATATTAGCAAGAAAAAGGAAGTGTTTAATTATAGTAAGTTACTCTAAGTTCTTAAAATTCTAAGGCAATAAGATATAAAGAGGTGAAATAATGAGTTCTATGCTGATAAACTGGGACCTACAATGTATATAACTGACCACAGCAGAAACTTCAAATATAAAATAAAGCTAACCTTCACAGCAAGGAAATCTGTTCCTATCCCCCAATTTAATTAAATTTTCTAGGCTCTTTATCAAAAACAGCTCTTCAATTTATCAATTTTTATCATTAAATTATTTCAGTGATTTTAATGTGTTAATTCTACTTGCTTCTTGATTGTTTCTCATTGGTTGGGTCTGTTTTACTCTATTTTTTTAATGAGCTGTGAAAATGCCCTTTTTGTTGTTGCTGAGGAATAGGGAATTTTTTTTTTAAAAGATTTATTTATTTACACGTACGAGAACTGTGGTACAGGTCAAAGATGCAGGAGTGGTGTGGAGAGCAGAATAGGCAGATGGACTGAAATACACTGCTGAGGGGAGCAGCGGGCACGGCAGCAGAGGTCTGCTATGCCATGTGGGTCACTTCCCTGGCCGGGAGCAGGGATCTAACATGTGCTGCAGTGGCTACAGTATGCTTCATAGCACATTGCTTAACCCACTGTGCCACCAAGGAGGCCCAGGAATAGAGAATTTTAAGGAATAGGGAAATTTCAGGAACTGTTTCACAGTCAAAAACTTCTTAAAGGGCCTCCCTGGTGGCGCAGTGGGTTAAGCAGCACACTATGAAGCAAACCGCAGTTACTGCAGCACGAGTTCGATCCCTGCTGCCGGCCAGGGAGGGGACCCACATGGCGCAGCAGACCTCTCCTGCTGTG